>JARVGQ010000760.1:19445924-19459486 GCA_031762355.1 Hypsolebias martinsi | reverse complement strand
TGCAGCCTTTGCGATTAGAAAATTGCGTTTTGTCATATTGCGATATTATTGCAAATGCAATTAATTGTTCAGCCCTAATTCATACCTGCAATATGAGTAGAGCATGTCTGCATGCAGAAATAATTTTCATCTTATTTTATTAGTGCTTTAACCTATTCCTCAATAATTGCTAATGAGGACTTCTAAGGACAGCATTTATAGTGTTTTAATGAAAAGCTCATTAGCTTTGTGAGCGTGACCAAAAAGTAGTTTTTAGTACATTTATATAAATCTACTAAAAAAGTGATCCTTGTTCAACATTCGCTGAGCTTTACTCAGCCTCTTACGAGCAACTTTAAAACGAGAACTGTAATAGAAGTTGTTGCTTCGTGTAAAACGCCAATTAGCATAATGTTGTCTCTAAAGCTCCAGAAAGGAAGGGCGGTGATTTAACAGTTAGAAATATTAATTATGTCCTTTGTTTTCTCACCTTTTGATTTTTTTGTCTGCAGCTGGTTTTAGCTGATAAAGTTCACATATCGTCTTTCAGTAATGAAACATTTATCCCTGACTGTTGGCTTTATTGGTTTTGTTTTCATGGAGTGACTTCTGTTTTACAGGGCTTCATGATACAGTGCTGTACTGCTCACTTCATGACCCTGCAACTCCTTGCCCGACAGGCTACACTACCAACAAGGTGAGATTAGGCCTGCTGTAGTGCAACATTACCTGCAAAAGTTGTTTTCCTTCATCTCTAGAAGCGTAATTTCTCAAAGTGCTCTAGGCCACTTTGAGCTCTCTTATGGGTGTAGTTGCTAATGCTTTGAATTGCATTTTGTGTTATTAGACTGTGTCTGTGTGGGGCAGCGGTGGGCGGATAGAGCTATCGGTGGCCAAATTTATGGCTCTCCAGAAGACAGTGCAGCCAGACTGGTACCAGGGCATGGCTGATGGAGAGACCTGGCAGGTCAACACGTCTCGCAAACGAGTCAGAAAGTCAGTGGATCGAACCTTGGCTCATTTGGACGAGTGTCTGCTGCTCCACCAAAAATCACAGGTACACACAAAAACACACAACCTTGACAGGCAGTCCATAAGCGCTAACTGTTGGAGTCATTCATGCACAGCGATAGTGCAATGGATTGATGTTTGGTAGAAGTCAGAGGAGCCGCCTTGCAGCTGTGCTACTGCAGAAATAAACTGCAAGATTTGTATGAATACATAAACAGCAGATGTGTAAGCATGGAACATTTATAACTAATTAAATGGATTTTCTTTTTTCAATGCTCTTAATGTAACTTTAATTGAATCAAAAGGACGTGCAAATCATAATGACAGGGGATCACTTCATCCTATTGCAGTTGTTGTTGGGAAAACTCTGAGTCCTGAAATTATTATAGACTGTTTTTCATCTTTCATCCACTGAAGCATTTCTGCGTTTTACTGCAATTTTTATGTGATTCTTTGTTTTTCATCGTCTTTATTTCGTGCTGCAGTTCTGTTTTTTTTTTTTTTTTTTTTTTTGCATGAATGCCAACTAAATGTTCCTTGACACAGTAAAGTGGGAAATCAACCATGTAAAGAGAACAGACAGTACTGCAGGTAATTCCTTATCAACCTTTTACCCAGTCAGCTGTGTGATTGCTGCCAAGTTTCCTCCAAACCATCCAGTGGACACCCCCCCCCCCCACCCCTTGAATGTTGAGTACCGGTAATCAAAATCCAAATGGAGTCTGACAGAGTAAAACCTTTTTATTTATGTGTGTTTTCCCACAAAATAAAATCAGTTGTACTGCTGCAAACTTGGCCATGTATCATGTAAAGTATTAAAAATACACATTTTGCTCTAATTTTTTATTTTACTCATCTTTCACAAGTTCTTCCTCAGCTTTAGTCACCAGCATTTTTCCCTGTCCTGCCAGGAATTAGAAAGAACCGGAGTGTTTGGGGTAGTGGAGGGAGGAGACATCCTGGAGGAGAGGGTGCGCTCAGCAAGGGAGACCGCCAAAAGGCCCGTGGCAGGTTTCTGCCTGGACGGCTTCCAAACTGGTGCCATGGATCAGGAACTGAGGACCCAACTCATCACTGCTGTGACCAAGGAGCTGCCTGAGGACAAACCCAGGTCTGCCTGCTTGTGACTCTGTGAACATTTCTTAGTTTTTCCCTTTTTTATTGAAGAATAGTTTCTCTAGGATTATTTAAAAGACACTTACTAAAATAATTGGTCAGAACTGAATTAAAAGCAGAGGAGTTAACACAATTAGGGTCATGGATTAAAGTTCTCAGTTGCTGCAACAGATTTCTCTTTTGTTCAACACATTTTGAAGACGAAGAAAAACAATCACTGCAGTTAGGGTCAAAATACAGCAGGCTAGGAGAACCTAATTCCTGCTATGCAACTTGTCTGTCAGTCTTTTTTCTTTGCATATCTTTGTTTAGGAGACCCAGAGAGACACTTGGCTTTACCTCTCCCTCTTTCTTTCATTGGGACGTATGCTTTTAAAGAAAGTTGTATCAAAACCTTGAAGAAATTATTCAGTATTCAGCCTAACTGCACAGTTTAGTCTGCAGAAACTGTTAGAAAATGTAAATTTATTCTAATTTACTTACGTTTTTCTTGACTGCAGACCAGCCGAAAACAGATCTTAATCCATCTTTCAGTCAATTTTTTTCCCCAAGTCATTTGCTTAATAGGTCCAGCTTGTACCACTGCAGGTACAAACTCTTGAGTACCATATTAGCCAGGTGGAGGGTTATAATACCATTTGTGCTCATTTTGTAACTCTTCCATCGCATGTTGGCTCCATAAACCCTGAGCTTCACTCTCAGTCCTTTTTTTTCCACTGTTTGTATGTGTGAGATTTGAGAGGGTAATGTTAAAAGTTGGTACTTAAATTGGCTAATTTTAATCTATAACTAGAGCAATTGCATTTCCTGTAAAAATGCAGTGTGAATGAATGCTTATTGCTGAAAAACAGCTGAAATTAGCGAAAATCTTACTGAAATGTAGCAGGAATAGAAGAACAAGCCTCAGTTAGCAGAAGAAAGCAGAAAGAACACGTTTGCTAAATTAAATTTAAATAAACAGAAATGATCACGAAAATGAGGAAATTATCTAAAAAGCTGAAATTAGCAACCAAAAGAAGAAGAAGAAGAAAAAAAAAGCTGAAACATAGCTGAGAAGGCAGAAAGAAACTTAAACTACCAGGAGGAAGTTGAAGGAGCTGAAATGAGCCCCCCACCCCCCCAAAAAATGTGGATATTAGTTGAAAAAGCTAAATTTAGCACAGAACAGCTAAGAAGTAGCTGAAATAGCAGAAAAAGCTGAAAGGAGCTGAAACTAGCATAAATAGATTACCGGTAATTAGGCTGAAAACAACAGAAATTACTAAAAATAACTTGAATTTATCTGAAAACAGCTGAACTTAGCTGAAAATGCTAAATCAAAGTAGCTGAAAAGGTAGATCAAGCTTAAAATTAGCTGAAGAAAACAGAAATAACACGTTTATCCAGTTAGACTGAAAGAAGCAGAACTGTGCAGTAAAAAGTGGATTTTTCTGAAAAAAGCTGATATCAGAAAAAAAAAAGCAAAATAGGAGCTAAAATTTTCTAAAAGAAGCTTAAATCACCAGAAGGAAGTGAAGAGATCACACTTTTGCTGAATTAGACCGAAAAAAGTTGAATTGAGTGCAAAGAATGTGGAAATAGTTGAAAAAGCTAAAATTAGCATAATAACAGCTGAATAGTATCTGAAATAACAGAATAAGCTGAAAGGAGCATAACAAGCTGAAATGTGCAGAAAGAAGTTAGAAGAAACACAAAAATGTTTTAGTTAGCAGAAAGAATCTGAAAGGAGCATAAAACAGCTGAAAGTAGCTGATCAAAAGTTTAGATTTGCACACGGAAGCTGAAAGAAGCTGAACAAGAACAAAATGTGAAAGGAGCAGTAAAAAGGTTGTAAACACAGCTAAAGATGTGAAGGATGTAAAATTTGCTCATTTCATTTTCTATGAGTTGCACCAATACCAAAAGTCATAGCGCCCTTCTCTAACGAGCGGAACGTTTTGATTTATGATTTGTTGAAAAAGCACAAAAACTGTGGAACGAGAAAGATGCTGAAAAACGTACAGAAGAAACATGGATCACGATAATGTGAATACTTCTTAAACAGTCACACGATTAGTTTCTAACATTTTGGCCTCATATAGTAGTGCAATTATAAAACCTGAATTTCAGTGCTCAGAGTAAAAAAAAGAAAAGGTAAAGAATGACAATAACTTAGAGTCAGGCTGTAAAACTTACATTTTTTTAATGAGAATTTGCTGTTTAAAGAGCAAAAAGCAGAAAAGTTGGACTTTTGAATGTTTCCAAGGCACAGTCAGGAGTGTGACTTGGAGATCAAGATAGGGCGGCCGGATTATTTAGTAACAGTCAGAGCTGAAAAATGCTCCCTGAAAGAAAAATCCTCAAACCCAGCGAATCACCCAAAAAGTTGTGGAGTTGGCAACAAGTGAAAATCCCAAACACGTTCTCAAGCACATTAAAAGTTCAATTTTACACATATTCTCTTAAAATCACATCATTTTTATGACCTCTGATAACCTTTCTCCCAATTTTTTTGCACGGCCCTATGTGTTTAAATACATCCAGTCGATAGAACAAGTTGAAGTCATTGTCTTTACCCTCCCGGTAATTGATTTATAAAAAACTAGGGCTTCAATTGTGACTGCTCCAGAGGCCCCAGAATACACCTGGAGACTGGGCTGTTAGCTCTCTGCAGCTTCACTTTGCAAGGTCAGAGAGCCTCGCAAACGGATGCAAATATGTAACCATAAATCAAGTGCGAGTCCGATAAAAGCCCAAGCGTCTCCCCTCCTTCCCTGGACATCGTGATAAATCAGAAACTTTGACACCGAGAACATTTAAGGCATGTTTTGATCTGGTGGGCCTGATATTCTAATGTGCTTTAGTGTCTTAGATCCTTTAAAAGACACAAGGACAAACTTCAGCTGCTACAGGTTTGAACTCCGGACTACGTTATCATGTCAGAGACTTCTCCCTGGATGCTGTCCCACGCGAGCGCTCCTCTCCTGGAGGTGATGGAGAAGTTGCGCCTCCTGTTGGAGGCTGTTACAGCTGAGCTGTGAGCGCTGCGTAGCTGGCTGATGTCGAGCACTGAGAGGCATTCCTCCTGCCGCTGCTTGTAGTTGGAGGGAGGCTGCAGCTTCCAGCCAGAGAAAGCTAAACTGGGCTCGACCTTGACGCTCGCAGGCAGAGAGCTTCACGGGCTAACAGAAAGTTCAAACTCTCTGGAGCGCACATGCTGTTGTGAGGAGCAGTGCTGATGATGACGGCGTTAAAGACACGTTGCATTGAAGTTGAAGCTGTTTTTCTCTTTGCTTGTTGATTGTGTGTCTGTGTCAGGCTGCTGCAGGGTGTAGGACGCCCTGATCAGGTGCTGGCGTGCGCGGAGACTGGCGTGGATTTGTTCGAAGGCTTCTTCCCCTTCCAGGTGACGGAGCGAGGCTGCGCTCTCTGCTTCCGCTTCGACATCGCCGTGGACCCAGAGCGCACAGGTAGAGCCACCCCTCCCCCGAGAGATAGAATGTCTCTGTGTGTCTATTCATGAATTTGTGTGTTAATAAAATATCTCTTGACCCATGATCATTGGATGAGCGTCTACAACTGATTAACTTCTGGAATCAGTTTAATTTAAGATGGCTGATCGACTAATAGTGTGAATGTTTATGGTGTTCACACTATTGTGATCCTTTTTTCCCCCGGTACATTTTTCAGCACGTTTCTCTTCCCGCAGTTTTCAAGCTGTTTCAACAAATCACACATCAAAACATTCAGCTCTTTCAGGACAATCCTGTGAAGACTTTTGGTATTGGTGCAACTTTAGCTTTTTGAAATATTTTGCCTTTTCTGATATTTTCCCCTCATATAAAATTAATTACCGGTAAGCTCATTTTACATCCTTCAAATCTTTAGATGTGTTTACAACCTTTTACTGCTCCTTTCACATTTTGTTCTGATTCAGCTGCTTTCAGCTAATGTGTAAATTTAGCTATTTTGGCTAATTTCAGCTGTTTTGTGCTCCTTTCAGATTCTTTCTGCTAATTTCAGCTTGTTATGCTCCTTTCAGCTTATTCATGCAAGTTTCAGCTTTTTCTACCATACATATAGCTGTTTTTAATGCTGATTTAAGCCTTTTCAGCTAATTCCACATTTTTTTGCACTCATTTCAACTTTTTTCAGCTTAATTCAGCAAAATATGCTTTCTGCACTTCCTTCTTGTATTTTCAGCTTCTTTCTGTTTTTCAGCTGTTTTTTATTTTATGTTTATTTTTTTCTAATTTCAGCTTTTTTCAGATCATTTCTACTTTTTGTGCTAATTTCTGCTCCTTTCAGCCTGACTGGGCAAATATGTCTTCTTTCTGCCTTTTTATTCTAATTTAAGCTTGTTCTACCTTTTCAGCTACCTTTTTCTATTTTAGAGTTTTTTTTTATTTTATTTTATTTTATTATTATTATTTTTTTAGATAATTTCAACTGTTTGCAGATAAATTCAAGTTTTTTTGTTTTTTTTTTGGTAATTTATGCTATTTTCAGCCTAATGAACTTCTTTCTGCTAATTTCAGCTTTTCCAGCAAGTTTCAGCTTTTGCTGCTATTTCAGCTACTATTTACCACAGTTGCTTTATGCAAACTTTAGCTTTTTTCAGCCAGTTCCACGCCTTTTTTTTTTTTTAGCTCATTTCAACTCTCCACTTTCTTCTCGTAGATTAAGCTTCTTTTTACCTTTTTGGCTTCTTTTTATGTTTTCTGCTAATTTCAGCTTTTTTAAGCTGATTTCCTAATTTTTATCTTCATTTTTGCTTATTTAAACCTAATTCAGCAAAATGTGTTCTTTCTGCTTTCTTCTGCAAATTTAGGCTTGTTCTTCCATTTTAGCTACCGTACATTTCAGCATGTTTTTAGCTAATTTCAGCTGTTTTTCAGCAAGTCCTTCTGCAACAAGCATTCACACTGCATTTTTGCTGGAAATGCAGTTTCTCTACTTAACATTACCTATAACAAAATTGTTTATAACTCAATCAGTTTTACAGATATTGATCTAATGTTTGATGAGGTAGTGGCTGAGTCAATCTCATTGTTTTTACAAACATTGCTAAAGAAATAAAAGGAATCTTAACCTTATTGTCAGCTGTGCTGCTTAATTTTTAATTTCACCTCATTTCCAACGTGTCATTAATAAAACATCAGATTTGTTTAATTACTGTATTTATTATCTTCATCGTTTACTTTGTCCCAACGTTGTTTCAGTGTCATAGCGATGAATCCAGGTAACTTGTTGCTTTAACCTGCACAATACATTTACATCATAATCTTTTTTAAAATGCCTTGTTTCAGCCTTTTCAGCTGCAGATTTCCATAAAACGGCTTTCTTGTTCTCATTACGCAGCAGCCTGTAAGTGTCACTCTGTTCTGACACTGTCAGGCCAAAAAAAATTTAATTTTAAAATGTGACATTATATGTTTTTGCACTTCTTCCCTATAATCATATGACATTTCAAATAAAGCTTCCTTGCCCAAGGCTATAGAAAATGACATTTTTATGAAGCTGAGATGAACAAAAATGAGCCCCAAAATATTGAAAACATTGGCATTTTGCTTTTAAGAGATTGCAAATATGTGCCTGGAGCAAAGTTAAATCAGCGTAATTCAAAACTGTGCATTAGGGTCTTTTCTTGGATTATAATGACCTCCTAATGGGATGTGAACATCATGGGAAATTTATTCTTCTTGCATAAATTAATGTATTTAGCACCGTTTCTGTTCATAGAAGAGATATAGGGATGAAGCAACAAGACAAGACTGCAGTAAAATAGTGTGCTGAGACGCACTGCGAAGAAATTTTATTGGGAGATGCGAGCTTTGATGTTAATTGCACAGTGGTTGCATTTAACTGAACTCATGATGGATTTATTGAACCCTGCAGGGTTTGATCGTCTCCGTAAAAAGCCTTCGGTGTTGAGTTTTAATGCTTCTTGTTTGTACACAAACGTAAAGAAGCGTTCGTTTCATGCAGCCGCACAGGGAATTACATGTGTTCAGTTAGATCTTAGTGACTTCATTTAAAGACCCTGCAGTGTGTTGTTGCCACACGAACAACCCTGTGTTTAGTTTCAGCCTAGTGAGCAGCATGAGCAGGTCAATGAGTGACAGATTCTTAAAATGATTAGGAAATAAGTGCATGCAGTGGTCATGTCACTCTGGAGATGAGGTGTTAACATCAGACCAGTGTAATGGCCACATTATGCAGGATTTGATGTGTGTGTGTGAGATAAGTTGGATAATTGTATAGAGAAATCCAGCAGGTGAATTAAAATCAATAGCGTATCTTTGAGCGGCTTCTGCAAGCTAACAATTAGGTACGACCATGTCACCTTGATTATTGTCTTTGCGAGCTCCTAAAGACGTGGTGCGCTGTGGGGGAACGCACCGTCTTGTGCAGCGTGTTGACTTTGTAGTCAATGAAAACGTTGCGTTAAACTTCTCTGACAGAGGGAAGTTGGGCGTCTGAGAGCATCGAGCGCTCTGATCGATTCTGCACAGGAAGTCTAATGGAGTTCAGTGGACGTGAGAGCAGCGATGTCAACCCCCCCGGAGGAACTAACTTCCCACTCGGCCAATTACAACCCCCACTGGGAGCGTTAACATCTTCACGCGCCCCAGTTAGGACCTCTATGACATGTTGAACCATTCACCACTTGCCTGCCTTCTTGCCCTTGGAAGTTTTTTTTTTTTTTTTGCATTCTAGTTTTAAAACTTCCTCCTTTTTTTTTTGTTTTGTTTTTGTTGTTTAAATCAAGCTGCTTTTTCTTTCTTTACTTAGAAAGTTAGAGTTAACAGGATCACACCACAGCCTTACACCTCTAACGTTGAACTCAGAGGAGGAAGTTTGAGCTCTTACATAATGTTTGTCATTATCGCCCTCTGCTGAAGGCGGGGTGATAAGAACATTATGTGTCCGTGTGTGTAATTTGACTGTAGTGTCAGCAAAATATCATGAACCGCTTCATGGTTTTTAATGAACCTCTTTGGTCGGCACCAGCAGTTTACTTTTTGGAGCCAGTCCCATTCAAGGTGACTTCTTCAGCCATGTGACCGTGGTAATCCCCCGGTGGTGTAGATTCTCAGTCATCCAGGACACAACAACCCTAAGTGGGTCTACTGAAGCAACTGGACGTCACTGTCGAGTCTTGAAGATGTTTCACCTCCTGCGCCATTTTTCATTTTGTTTATGGGAAGTTCCAGGATTCTCATTTGTTCTAACGATCACAAAAGTAGGACCATTAGGTGACACGAGCGCTGATTTTAGTAGATTTACCTCATCAAGTGGTGGCACAGATTAGAGAAGGTGGGCCTGTGATTGGAAGGCTGCCGGTTCGACTCCCCGGACTGACATCAAAAATGTGGGTGGAAAAGATGAAACGCCCACACCTGCCTCCACCCTCATTTACCCCACTCTGGCCCTTGAGCAAGGCCCTTAACCCCCCTCCAAAAACAGGTCTCTCTGGAAAATGAGTCCTTGTGACTCGTTGAGACTACCTGTTAAATAAAATAAAAGATAAGATCCTCTCCTCCTTCCTGTGAGCCGTTAGAGCAGGGTTATTCAACTGGCGGCATGCGGGCCACTTCCGGTCCGCGGGTGACTTCATTCCGGCCCACCAATAATTTCATTAAAAAAATAAAATAAAATTGGGAGCGGTCTGTGTTTGGGTTTTACGATAGAGCTTTACGGCCACGCTAAGAAAAAAAAATACTATAAGTCATAAAATTATGAGAATAAAGTCGAATAGAGTCTTAATATTACGAGAATCAAGTTGTACGAGATTTTTTTTTCAACTCTCACGTTTTGTTTGTTTTTTTCCCCACGAGTCGGATCCACAATGCGACCTGTCAATCAGTCCAGTAGGCGTGTCAGCAAAAGACCAAGCCGTAGCTAAATGAGTCGTATTATTATCCAAACTCCATGATAAAGCAGGTTTACCACATTTTAACTGTGGTAAAATGAAGAATGTTGAGCGTCTTGGTCAGTTATACTTTGGTATTGGTTTTACAATAAGGAGATAGTTTATCTGTCAGCATCAGATTATTATCAGTATCAGGACTTTGAACCTGCTTATATACTCTGATGGGCTGCAGCAGAGCTCCTGCAGGTAAGGAGCATTTAGCTTTGGATTGCTCATTTGCTGACACGCCTACTGGACTGATTGACAGGTCGTGTTGTGGATCCGACTTGTGAAAAAAAATAGTAAACGAGAGCTGTAAAAAAAAAAAAAAGTCTCATAAGGCTTTATTCTCGTGATTTTATGACTTAAAAAATTTTCTTAGTGTGGCCCTTAGGCCTGTCGCAATAAACAATAAATCAATTAATCAATTAATCACATGATTGAAAATTATTGACCTCTTTTAATTTATCGGCTTTATCGTTTCTTCGTGGCTCTTTCTACTGAAGACACTGGATGACAAAAAGCTCATCTCCAGTGCTCTTCTCTTTAAAATCCATTTTAACTGTCCAAAATCATGTTTTTGGATCGTTAAAAGCAGCTAAGCTGAGAAGCTAAGCTACGAGCTAAGCTAACAAGCCGACTTCGGGAAAAAAAAACCTCCGTCTTGTCGAAGCTCCAATATTCACAGTTGAAACCCGTGCCTTCGTGTAAAAAGTTTTTCCTCTGCAAAAAGAAGCTGAGAACTTGTTTACTGATTTTTCATTAAAAGCCTTGTGTGAAAAATGTTAAAGAGCTCAAACCATACCGAGCATCCACCATTTTGAGAACTGAAGAGGGACAGCCCATGTCATGTCAAGGGTCTCCCTCCCATTTTTCTTAGAGACACGCTGCTCGCTCCCTCACTATCCATTCTTCAGTTCAAACAGTCTTATACTGCCATCCAGTGGTCAAAAAAGGTACAACACACAAAACAAATTAACAAACATTTCTTAAATTTGTCAGTACAGTAATTACTAATTATTGTCAGATTCCAAACAATATTATTGTTTATCTCAATACTTTCTGAAACAATGAATCGCCCAGCAAAATTTATTATGACAGGCCTAGTGGCCCTAAAGCGCTATCATAGGGTTTTTGGTTAGGTTTGGGTTCTGTTTATTACATTTTTGATTCAATGCAACAAAATAAACAAATTTAAAATGTAATATTAAGTACCGGTAACTAAGTAATACATTGTAATAGTTTATTTACATAATGACTTTAATCACTGGATGTCCAGCCCCTGAGTTGCTGGCTTTCAGAAACTGTGGCCCACTGAGCAGTTTTGTTGAATAGTCCTGCGTTAGAGCTTTTGACACTTATTCAATACTGAGCATATATCAGGATATTGTTCAATACAGTACTTCCTAATGAGGCCAACGTGTGAGCTGTTTTGGACGCGTTTCAAGGTGCGAATGGCTGTGAGACTGCCTGGAGAGATGGGTCAAGTCTGCATTAAAGGTGTTAAAAGATGGAACCTGGTTATCGCCTCAGAATGACTATAGCTCAGACCACATTTAAACATATTGAGCTAAAAATTTGTATGATGGTTGAAGATTAGCCCCAATACATATTTAAACTCTATAAATTGCACAATATTTTTGCGTGACACTTTAGGAGCTTTGTCAGGTGGCAAAACTTCTCATGAATAGCAGGACCGATTTTAATGAAACTTTTGGAAAGTAATTATTGGATGTAAATTTAAAAAATAACATTTCAAGTCATTGTAATTCAACATGGCTACCACTGCTAATCAACATTAGCCAACTCATTAATGGCTATACATCATCAATTTTACAAATACTGAGCTAAAGTTTAATATGGTTGTAGCTGAGAGTCATCCTCAATACATTTTCTAATTTGGCATGAGATTGTGCATTAAGTTACAATGTTTGATCAAAATAGCTTCATTCCTTCTCAGCATTAGATGATCTCAGTTTAAAACAATGGCATAAAAGGTGGTGGGTGATATGCATTATTTCGTGGAATACTAGGGTTTTACTTTAATTTACAGCCTTGAGATAAGAACAAACAAATGGTGGCAGAAATAAATATTGATTAATTATATTTTCTTAAATTAAGTAATTAAAGTGCTAAGTGTATTTTAAAGCGGGTTTTAACTTTTCAGAAACAGTGCTGTAAAGCGTGGACGAAAATATTTGCCTTTTTTAACATTCGGTTAAATCATTTGACTTATTCAAACTTATTTTCCACGCCTCGGTTAGCTCTGCTTGTCTGACCCAATCCTTATTTATCACAAGCTGAAAACATTTACCGTACTTTCTGCCGTAAATGTCGCATCAGTCCAAATATGTCTAATAAAGTGGGAAAAAAACAAACAAATTGTCGCTTTGCTGTATAAGTTGCATCTATTATGCGTCACTGCTCTGAAACCCCAGAAACGTGGGCTGGTGTTGTGCTAAAAATCGATCGGCTGCCAAATGGCGGTCATGGGAGCATGCACGGGAGGACTTTAACAAGAACTGAACAAGGTTAACACTTAAAAACAATTATTTGTTTGCTCGATATTATAGCAAACGTGTGTCTCAGTTGAACTGTTCCTTAATAAATGCACTTCAATGGTCAAATCAGCTGCATTTCAAAAATGGATTTGTGGCTGTGGGAGCACGCAGAGGGAGGACTCGCTGTGCATTTCTTCAAAATTGAACAAGATAACCACCTAAAAACAATTATTTGTTTGCCTGAAATTATAGTAAAAGTGTGTCTCAGTTGAACTTTTCCTTAATAAATGCACTTTAAAGGTCAAATCAGCTGCATTTCACCTGGGCATTGCAGCGAAATGCAGCTGATTTGACATTTACTCCAGGAGTTCTGGAGAGACAAAGGTGGCTTGGTATGGCAAACCCAAGTGTCTCATTAATAGCCACTTTTACCTATTAATAAGACACTTGGCTTGCCGTATAACTCATGGGCCCTCTAGTGGCTGGAAATGGTAATGTTTATTATTTCCCATGTCTGAATGAATGAAATTGTCAGATCTCAGCCAAAATTTTGCCATACAAGTAACTGGGCATGCTAATTCATGCAAAAAGATGCGAATTATATAGCAAAAAGTATGGTAATTTCATTATTCTGAAACTTTAATGACAGTTATGTAGCGATACACCTCCTTCGTCAACTTTGTCTCTGAAAACTTTCAGAAAGGCCAGAACACGGTTATCCCATTAATTTGAATCCAGGACACAGATGATCTCACCAAGTAGACTCTTTAGTTTTGTCCTAATTCAAATAAGCAAAAGAATAATCTTCCTTTTTTTATTATCATTATTATTTTCAATATTTTGATAATCAAAGGACTCTGTTTAATTCAAGGACAGGTCAACATGATCTTTTCAGTATTTTGTTTAAAAGTGTTAAGACAGTTAATCAGTTTAATCATAAAATTGGCATCTGTCTTCTCCTTCATTTCTCCTCCTACTTCCACTAACCTGTGGGGGGTGGGGGGGGGGGGGTGGCGAGTACCAGAAGTCAGGCTTTCTTCAAAAGTTCTCACGTGCCGGTA
>JARVGQ010000760.1:19415841-19433234 GCA_031762355.1 Hypsolebias martinsi | reverse complement strand
TACCCCGCCCCTCGCACTGTGATTGCTGGACATGGGCACCGGCGACCCCCGTGACCCAAAATGGAAGAAGTGTGTAAAGATAATGGATGGATGTTAAGGATGCCATTTCAGTTTCTGTATTTAAGAAAATGGTTAAAATCAAATTGTTAAATGAATATATATGATTGTATTTTAATGAGTATTGTTTGAAAATTGCAAAATATTTTGATTTATTTACTTGTTTTTGTTATTTACAGGAAACGTTTGTTTGACTTGCTTATTAGATAAATAAGGAGCAGATTTGATAAGATATTTTTCTTCATCTGCTACCTTTCATTTTATATTTAATATTTTTTGTTACATATATGTTGATTGTTATGCATTTATTTTTATAAAATAAATGAATGAATAAATAAATAAATAAATAAATAAATAAATAAATTTTACACATACCAAGTTACAATTTGATGTGGAAATAATGAGAGCCAACGCCTCAGGAGATTGTACATGACGCCATTTACAATTTTTTATTTTTATTTATTTTTTTACCAAAAACAGATTTAACTTTGTCCCCTCTTTCATACTCTGGCATGAAATGCAGTGGGCGATAAGCATTTAGGCCATTAGCTTTATAAATTGTGTAAATTTAAACACATGAGGTGCATAATGTGGGAAAAAAAAGTTTTTCTAAATTTAGCTGCACATCAGCAGCACTAGAGCAAGGCGATACAGTAAGGCAGATGAAAAACAAATACAGTAGAATAAATCAAAATAACATGAATAAAATATACAAAAGTTTTTGTGACAGTTTTGTAAGGTAAAGCTGAACTCAAACAAAATAACTTCTACATTTTCAGCCCTTTTTAAGCTTTAAAATCTCTTCAAACGTCCTAATAGTTAGGCAGTCATGGCTCTTTCTAAGCAGCTGCCTTGAGTCCTGAAAAAGCAAAACATTTATGCAATAAAAGCAGGAGTATGTTGGGAAAAGATGTGAAAATGTTTTCAGAACGCTAGTCGAGGACGTGAAGACAAACGCTTCTGAACTTCTTGTAGAATTACTCTCAAAGGCGAATAAAAACCACGTTTGACTACAGAAGTCTTTCAACCTTACTAACCCATTTTCACAGCCAAAGCACACAATAAAAGCCCGACTGTATATAGAGATAAAATGCACACACATGTCTGTCTTCTTTCAATATGTGGACATATTATACTAAATATGTAACGGACTCAAGCTGACAGTAGAGATTTTTCAATATTTTTTATTTTGTAAAACATTTCTACAGCGACTTAAATGAGTAGCTTGTTTAAAAGCAGATCTCTTCAATGGACTCCAAATCTTCCCCAAAGCAGTCGTGCTTGAATTATAATAATTTGCACCAAATGTTAAATTTTTGTGTGTCTTACGGGGTCACACGCTGCAGCAATAATGAAATGTGTCCTAATGAAGTCTCATGCTAAAGTGCATCAGTATGAGATTAATAATTTTAGTACAAATAGAAGAGGTGAGCTGTTAAGGCTGTAAGATATATTTGATTGTTGTATAGAAACAATAGTTACTAAAGTAAGTAAAAAAAAAACTTTTTCCTATAGTTAAGGTCAAAGATTAACAGGGACGGGAAATTTTGCATGTTTTTATACACATAAAGATCGTTTCTGTGCATTTATTGTTAATTATTGCTGCAGAATATACAGAAAAATGCAAACAAACAAATGTTTTATGATTTGCCAAGGGCTTCTTTATATTTTGAACAATCTGAATAATAATTTCTCCATTTAAAATGTTAATTAATGTTTATATTTTACGTGGAAAATAAAGTTTTCACATGCTTTGCCAATGTTTCCTACCTTTGGCAGTTGATTCAGCTTTACCAGCAGCTGAAGGGCATTAACAGTGATGAGAGGCTATGCAGGAGAGGTTCATGTAACAAACTGCATTGCATTTCACATACTACGCTTGCAGCAACCCCACTTTATTGCTCTAATGAGCATTAACAGCAGCATTTCTGCACCTGGGCAATGCCGTATAAATCAGATGGTGTTGCATTGTTTTGAACTACTGCAAAATAAGCTTGAATTAGACTTGAAATGGCTTTTTATAAATTAAAATGATTCCATTGCTGTTTCCAATACAAGCCTTAAATTATCTTAATATGTTTTTTCAAGCCACAACAGCCAACACAATAAAATACACTAAAATGCATAACTGTAAATCTACGGTATATGGTAGTAATACAACAGTCCCTCACTCCTTCACGGTTCATTTTTCGCGGACTCGCTCTATCGCGGTTTTTCAAAGTAAGATCGGACATGACACACTGGCTGATTGATGGATGAGCCGCATGTTCGACATGGATTTGTTATTTAAAATAAATTAAACTATTTAGCACCTGTGTGCAGCCCAAGCTGCAGGAGAAGCTTCCTTGCAGCTGATCAGCTGATCTCAGTGCAGAGCGTAGAAGTGGGCGTGGCCAAGGGTGCAGCCGGAGGCAGAGAGCTGAAATTATGACATGCTGTGGCTTTTAGAGTTTAGAAACATTGTTTAGAATATTGCAAGAGTGTGTACAACTTGTACTCCTATTGCAACTTCCCATTTTTCACTTATCGCGGGGCTTCAGAGTACGGATCCCCCATGATAAACGAGGGACTACAGGAAATAAAAAGCCCATTTCATACTTCTGGTACTTTCTGGACTGGTTTATGTAATGCATACCTGATACCTATAAAGTACCTACTGGAGTTCAGCTGTATTATGAAGTGACTTATTACCCTGTAATTAATTATTGAGTATATGTCTGATACTTAACAGGATAAATAACAGATATCTATGCACCTCCATACCATCAGAGAGGCTGGCATTTGAACTGTGAGCTGATGACAGACTGGTCCCTTGGCTCTTTATGTAGAGGATGTGGTGTCTGTGGTTTCCAAACAGTTTTCCCACTTTGCCTCAGTCCATTTTAAATCAGCTTCCATTCATTATGCCAGCATATCCAGATGGTGTTCACAGGTGACTTCTTCTTTGCATGATGGAGCTTTAATCAGCATTCGTTGATGACACGATGAACTGTCTTTACAGACGATGATTTTTATTACAGTGACCCCTGAGGGCTTGGAGATCAGGGGCATCCAATACAGACTTTCGATCTTGTTCTTTGCATATAGAGATTTCTTCAGATTAAAAAATATAGATATTTTAATGATGATAAACTGTAGATAATGTAATATTCAAAGTCTCCCTAATTTTTCATTGAGGAACATTAAGATAACCTTTATTCAAGAATGTCCAACTATTTTTAGACCATTTTATCTTTTTAATTTTTGTAGATTTGGATACCTCTGCCCATCTTAACTTCTTAGTGGTTCAGCCACCCTAAATGCTCTTTTTATTCACAGTCTTCTTACTGACCTGTTGCCAATTAACATAATTAGTTGTGAAATGCTTCTTCACCTGTGTTGCACTGTTTCCACTTCACAGCAACACATTGCTTCAAAATGTCCTCATTTGATACAATAAGTGGTATAATTTAAACATTTGATATGCTTTCTTTATACAGTTGTGAATAAAATATGGGTTTATGAGATTTTCCAGATCATTCATTCTGTTTTTATTGGCATTTTACGTACCATTTACACACTGGGCTGTATTAAATATAGCTTTTTTTATTTTATTTTATTTTCACGTAATGGATGCAGCTTTAAAATTCAATTAACAACTAAGCTGCTTCACTTATTTTTTTTAGTTTTGTTTTTGTTTTGCAAGCCAGAAATATTGAAGTTGTCTTTGTAATTTTTAGTTTTATGCAATTGCTGTTGTAATTAATGTAAATAAAGAGTTTTCTTTGTTTGGTATATGTCAAGCAGAAACAAATGTGTCAGCCATGTTCATGCTCATTGTGTGTGCCTCTTTCTCTGCTGCACTGAACGACACTGTGCACAATTTCCATGCAAAAGAACTCTAAATGACACAGTCAGCAGGTGGCCCTCACTCCTAATTTCAACCAATTATACAGATGGAGAGTGCCATTCAGGCTGGATAGCTGTGAGTTTCTTTTCTTCTTCACTCTCCTGATCAAATCTGTGGTATGAGCCAAGCCACACATTCATCTCACTCTTCACATGGCAGCTGGATGGTTATCTGCTGTCATGACTGCACTACATGGAAAAATAACAAGGTCTGCTACTCTTTCAAAGCAGTGTCTCATAAAAACCAGAGGTGTGAGGCGCAGTGGGAGGAAATGATGGTCGACGAAGGAGTTTATCTGTGAAAGACTGCTGCAGGAGCAGCATATACAGAGATGGGAGATGGTGCGGTGGTTGCCACTTTGTGTGTAAGTGTAGATGGTGTCTAGTGGTTCCCAACCCTGGTCCCTGAGGAACACCATCCTGCATGTTTCTGTTGTTTCCTGCTCCAACATGTCTGATTCAGTGACTTAATTACTTCCTTAAGTTCTGCAGAATCCTGCTAATCACCATTCACTCAAATCAGATGTGTCAAAGCAGGGAAACAAGTAAAACATGCAGGATGGCGTTCCTCATGGACCAGGTTTGGGAACCACTGGACTGTGTTGCAGCAGTCAGTGTGACAGTTTCACTAGGGACAAGACTGGGAACTGTGTCCACCTCCAGAAGCCCTTCAAAGAACATTTCTTGTGAAATTTTTTAACAATCATATAAAAAGTAGCAACAAAACAATAAATAATAAAGAAAAATCCCTTTATAACAATGTAAAATCATCACAAATCTCAAATAACTACAACAAAATGCAATCGTTAGCAGTTAAGCCCTAGAAATTGTTTCAGTCTGGCACAAAATATAAAGCTAAAACACCACTGGAGTTTATTTCTTATTCTCAATTTAAAGCAATTTGATTTTTTTTTTAATATTCAGAAAGAACTTCACAGGAAAAACAAATTTATAGGATGATGGGATGACCCATACTGTCAAAGTTTCTAATACATTTCCATACTACTTGGGAGAGGTAATGACAGCCTAATGGTTTGGTTTTGTGGAAAGGTTATAAACCATTAAGACCTAACCTGTTGTAGTGTTTGCATAAACTGTTATGATTTATTTTTTCTTTTGGTTTAGATTTGAGTTGTTTTAAGATGACAGCCATCCAGTTTGGTCTTGGCCCTACTTGGATTAGATTTACTTGGATTAGATTAGAATTAAACCATATTGTACTGTATTAAATGTACCTGAGGTCATTCAAATATCTATGCGCTACAGGTAAAATTTTAACTGTTTATAACCATTCCACAGAACCTCTCATACAAAGATTACAAAAAAGGCTTAAAGTTTAAGAGATCACAAAAACACTTTGCATTCCTTCATTTAAATGTTTGAGGTTTGGACTTCTTTAATCAAGCTGTAGGTTTTCTAGCTTTTGTGGATCTAGCCGTTTTATTTTCAGTTCCTGTGTGGCAGCGTGGAGCTGATTACCCACAGCTGTTTCCACCCTACTGATGAGAAGACTCCAGTAGTAGGCCCTTAGGATCATCTAGACTGCTGAAACATTGTGCCATTTATGCTGCTGTTACGTCTCCTCGTCATCCTTCACCTACAAAGAATTCGAGCACAACAATTGTCAGCCCCCCTGCCTTAAAGTTCATCCTGTCTCTCGCTCGTTTAACTCTCCACTTACTGTACCTGATCTCCTTGGTCTGCTTCGCCCATTTGGAATCTCCTGGAACCAACTCCAAATCTAAAAGAAAAGAAACATCAAGCCACAACAGATTTGTTCTGTGGACTGACCAGACTTGACCTTGTTTTCAGCATCACCTTGTACCTTTTCCAAATGGTCTCTTGAGCTTCAGTCAGAAATCTGGGTATAAATAATATTTATATGACCTGATAAAAGCTTTGATTTGTGTTTACTGATGAACTGATAGTTTTATTTATTTATTTATTTATTTATTTATTAATATTTTGATGAGCGGAAATGATTAGAAAGCCTTCAGTAAATAATTCTCAGGATACCAAAGTTCATGCTCAGCAATCCAGGTACAAATCCAACAATGTTCAGTCAGGTCATCTAGATTATTTTTTTTCTAAGACGTTTCGTTCTTCATTCAAAGTACTTCTTCAGTCCAAGGAAGAAGATTGAAGAAGTTCTTTGGATGAAGCACGAAACGTCTCAGCAAAAAAAAAAATAAAATAAAGGAAGCCGTACAGCACAGTGAATATTTTCAATAGTTTTTACTCTTTTACAACCAATTTTTGTTTCAGGTTCATGATGTTGATCTGTTTTTATTCCCCAAACAATGAAACTTCAAAATCTATAAATGTGTTTATGAAAAGTGTAGTGACGCATTGCATGTAAGCAAATCAAATACAGTATTTATTGTTCTCCCCCATCATCTAGAAGTATTTTAATTTTCAAAATGTCCCTTAATTCACTCACTGTACATCATCTTCAGTGGTTTGATTTCACAACTATCACTTAAAAAAAACAAAAAAAACTTTGAATGAAAGCTACATTGATGAAAACATCATCAGTGCTATATTTTACAATAATATAATGTTCTGACTGAATTTCTTCTTCTCTGTTGAAAAATATATATATATTATATTTTAAATCTATACAGACTCTGATTCTGCAGCAGTTGTTACTTTGCATATTTTCCTTTTGTGGTTCTTCTTCTTTTGGCTTTTCCCTCTTCAGGGCTCACCACAGTGAGTCATCCTCCTCCATCTTTGTCCTCACTCCACCTACCTCCATGTCCTCTCTAACTGCATCCATATATCTCCTCTTCAAGTTCAAGAATCTTTATTATCCCCAAGGGGCAACTTGTTTCACAGTCAGCAGGCACATAAAACATCCATGGACAAGACATTGAGACATTAAAATAACTGTGCAGAAATCATCATTGTTCATTGAGAAGCCTTATTGCTACAGGAAACAATGAGTTTTTCAGTCTGTTCGTTCTACATCTGGGCTGCAGAGACCGTGTCCAAATGGACGTAACCTGAACTCACCATGGAGTGGATGATCAGGATCTGCCAGAATCTGCCTGACCTTGTTCACTGACCTCGCCTTGTGTAGGTCAGTGAGGTTCTGTAGGGCCGTGCCAGCAGTTTTGCTGCACATCCTGACAATTCCCGAGAGTTTGTTCCTGTTTTTGCATGTCAAGAGTCCAAACCAAGAGATGAAGGAAAAAGTTAAAAGAGACTCAAAACATTTTCATAAAAATCGAAAGAACATTAAAACTACAAAAAAAAAAAAAAACATTCTCTGGTGGGTCTTCTTACAAAGTGAGTTCACATGTGCATCAAATGTCCATCGAGAACAGTTCCCAGACATTTATACTGATGAACCTCCTCAACATCTTCACTGTTAATGACCACAGGAGTGGCATCTGAAGAGTCTTTTCTAAAATCAGTGACCATCTCCTTGGTCTTAGAAACATTTAACTTTAAAACAGGAAGACTCACACCATTCATTAAGGTCCCCGACCACAGGCCCGGTGTTTGGGTCATCACTGCTGGGAAGGGACAGGATGACAGAGCAAATTTTACAATGTGACGCTGTGGGAACTGCTTGCGACAGTCGTTTGTATACAGTATTAAATAAATAAAAGGGGTGAAAGAACGCAGCCCTGAGGGGAACCAGTAGAGGATAGAAGGACATCAGAGAGAACCCCGTTGACCCTCACTCTCTGAGACCGAACAGTTACACAAGCCAACATATGAGATCAGAGTTAAGACCATTAAAACACTGTAATGTATCTGCTAAAATGTGGGGCTGAATACAATTCAAAGCAGACGAAAAGTCAATAAGAAGCGATCTTACCAATGTTTTTGTACCTTCAAGGTGTCCAAAAATCACATTTAAGAGTTCCTGTTGCGTTCTCCACTCCTCTGGACAATAAACAAATTTGACTGGGTCCAAATTACCTTGAACGTTCTTTGTCTTTTTCCTGGCAGCTGCATTTCTAACGTCCTTCTACCAATATACCCACTGTCCCTCCTCTAGACTTGTCCAAACTATCTCAGTCTGGCCTCCCTAACTTTATCTCCCAGTTGTTCAACATGTGCTGTACCTCTGATGGTTTCATTCCTAATCTTATCCATCCTTGTCACTCCTAAGGAGAACCTCAACATCTTCAGTTTTACCACTTCCAGTTCTTTCTCCTGTCTTTTTGTCAACGCAACTGTCTCCAGACCATACAACATAGCTGGTCTCACCACTTTCCTTTGACCTTTGCTGCCACTCTTTTATCACAAATCGCTCCTGAAATGTTTTTCCATTTTTCACCTCTTTACCACATTCCCCATTTTTCCAGACAGTGGACCTTAAGAACCTGAAGTCCTGCACCTTCGTGACCTCTGCTCCTTGTAGCCTCATTGTTCTTCTCATTCACACACGTGCTCTGTCTTACTACGGCTGACTTTCATTCCTCTTCTTTCAGTTGCACCTCTCTAAGTTCTCTTCCACCTGTTCCCTGTTCTACAATCATCATAGTCCACAGGGATTCCTGCCTGACCTCATCTATTCAGATGTCGGTCCGCCCATCACCAGGTGCGAGTGAGAAATGTATCATTTAACAAATAACATTTTCAAATTAGTTCTTAATGAGAAAAGCTTATCTGACAGAAATCTGAGTACTCATACAAGTACAGTAAGGATCCATACCATCCAAAGGTTTTGCTGGTTTATCAAATAAATACTAATTACCGTATTTTCCGGCCTATAAGGCACAGTATTTTTCCTAATTTGCATATCCTGCGACTTATACGGCGAAGCAACATATTTATGGATTTTTCCAAATTATTGGACATAATTGGACTTATGCGACTTACAGGGCGGTGCGACTTATAGGGCAGAAAATACGGTAGTGGTAATCAGGCTCTTAAATAATGACTCAACACCAGAGGTTTGTGTTATGTGACAGAGAATGTGGAGCCACCTAAGGATACCTAAAGATGCTGAATTGATCATTGATGTTGGTTCGTAGCTCTGTCCATGAATAAACTGATGGCGATGAAAGGAAATGTGTCACTCACTCCATTAGTTTGACTCCGTAAATGTTTTTCAATCTGCACACAGACAGCCATTAAAAAAAAAAATAAAAAAAAGAATCAAGATTCGGACACAAGCGATATATTTTTGGGTTGATGTTGATTTATTTTATTTTATTTTTGTGGATTTTGTTGACAACATATAAAATAGTGACCCGCTCACAGGCACAACACTTCAGTACACAGCCGGCTCATTTAGGAGCTTCACCTCTATTTCACCCAATCAAAAACAATCAGGGCACCATGAACTTAGACAGACAGGACTCCTTCCCTGGCTCCTGACCCTCTCCCTTGTCCCCATGGAAACCCCTGACCCACCAGTGAGGAGCCGCCGTGACTCTCGCCTCTCTGCCAGCTTTAAATGATTGCTCACTAAACAGGAGGCCAAAAGCCTTATTAGCTTCCTGATGCTTCTCAGAACTCATTTATACAAAATAAACCATCAGCGGACAGTCGGCTAAATCAACGGGGACAGTCTTCAGCTGCTGAGAGAATATTCTGTTTCAGGGCTGCAGCTCTGAGGACCATAATGTAAAATCACAGGGTCGTGGTGAAACAGAGAGAAGGTCATGACATCATGTAGCTCAAGATTTATTACATATAACGTCTCACAACGTGCCTCCCTTTGTTGTTTTGTGAGAACTCAATGGGACGAGATAATACGAGAGTAGAGGCCGAACAATTTTCTTTTTGTGAAAGTAAATTAATCTATTGTCCACGTCAGCACACATCTGTAACTGTAGTCACAATGTTTGGCCGATAATGCAGCTCTCTGATTGCTTGTCATGCTTCATTATTGTGATTTTCATTGTGTAAAAAAAAATCCTGTTTGCTTTCATGTTGGTTCGCTGGCACGGCTGAGATGGGATTTTTTTTTTTTTTTTTCATTTTACTATCAGCGTTCTCATGGCAAAAGCAGTTGGACAGTATGTGCAAAGATGTTGTTTTTAAACATACTGTATCATTATTTATATTGGTATTATTTTTTGGGAAAAAGTTAATTTTTACAAATTTGTGTTTAGGTTATAAGAAGTTTACTGTTACATACTCAGAGAAAAACACAACACTTTGGTTCCTTTCTTTCATACATAAACAAAGCAATAGTAGGATAAAACTAGAGAAATTGCATTTCCGGCAAAAATGTAGCTTGAACGCTTATTGTAGAAGAACTTGCTGAAAAACAGCTGAAATTAGCTAAAAAATGCTGAAATGTAGCTGAAAAGAAAGAACAAGCCTAAATTAGCAGAAAGAACACATGCCGGTAATTATTGAATTAGGTTTAAATAAGCAGAAATGAGCACAAAAATCAGAAAATCAGCTAAAAAAAGAAGCTAAAATTAGAAGGGGAAAAGGTAGCTGAAAAGGCAGAAAGAAGCTTAACCTACAAGAAGGAAGTGGAAAAAGCTGAAATGAGCTAAAAAAAAAAAAGTGGAATTAGCTGAAAAATATAAAATGTACAAAGTACATAAAACAGCTACTGGTAAATAGTATAGCTGAAATAGCAGAAAAAGCTGAAAGTGGCTGAAAAAAGCCTAAAAAAGGCATAACAAGCTGAAAGAAGTTACCTGTAATTAGGTTGAAAGTAGCAGAACTTAACAAGAAAAACTTGAATTTAGCTGAAAACAGCTGAAATTTGCTAAAAAATAAAATAAAATAGATAAAAATTAATAAAAAGCCAAAAAGCTATCTGGAACGTTAGAACAAGCAGAAGAAAGCAGAAAGAACATACCTGTATGTTGGCTTAAAGAAGCATGAATGAGCACAAAGACGTGGAAATTATCTGAGAAAAGCTGAAATTAGCAAACAACAACTGAAAAGTAGCTAAAAAAAATAAATAAAAATAAAAAAATAAAGCAAAAAGGAGCTTAAATAACCAGAAGGAAGTGGAGAGAGCACAGTTTTGCTAAATTAGGCAGAAAAAAGTTGAAATGAGTGCGAAAACTGGAATTAGCCCAAAAAGCTAAAATTAGAGCATAAAAACAGCAAAACAGTAGCTGAAATAGCAGAAGAAGCGGAAACTTGCATGAATAAGCAGAAAAGAGCATAATAAGTTGAAATTAGCAGAAAGAAGTTAGAAAAAGCACAAAAATGTTGTAGTTAGCAGAAAGAATCTAAAAGGAGAACAAAACTGCTGAAAAAAACAGCTGAAAGTAGCCGAAAAAAAAAAAAAAGTATAAATTTGCAGAAGGAAGCTGAAAGAAGCTGAACCGGAACAAAATGTGAAAGAAGCAGTAAAATACTGTAAACAGATCTAAAGTTATGAAGGATGTAAAATGAAATCCATTCATTTTCTATGAGGAAAAAAAATGACAGAAAAGGTTAAAAATCTCGAAAAGCTAAGTTTTGCCAGTACCAAAAGTAATAGCAGGATTGTCTCTGAAAGAGCTGAACGTTTTGATTCACGATGTGCTGAAATAGCTTGAAAACTACGGGACGAGAAACGCGCTGAAAGATGTGCACAAGACAAATGGATCACAATAGTATGAATGCCTCATAAGCGTTCACACTATTACTTTGTAGAAACATTATATAATAACCCAAATATATAAGTAATTGTGCAAACAACAGCTCGAAGCCTAATTAAAAAACTTACTATTTTACTTGTAAGGTGCAGTAACAGATAATTTTGCTTGTACAGTTTTGGTAAAAGCTGGAACAAAAGCTTTTTGTGAGGCTGGAAGCTGCTCTTTCATTTTACTCTCTTGTAAAGTTGTGGACCCTCCTGAGAGCTCCAGCAGTGTTAATGTTCTGCACTGATGGCAGGACTGGGCAGATTTTATCACACAACTGTCGGCAATGAAAGTATTTTAGTTGTAGCTAAAGATTTTGACTCATGGACCATAATATCTTCTTAATAAATGCAGTAGTGTGCTTTCTTAAAAGCTTCTGAGTGTGAGCTCCTCACTAATGTGGGTTCTGAAAGTCAAAGGTCCTCTTCCTCCTCCAGGAGTCTGCTTGGGCCACCAGTCGTAGCACCTCAGGAGTCCTGTTTGGTGATCAAGCACACACAACGAACATGCAAATAATGCAAATGACGCACAAAGATCATTACAAACAAAAGCAGAAAGAAAACAATACAGATGCATGTTTGGAGCAGACAGTGGAGGGAAATGATTCGGAGAAAGTGTGAAGAAATGCATCACTCAGGGACAAACAAAGAAACACTCGTTGACCTCCAAGTGAGAAATCACCCAAACTTCTTTTGAATAGAAAAATTTGAAATCAGCGCACAATCGCCACGTTCGGAGCGTGAAATTGTGAAGCGAGGATTGAATGCTGATTTTTTTTTAAAATTCAGAATGAAAACAATCATGTCTTTGTTGGAAAAGTTTTTCAAGACCTTTCAATTCTGGCAACGTGCTGCACTGCTATGGCAACTAAATAAATTGAAAATTGATTATGCCTTTCACTTTAACAATTGCACCCACACCTCATTTTAAACCGAAGTTAAAATCTTTTCTCGCTGCTTACAAAAACCGTTTCTGATTAACGTGTTAGTCACCACCAGTAAGAATGAAAGCAGGGACGCTATCTTCCTGAGAAGTAAGCTGTCTATTCCCTCTCAAGTATTTATTCAGATTTACACTTGAATAGACTAATTTCTTTTTTAATTGCGAACTGCTCAATAAATTTTATTAACCGTTATTTAACCAGGCAAATCCCATTAAGATCACAGATCTCTTTTGCAAGGGAGGCCTGAAGCAGCCTAACATGCATGTTTTTTGGTCTGTGGGAGGAAACCGGAGTACCTGGAGAAAACCCACACAAGCACCAGAAAAACATGCAAACTCCACACAGAAGGAACCCAGGACCTTCTTGATGTGAGGCAACAGTGCTAACCACTGAGCCATCGTGCTGCCCAAAGCATTTACAGAAGCAACAATGTAAATGTGAGTCTTTTAGAGCAACATCTTGAGCCGCAACAGTTTTGGACTACCGGTAGTTGGAGACTCAAAGTTGCCAGTAAATTGTGGAAATCAGGCAAGTTGCTGAGCTGCATTTTGTGTAACCAGTTTTTGAGAATCATATTATTATGTGCGTGACATGCAAAACTGTTTTTGATTCCAAACTGGAGGTTGGCTAGAAACACAGCAATGAAGGCTACCTATGGGACAGATCTGGCTGGCAAGCTGCAGACTGACGAAGTCCTCTGGATGGGGGACGAAACATTTCTTCACTTAAAGAAACAGGTCCAGATGACATGGTTTAACCATTTTTGTTGACACGCAAAACTGTTTTCTAGACCGTGCATCTCCACCCACATTTTACTCACCTCAGCCCACTCTGCAGCCACAGTTTTACATTTCAGATTTGTATTCCTGGACTTTTGGGCTATGGCCTTGGGTTATTAATGCAGGTGTCAAAATATAGCGCTCTAAAAATTTACGGAAACCAAACTAAGAAGTAGACTGCCCATTAAAAATAAATAAATAAAACGAGAAAGGTTTGAGACAGGTTAGAGGGTCCTGTGAGCACGTTGAGAAAGGTTCGAGACACCCACCACAACTTTTCAAACATTCTGACAAAAAAAGTCCAAATCTAATAATGATGTTCAAAAGTTTAACAGTCAAGTAGCAAGACTGCAACTCACATAAGTTGAGAACTTCAAGTGAACATTTTGAGACATTGTGGAGACTCCCTTGGGAATATTATTGTTTAGTGTCCAACAGTCACAACCCAGAGATATACTGACTATAGAACGTCTTAGCCCTGAGTATAAAACAGTCCTCATAGAAGTGTCATTAAGTATCTTGTAATAAATGCTCAGTTGAAATCAAAGTACAAAAAAGAACTCAGATTTTTTATTACCGTATTTTTCAGACTATAAGGCGCACTTAAAATCCTTTAATTTTTCTCAAAAATTGACATTGAGCCTTATAATTAGGTGCACCTTATGTATTAATTCTGGTTGTGACCTCAAACCGATTTTATGTGGTTATTGTGAATGAGTTGAATAAAGTTCGACTTATCTGTTTTGTTTCGCTTAACGGTGCACATTATAGTCCGAAAAATACGGTAAAGCTGTAAAGCCATAGGGAAGGGAAGTCTGAGATTGTCATCATTGCATGTTCCCATGCAATGGCGAAATCCGTGCATTTAACCCATTGCACCTGAGAGCAGGAGGACAGTAATTTAATGTAGCTTTACCTGCTGTACACATCAAAGATGATTCATGAATTCCCTTGCTGTCAATGCCCATCAACACAAACAGTAAAATGGACAACATACTCTTTTATTTGCCTGCAAGTCAGCAAAACAATACAAACCACAATGTGAAAATTTTTAGGTATCATTTAAAATGGTCATATTTGTTGACGTACATTTGTCACAGCGCTCTATTGCCGAATAATGCACGCATGACACAAGCATTTTTCATTTTTGGCACCTTTAACTGTGGGAGTGATGAGCTGTCTGCACAGTCATTTATTTCCTGAAGGCTGGTCAATGTGAGGTAACAGCTGCGCTGTACAGTGATATTTTCTCACAACAGCATCAATCAGTTCTGTTTTACTTTCTTAAAGGTAGAAAAAAAATGTGCTCAGATAGTAAAGTTACAGGTATTAAACAGATCCAATATAACAGGGCTGATTGGGCGTTTTCTTGTGATTTTTGACTAAAGTGGGATTTTTTTTGTTTTTATCATTAGAGGTCAGAGGAAGTTGAGGGAAAGGTCAGTTGTGTTCAGTTTGGTAAGAGAGCGGATGGATGAAAAGGCCACAAAGGAGTCGACCTTTACAGACAAAAGGAGGGAAACGGAGAGGAAAAGCCTCATTCGGCATACATTTTATTTTATTTTTGTAGAAATGGAAGGAGAGAATGATGCTTGAAGGAAATGAATGTTACTAAAGATAAAGCCAGTGATGCTAAAGGTGGTGTAAGGAATGCTCTCTTTTTGTTTGGACTTATTGCGTCCAGGAGATTTTGCTCTAGATTAATAATTTGGTAAACCTGACCACCAGGTATTCAACCTCTACCCATCTGAGATTGTTTTATTATATTTCCTCCTCCATTTCATTAAAGGTCTAATAGATGTTTACCCCAGAACCTGTCAAGGATACATTTACCTCCAGAATATACAGGTAGTCCTCGGGTTACGACGGTCTTGGGTTACGACGGTCTCGTCTTATGACGTTTCAGCGTTACGACGCATCTCCCTTATTCACGTTACGCGGTTACGTCCGTTTTAGGTCCGTTTTTACGTCGGCTTTACGACAGTTTTACGACGTTAAACGTCGTAACGCGGCGGTGCAGCGGCGGAAGAATACAGTACTGTACGGAGGAGGACGGCGTCACTAGCATCCCAGTAAGCCATTAGCTCTTCATTAGCCCTTCATTATGGCTCCCAAAATGCAAGGAGGACTCTTCTGATGGCAGTGCATCGAGAAAAAGGAAGGCCATCACCACGGACTTACGTCGAAAATCGGTTTACGCGCTTTGTAAAACAGGTACGTCACATGTATTTACATACGTTCTGACTTACGTCAAATTCAGTTTACGCCGCCGCCGTGAGAACGGATCTCCATCGTAAGTCGAGGACTACCTGTATATATGATTGTATCTGTTCAGTGCCCTGAGATAACTTCTGTTGTGACTTGGGGCTATATAAATAAACTGAATTGAATTAAATTATAAACATGTGAATAAATGAATGGACCTGTTGTTGGTCAATAAACTGATCTGGTGCCCAGATTTTAAAAAGAGCTATTAATTGCAGTAAGTTGAGGAGAAAGTGTCCTCTTTATTTCCTCCTCACTTACATCTTCTACATTTACCTGCCTGGATTGAAAGCTTTAAATGACCAGAAAAATAGTGTCTTTATGCTCATTAAAACAAACACATGCAGACACGAGACCCTCACAGTCATTTTGGCTGTGTCAGGCAAGCTGGTTTTACTCATTTAAATCTTGAACCTGAAGCCTCTGTGGCTGGAGCACTGTCTCACACAATTTCCTCCCGATGCTTCCCCGTCTGCAAGACGTTGAGTCATAAGAAGAAAAAGATTTGTGAACAGTCTGGTTGTAGCAGAAGAAGAAGATAAATACTCCGTCTCTGTTCTTCCTGGATTTATTGGAACTGATGTAGAGGATGAAGTGGCCTTGACATGATTTGTGTCAGCAGCTCCGACACATGCAGCACTCTCAGGAGTGGACTAGTGAATGTAAAAGGGGTGGGGGCTCGGGGTGGTTTACACAAGGACAAAGACAGCTGTCACTTCTACTTGGGGGATCTCCCCTCTCATCTTCTAATGGAGCGACACAGGTAATTAGCCAGCAATGGAGCGTGGCGTCACACCACCAATGTGGGGTCGGGAGGGGCACAAACAGCTTCTCCACAGGGATGAAAGTTTCTTTGAGCAGAGTGAAGCAGTGCAACATTTTCACCTCCAGAAATAATTTACAGAAAAAAAACCTTGTTTTTATACTTTTTTTTTTTAGACTCGCTGCCCTGCATCCCTCCTAAAGTCAGCACATCATCTCCTCCCTGACTCCAAACTTTCGCACTTTTACATCATTTTTTATAACGGAGAAAAAAAAAAACCAAAAGGCAACTATTAGTGTTTTTGCCTCTGTCTGTGTGTTAGTTGTTTGTCTGTTAGCAAATTATTTTGTTGGCAAACGGACAAGTTATTGTCATATCTGTGCTTCTCGGTGATTTTATTTTTGATCTTTGGCTTCTGTTTTCCTGTTCGGTTTTGCTCTTTTGTGGGTTTTTTTTTTAATTCTTGCTCCATCTTTCAGTTGCCCTCAGTAAGCCTCCTCTGTGTCCTTCCAGTCAGCGGGCCACCCTCACCTGTTCCCCAACATTCAGCCCAGGTGTTCCCACTTTCACCTTCACTCAGTTTAGTATTTATACGGCTCCTTGTCTCCACCTCACCAGTGGTTCATTATCCTGAATACGTGTCAGATGTCTCGGTCCTCCTTTGTGCCTCTCTGTAATTTTTTCCTTCTGTGTTCTTGTAAGTACTGCTGCCTCGTCAGCCTTTTGTTTTAGTTTTTGTTCAAATAAATGTTTTGTTTGAACTTTGACGTGCCTGCCTGCATCAGGGTCAAACCTCACCAGCCATGATGGTTTTAATGAAACTCTCAGAAAGTTATCATTAGAAATGCATCTTCAACTGATTAACTTTTAGAGTCAACCTAATTCAAGGTGGCTGCTGCAGCCTAGTGACGTTAAGCAACACAAAACGACTGAATCTCCATCAGTTTTACAGTTAGAGCTAAAACTTGCTGTGGCAGCTGGGAGTCATTTATAACACACCTTATGAGATGTACATCTTATGCAGGGCTTGATTTGTAAACCAAACGAAACCAGAACTTAATTAGTGGAGGGCGGGGGGGCGGGGGGGGGTCTTACAGTGCGCGTCGGTTTTTTTTTTTTTGATTCACACC
>JARVGQ010000760.1:19327384-19342577 GCA_031762355.1 Hypsolebias martinsi | reverse complement strand
ACCTATCCCACCCACATTCTTGATGTTGTCGGTACCGGGGCTTGAACCGGCGATCTTCCGATCACAAGCTCACCTTCCTAACCTCTGCACCACCACTCCCGAATTATAAAGCATGGTGATGAGGGGTCCCTTGGGCATTGTGTATCCCTGATGCTGTAGTTCATAATGCACTTGATGGCCTTCCACACATGCTGGGGTTTGTTGGTGATGAAGTGACCCTGAATTTTATGGGTGTATGTGGCTTTGGCCCTTGCAGTGTTTGCTGTCAGTCTTTTCTTCTCCTCTTGGAAGGCTGATGCCTCACCTGTCCCAAATGCATCATCCCTAGCTTTCAGCAGAGATCTCACCTCAGGGTTTCTGATTTGGATAGCAGGTTATTGTCCTGGTGGTGATGACATCATCAACATACTTGGAGATGAAACCAAGAACAGAGGAGGTGTATTGCTCCAGGTCCACCTCTCCCTCATATGTAACTGCCTCTCTGAAGACCTGCCAATCACTGTACTGAAAACAGTCCTGGAGTGCAGAGGCTACATCCCTGTGCCACACAGTGACTGTCTTCTTTGTTGGCCTAATCCGTCTCATCAGTGGACAATATGCTGGTGCCAGCAGGATTGAGAGGTGGTTGAATAGGCCAAGATGGGGGCGAGGAAGAGCTCTGTATGCACCGGAAATGTTGGTGTACACACACAGTCCAGAGTGTTGTCTCCTCGCATAGAAAAGTTGACATGCTGGTAAAAACTGGGCAGAGTGTCCATCAGTTTTATGTGGTAAAGTCCCCAGCAACCACGTAAAATGCCTCCGGGTGTTTTATCTGCAGCGAGCTGATGATGTCATACAGCTTATTTGATGCTTCATTAGCATTAGCACCCAGCTGGATGTAAACAATGGTGACGAATATTGCAGTAATGTCCCGTGGCAGATAGTACTGTTGACATTTCACAGTCATAAGTTCTATTGCCTCAGAGCAGTAGCTTTTTACCAGTCCACTGTTCATACACAAATCTTCATTCATGAACATACAGAGTTCACCTGCAACCTAACTGAAGACCGCTGACCTGGAAGACTGAGTCTGGCATGTTGTTGTTAAGCCATGTTTCTGTTAGGAGAAGAACACCACAGTTCTTCATCTTTGTAGAAACACATCTACAGATGTAACAAGTCCACTTTGTTATCCAGTGAGCAGACATTGGCCAGAAAGACATTAGGAATCGGTGGCCTTCTACCCTTTAGTGGGGCCAACGCGCCCACCCACTTCTCCCTCTTCTGTTTCCGGGTACATTGTTTCCTCTTGACCATTGCTCCTTGCACTCTGCTGCACCATTCCATTTTCCTCAGAAACCACTTTCTGCTAAGTGTGGATTTCAGCCTCGGTGATATTTTAATAACCGAACTGTCTCTGATGGCCATCATTTTGGTTGAGCTGTATTGAGCCGTGAATTTAGCACTAAACTAGTTCCTAAAGCAGCCTCCAAAGAATTTAAATAATTAAAATAAAACTTAATCCCAGGAGTATGAGAAGCCACTGCACTTCTGTGTGCTGCCATAGCCATAAAAACATCATAAATCTTGCATTAGGTAGACTCAAAATATTTATCCATTCTTGATGGCATCAAGAACAGATACTACTTTCTGCACTTTCTGAAAGTTCAATTAAACTATGCAGTGGTTCAAGAGATAATTTGATAACAGACACACTAATACACACAAACCTGAGAAAACACAATGTCCACCTTTAGTTTTAGTTACAAGAGACAAACTGTCATGGGCTGAGGAATATCTGCTGACTTATATTTACTAATTTCTGCAGGCCTGTAGTTTTGTGACATACATGTACCTACCTTTTCTAAGATGTTTTACACAACATTTAAATTGTTTTTCCATGAGCTAGGAGACAGGGTTGGTAAGGATGGATACATTCATTTTAATTCAGATTTATCCCAAATTTTGTCTTCAGTTCAGCTCAACACAGATTCACATTGAAATTTATGTTCATTTTATATGTTCATTTTTTTTAATACAATACCAAGCAATCCCATATATGATAACATACAAAATATAAAAAAAAATGAAAGGAAGCAGAAAGAAGAAAAAAATCTTATTATATCTGCCCCTTTTTTTCAAACAATCAGTTCAAACAATAATAATCTACAAGTAATAGAACAAAATGAATAACTCTTTCTAAATTTTCAAACTAATACAATACACATTAAGCTATTTCATATTTTTTTTTTAACAATTCAGTTTTGATAATTTTCTTAAATGTACACATTGACTTGACATTTTTATCTTCATTCTCCAAACCCTTCCACAATCCAATTCCCTGGATTGAGGTAGACCGTCCCTTCAAACTGAATTTTGGTTTTACAAATATCGCTGTTCCCTTAAGATTATAACAACTTTGTCTTTTAACAAAATGTATTTGGATATTTAAATGTAATGCGTTATTCTGAGCTCTATACATAACTGATAAAATATTATAATCTACCAAATCATGGAACTTCAATAACTTCAGTTGATAAAATAATATGTTCTAATTAACTTCTTTTTGCTAATTTCAGCTTTTTTCAGCTAGTTTCATTTTTTTCTGCTATTTCAGCTACTGCCTAAAATGCATGTTTAAGCTTTTCAAGTAATTCCACGTTTTTTTTTTAAGATCATTTAAGCTCTTTCCACTTCCTTCTCAAATGTTAAGCTTCTTTCTTTTTGGCTACCTTTTAGAAGTTGTTTGCACTCTTTAGCCTTTATTAGATGAACTTGATATCTTCATTATTGTGCTAATCTCTGATTATTTAAATCTAATTCAACAAATACAGTATGTGTTCTTTCTGCTTTCTTCTGCTAATTGAGGTTTGTTCTTTAATTTCATCATGTTTTTAAGCAAATTTTAGCTGTTTTTCAGAGTTCATCTGCAATAAGCAGTCACACTTCATTTTTACAGGAAATACAAGTTCTCTAGTTAACTTGTATGACAGTCCGTCATCCACTGGTGCTTTAAAACAAAACTACTGGTACTTGTTGAGACTTTTGGGCAACCAGTGCAGCTAAACTGTTGACTGGTATGACTTATTGGGCAACTTTAGATGTGTTACATGTTTTTGCAGAGTTGAGCTTCATGTTTTTCTCCCCCTCACTTAAGATATTGCACTTCATTACATTTAGCTGACATGAGCACATTCATAAACTTCATGTTGCACTTTTATTTTCAAGCTTTAGTCCATGTGGGATTACAAACTCCCCCATTGAATTCTGAATGGCAACATGCGCACTGAAATTCAAAACAAAGCTCATTCTCTAACAGCATGACTGCACACAAGGAGGTTAAACTCATGACTGACTTCAGTCGTGGTTTGTGGCTACATTAAGTTGCCATTCATAGCAATCATTTTTAATTCATCAGCTTTTGCCCACCAATTCTTTTTTTTATATTTATTCTCCCAAGTTGACCTGCTGTTGAATATTCTGTGTCCCATAAAAAATACCTTCTGCTGAGACAGATCAAATTTTATCCAGAGGGTTGTCTGCTTGTTAAACAGAAGTGGACTTAAAGCAGATTATTTTTTGACCTCGTGGGTAAATCTGTCCTTGGACAACACACTCTGTCCCTTCAAGGCTCTCCTTCCACACACACACACAAACATGCCAGTGTGTCGAAACTCCGTTCATCTTCAGTGTTTTGCATACTGCGTTGATGAAATATGGACGCCTGAGGCCCATGCACTCCTGTACGCACAACAAGGTTGCTGAGCAGCAGCGAACACGGCGCGGGATGCCGAGGAAATTAACAATTAGCGGGAAAATAAAGATTAACGAAGACAAACAGCCGTTTTCTATTTAACCTTTATTCCTTCAGAGCGCTCACTGATTGGTTATCTCCAATTAGGAGGAAGATGTACTTAAACAAATGAACTGATTTTGGAAATACATTTATTACTAATGAAATATATTGCACTTTTATGTTAAATATTAAATAATAAATCTGCTAAAAAAATGAGGTAAGCATGCAGCTGGCAATGCAAATTATAGGAGCAGAATAAAAAGTCCTAAAGGAAAAAGATTGTGTGGATCAGTTTCTACACATGCTTAAAAATTATCTACATAAAAGGACAAACGGAGCATCCGGAAAATATTCAGCGCTTCACTTTTTCCACATTTTGTCACGTTACAACCATATTCAAAATTGTATTAAATTAAACTCTTTCCTCAAAACTATGCACATAATACCCCATTATGACAACATGAAAAGTTTTATTTTATTTTATTAAAATTAAAACCTAAACTCACATTTAAGTATCCACAGCTTTAGCTTAATACTGTGTTGATCCACCTTTGGCAGCAGCTACAGCCTCCAGTCTTTATGAAGATGTTGCTTCAAGCTGAGCTCACCTCTCTTTAGATATATTTGTCCCATTCTTCTTTGCAGTACTTCTCACGCTCCATCAGGTTGGATGGGAGACGTCTGTGCAGCCATGTTCAGATATCTTCAGAGATGTTCAATCAGATTCAAGTCTGGACTCTGGCTTGGTCCCTCCAGGACCTTCACAGAGTGGTCCTGAAGCCACTCCTCTGAGATCTTGGCCATGCGCTTTGGGTCGTTGTCCTGATGAAAAATTAACATTTGCCCCCGTCTGAGGTAAAGAGCGCTCTGGAGGTTTTCATCCAGGTTGTCTCTGTACGTCACTGCATTCATCTGTTCCTCTATCCCGACTGGTCGTCCAGTTCCTGCTGCTGGAAAACATCCCCATAGTATGATGCTGCCACCACCATGCTCCACTGCAGGGATGGTGTTGGTCTGGTGGTGAGCTGGTTTCATCCAAACACGACACCTGGCATTCACACCAAGGAGTTCAGTCTTTGTCTCATCATATCAGAGAACTTAGTTTCTCATGGTTGAGAGTCCTTCAGGTCCTTTTGTCAAACTCCAGATGAGCTGCCATCATGTGCCTTTTATTAAGACGTGGTTTTTGTCTGGTCACTCAACCAGACGTCTGATTGGTGGATTGATACAGAGATGGTTGTCCTTCTGGAAGGTTCTCCTTGAATGCTGGAGCTCTGACAGAGTGACCATCAGGTTCTTGGTCACCTCCCTGACTATAAGGGCCTTCTCTGATTGCTCAGTTTAGACACCTGCCAGCTCTAGGAATAGTCCTGGTGGTTCCAAACTTCTTCCATTTACAAGTGATGGAGGCCACTGGGCTCATTAGGAACTTCAAAGCAGCAGAAACTTTTTTGTAACCTTCCCCAGATTTTATATGTCAACACAATCCAGTCTCAGAGGTCTACAGACAATTCCTTTGAATTCTTGTGTTTGTGCTCCGAGTCCGACATGAACTGCATGTGGGACCTTCTATAGACAGGTGTGTGTTTCCAAATCAAGTCCAGTCAGCTGAATTTACCACAGGTGGACTCCATTTAAGTTGTAGAAACATCTCAAGGATGATCAGCGGACACATCTGAGCTCAGTTTGAGCTTCATGGCAAAGGCTGTGAACACTTAACGTAAATGTGATTTCTTATTTTTCAGTGTTTAATAAATGTGCAAAAAAAAAAAAAAACCTCAAATCTTTTTTCACATTGTCATAATGTGCAGATTTTTGATGGGAAAAAAAAGATCAATACAGTTTGGGGGGGAAATGAAGCGCTGTCAATACTTTTCAGGTGCACAGTGTAACCTGGAATCTGATCAAACTGACCAAAGTGGTTCAAGAATAATAACAACGATTAAGGGGCGAACTGGTGACATCAGTAACTAAATACTGGATGTATTGCAGTTACACAGTTTAACAAGTGCAAACTCCTGCATGAAGCCTGAATGTAAGCTTAAATCAAGATGAGGCACAACTGGTGGTTGTGGCTAAAATGTCCAAACCTTTCAACTTCCAACCCACAAAAATCAGTATAAACTTTCAATTAGGGCAATTAAATAGGAACAAAATGACCACAGCCACCATAATACTACTTCAGTTTAATTTTGTATCTGGAAATTATCTCAAGACCTAAAATCTGGGAGCCATTGGTTTCAAGGCACAGCCGTCAGTACTTCTGTATGACTGAAGAAAACCAGGTACTCACCTCCAGGTACACAGCCCAGGGCATGACCAGAGAGGCCACCAGAAGGTCAGCCACAGCCAAGCTGACCACCAGGTAGTTGGTGGTAGTCTGGAGGGAGCGCTCCCTCAACACCGCCAAACACACCAACACGTTCCCAAACACGATGGCCAGGATGAGCAGGGAGTACAGCATGGCGTAGTAGTTGCACTCCCCCTCATCCTTCGCCGCCACCGCCGAGCTCTCGTTCTTCTCCTCCCATGCAAAGCCGCCGGACTCGTTCCAGAGCCGCTCGGCGCTGCTAAACGTCGCCATGGAGACGTCCCGGTGACATGGAGGTGAGATGTTTGGCAAACCTACCCAAAGAAAGAAGCATTGTTCAGTGGTTTGCCCATTTTGGATTCCCATGCAAGCAGCACATCTCTCACACCTCATTAGTCAGATAAGTGCGGCACAACAGTCCTCGTATGACAGCAGCACAGTTCACAACAAAGGCCCCACGGGGAAATTGCCTCTTAGCAACTGTAGTCAATTGCACTGATAAATAAAACATAATGGTTGAAATGCATCCCAGCAGGAAAGCTTGTTGAAGTTTTTACGCTGAATGAAAAATAGGAGCAATATCGCTGGTGCACCTGTGTTTCAACAGAATATAAGAAATAAATGTGCACAAAATGTTCTTTTATGGCCCTGCACAATAAAAAGGAAGCTGGAGCAGCATTCTTCTGAGTGTCAGTGAGGTTAACTCATCATAACCAGTCCAAGATGATGCCCAGTTGGATCTGTTCCCACATTCTGCTTCTTGTGCATCCTTCTTCTCACTCTGGCCCATAAATCCAGATGTCATTGCGGGGTTGAGGCTCGCACCTGTGTTCACACATACTGCTCAATCTTACAGTATTTCCACTCTCCTCCCTTTCTAATGACAGAAATGCTCCGGGAGAATCAGATCATATGTAAAGAGCTGGCTTTTAAAGATTCTCTCAGTTCCCGAATGGCTCCAGCGTCGTGTTCTTGTCCACAAGAGAAGCTGACGAAGCACAATCACCTTCAAATCTCCACGTAAAAATATAACATTCTGGTGAAATATTTCCTCGCATTTGGTGCAAAACCTTTAAACTGATTTGCAACTTTTGGCTCAGGAGACCCTGTGTTGTGCAAACAGCCTGATTCTCCCCATGTGTCTGCAAAATGTGCATCACCCGACCCTCCAGAGCACACATGCATGCACGGATTTAGAACTTGGTCAAGCTTGCGTCGTGTTCCTCATCAAGTCTGAGGATGCTCCACTGCCCCCACAAACCATCAGAACAAAATATTCATCAGGGATTAATTAAAGGCGACAGATTCTGAATGATAGGTGAAATTTATCACAGCTGCAAGACCAGAGTTGATCGACCAGTCCTATTAAATCTTGTGATTGCAAAGGCTTCAGGTCGGTGAAGTCAAAGACAAATAAAGGAACAACACAAAAATATTAAAGCATGGAATATTTAACGCAGCAGATGCAGAAACACGTGATTTCTGGCGCTTTCACGCGCTAAAGCCAAATAAAGTCCACACATATTCGTACCTGTTACCGTTTCCCAGCAGAGGAGTCATCAGATGCCACGGAGGAGGAGCGGCTCCATGATCCGCACACATGTCAAAGGTGTCCGCTCCCCGTGTCCAGCAGCGCTCGGTGCCGTGGCGCGCGCGCACCGAGAGATGGGAGAAAGAGAGAGAGAGTGAGTGTGAAATAGTAGAAAGCTCGCAGAAAAAAACCACCAAGCTCGTTTACAGCAGCTCTCAGTCTGAAACCTCATGGAGGATGCACGCGCAAAGCGCTGTCTTTTGGCATGGTCCAGGCGCGCGCGCAGCTGGAGACGCCAGGTGACTCCTTGCGCGTTTGGATGAAAAACGAATGACGGCGTCCACTTGTTCCAGTTGAACTGACTCTGTTTTTTTTTTTTTTTTTGTTTCCGCCATGCCCCATATTTGATTTCCTCGCGACCCCACTCGGGACATACTTTGCAGGAAACGACGGTCACTTCAAAGTAACTTGGCCTCATAAATAAAAATAAATAAATAAATAAATAGCCTAAATGAATGAGAGGAGCAGTCACACAGAGCCTTAATGAGCTCAGCCTGGGAATAAACAAATAGATAGATTAGTCTTCTTCAGTTAAAATTGAAGGTTTTTATGTTTGAATTGATTGTTCTGTACAATGGGGGCAGATAGAATAAGATACTCTCTTCATTCTGCTTCCCTTCATTTTAAATTTATATTGTATGACATGTGTCATGAGATTTATTTAATGTTGTATTTTTTTAAAAATGAATAAAAAAAATAAAAAATAAAAAAAACCTGTCAGGAAAATAATTAATTAATTAATTAATTAATTAATAAACAAACCCACCAGTAAAGATAAAGACTCTCCAGGTGTGTCTTCTCCAGCTTTTGTTTTATTCTCCTCTAAACTTACGACATAAAAATGAAGTTTTAGAACAAACTATTAAATGTGGTGACAGCTTCTCCACCAACAGGTCCATGTCTCTGTTAGCAAAATATCTCACGGACCACCACTCCCAGAAAGTCACCACTGGAGGGAAATGACAACTTTTGGGGTGAGCCCAGTTCAAGATGGCTGCCAAAGCTAAGCAACCATGTAACAAAAACAAAACTACAGCTCAGCCATTTTTACACTAAGCTGAAATTTGGTGTGGTAGTAGCTGAGAGTTGTTAACCTGATCACACCTGTTTTTCAAACTCTGCTCTTACATCAGTTATCTCTGCATGTCTGTCAGCAAAATATGGAGTGAACCCAATTCAACGAGTGACTTTAGCACAAAAATGACAACTCAGACACATGTACAGACATAGATGTGAAAATCAACAAAACACAAACAAATCACACTTTTTAAGATTTCATCAAAATGGTTTCTTAACAATTTTGGGCATAAAGGCTGGTGGACAATATGCGTTCTAGGCCTTTTAATTCTAGTTATAAAACAAAGAAAGTCCCAATCCCCCCTGGATGGGAGACACCTTACTATATAACAAGCAGTCTGTTATTTCCAGTTATCAGAGCAAGGCTATATTTTATTCCATTGGTCTCAGTAAAGTGCATTTTAAACAGCCCTGAGCAGCAGGACGTCGACAGACTGCTCTGTGTAACCACAGTATCTGACAAACATGACGAAGCCATCATTTTTCACGTCAGACCACCCGCCAGTTTATGATTTAACTAATGTAAAAGTGTCCAAACGTCCTTGGTGCTCATTGGAGATATGACCCATCCTTCTCCTCCTCTGCTGTGTTGTGCTGCAGAGAGCTGGAAAGAATCCCAATGTGTCCTGGAGCTGAAAAGAATCTGAACCCTGACAAACCAGTGGTGTTGGACATCCATGAAGCATCTTGAACTTGGACTCCAGGCAGTCGTAGTGCATCTGCTAATTTCTGATGTCCTGTTTTCTGTGCGTCGTGCAACACTGAGGAAATCCATCTGCACCACATGAATGGCAGCTGGTCCTTCATCTTGGATTGAGTTTTTGCCTCGCTGAGCTGGAGGTTTATAAACTGTTGTGGGTCTGAGCATCGTCTCAAATCATCACATTAAATGAGACATTCATTGCTCTAAGGTTTCCACTGAGAGCCACAGAAACCCACAGGAGTGGGACGGGACAGAGTAAAGTTTGATGTTTTCCCTCTTAATGTTGGATGCTGAGACCTTGTGCACATCAGATGCTCACAGAGCTGTTCCTGTCAGCATGTAAATCTGCAGCAGTGTGAAGGTCAGGCCTGTGAAAACAATGTTCAAATGAAAAGATATTAAGTTTGGGAAGAAGAGCCTTTTTTATAAAGTTGCCTGAGATGTTGCTGCCATCTACTGGGGTTCAAATGTTTTTTGTTCTCTAACTCACAAGCTTTCAGTGAGCACATTGTGCAGTGGATATTAGTCATTCACTTGCTTGCATTACTCATTTTTTCAGCTGCACACCATGCTGTCATGATCAGGTTGAAGGACTGGATGGAAATCAAGAGCAAAAGCTGCCCAAGTCCAAAGGAAGATATATGACCTTCAAAAATCTTGTGAAATTTTGGATCAATATCGCTTTTAAATGATAAAGCATGGTTCTTTAAAATTATTTAAAAATGTGCATACAATATATTCAATAAGACCAAATCAAACTTGATGAACAAAGGTTGTGACATTTATGTTTTTATCTCATACCTCGTTTCCAATGTGCCCGATTTTTATTTTTGATTTGATGTTTATTCATTTTAAAAGAACAATACAAAACAGTTTCATCAGATACAAGAATACTAATAGGATAAAATGAAAGGAGCAGAAAGAAGAAATGTTATATCTGCCCCTTATTTCACCATTTGTTCAAACAATGATAACCTTCAAACTACATAACAAAATGAATAACAAAATGAATTTTTAAGGGGAATAAAATCTCATCCTTTTGGTTTATAAATAATATTGTGGATGCTCTTTTATCCTTGATCCCCCTCATGCACTAATCTGCTGAGTCTTCCAGGCCTTTAACTTTTCTGCCTTACTTTGCTTTTATCAAAGTAGTTTTGAGTTTTCACCATGTAATGATTGGATTTTAACACTGAAAATTAAGTCCTTTGCACTTAATAACCAGATCACATAAATTACATGTTTTTTTAATAGTTCTAGAAATGTCTAACTACACAAAACTTTTCTAGAGCTGTGTCATATCAATAGAAGGAATTCTAAGATAAATGGTTAATGTTTGTAATGGTGAAAATGCAAAAAAAAAAAAAAAAATCAAGTTAATACAAATAAATAAATAAATTGAGACTTTCAAAATATTAATGTATTTACAAGTTCCTGGTTTGCTACAAAACCCCCCAAAATAAACAAACTTTTCATTTTAAATTAGATGAGCCACATTAAAAAAAAAGAAAAAATTTATTATAAAAATGAAACAAATTAAATCTGTTAAAGTGGGCGACAAAAAAAAAAAAAAAAAAAAAAAAAACACAACTGCTGAGGAAAATTAAAAAAGGAATAAAAGTATTTAAACTGGTCGAATCAGTCTTGACATTATTGATGTTGTGGCTCTGAAACAAGCCTACTCCTCGTTACAGCCATGACCTTCTGACTAATTAACAGTCAGCAAAAAGTACCAAAGCTATTGTTGCATAAGATGCCAGAGATAATATAAAACAAAGGTCCCCATATACTACCCTCGTAAAGATTAAAATAAATTTATGATTATGACCCGAGTTGTCATTACAGTGAGGAAATTTACAAACTTCAAAGCACCACTACGTATATACAAATTTTTATTAAAACAGTGAATTATAACCTTTATTATGTGGAAGACATTTAAAATCAACAAAGTCCAGGCACTATATATTAAAATTCAGTAGTCATTTTCAGTGAGTTCTCATGTTTCGAATATTTAAAACGATTCCTGATTGGATTTATCGTCCTTCCTGCTCAGACCACTCGGCGTATCCTCCTTTATAATGTCTTGCCCTGAAAGAAAGTAGCAAATAAAAATAAAGCATTTCAATTCTTGTTTGTCTACATGATCAGCTAGCATTCAAGCAGCCAAAACATGACACTGCGATCTAATTTTTTAAATTTTTTTTAAATACACACGTCAGCAACTATGATGATTGGCAAAGCTGGTTAAGGCAAATCTAAGCTATAAATGAATAGGTAGGGGGTGTGCCATGTATTTACTTGTGGAATCCCAGCCGACGAGCGATGATCAGCGCCTTGGAGCTCCTGACTCCTGTTCTGCAATGAAACACGATGTTGTCGTCCTCTTTTCCCGGCGCCTTCACCTCATACTTCTGCAGAAAGTGAGCAGGCGCCAGCTGCAGAGACTCCTCCAGGGTGTCCACTTATACACGTTCAGGAGACTTATTAATGCACATTATCCAGATAAAACAGCTCAAAGACTCGAGTTGTAAGTGTAAGACATACATGGGATGTTGACAGCCTGAGGAATATGGCCAGCTTCATACTCATCCGGTCTTCTCACATCAAAAAGCTGGATGCTATGGTTTGCTAGCATGGTCTTCAGCTGGGGAAGGGTCACCACTGAGGCTTCTGTAAAAAAGAAATATTAAAAATAATAAACAAACTATAGGAAGCAACCACTTTATGCCCGGATTTAAACATCTATAAACAAGCCATTCATTGGTTTAATCTTTAGTTAATAAGCTCCAGCTTATTCTGCCTTGAAGTCTCTTTTAAAAACACAGCGAACTCATTAAAAACATTGTCTTTTGAGTAAAGATGAAATCAGAAGTTGTGAATAGTTGGCTGTTTTTGCCCTCGTTTCTTACAACACTGTCAGCACCTATAATTAGTGGATTAAAACATGTCAGTGCGTAAAGACATTTATGTAAGATAGCCAAGGTGATTCCTGAAGGACACACACAGTAAAGTCTGATATTTACCGTCGACAATTACTACAGGTACTTCCTCCTGTTTGACGCCGCAACATGTCGATTTTGAGGTGGAGAAAGACCGAATAAACGAAGCTACAGTCGAGCAGGACCTCCGGTTGACTTCCGTTACAACCTGGCAGAAACTTCGGGACACGACCAAAGACAGCATCATAAAGACAGGCACGTTCAAAGTGCTTGACATTATTATCATGACGAACTATTTATGTTATTGCGCTCGAGATTGCGTCTTCTTCTACGGAAATTTATGTGTTCGCTGTTTTTCTTCGTCGAAGTTTTGGAACTTTCAATGTGCGGTGCTGCCCCCTGTTGGCAGTAACTCCTCCCTACAGCTCCAATTGTACGGATCCTACGTTTCTTCATTCAAAGCAACACATTTGTTGTCTAGAAACTTATAAAGTTGATTGTTAGGATTTTTTTTATTTTAACTTCCTATTATTTTATGGTGGTCTTAATATTTGCCAGATAAGTTCTAGTCTTCCAATGTTTGAGAGATTTTGTGATATACCTGTATTTTTATAGCTTTCAGCCAGGGCTGAAGCAACAACAAAACAAAACAAACAAACCAAAAAAAAAAAAAAAAATACATGGCTTAATGTGTTTTTTTTTTCCTTGCAAACCTTCCATGTCAATTTCACATCAAGCAAAGTCTGCAGACACTAGAATGTGGTCCAGCTTTTAATTAAGCTCACACGTCATGCACATAATTTATTCCATATGACCTTTTCAGCTTCACAGTTTTTCCTCATTCTACTTTATGTCAGCACAGGGAGCTTGGTGTAGCTTGTAGTGTAAGTAATGTGGCAACTATTCCCAAATATGCAGTCTTTTTAGTTCTCTTTCCTCAGTCAATGCCTCTATGTGAGGGTTTTGTTTTAACAGGCGTCTATCACTATAGTGGACAATCTATCAGTTAATCTCTTTTCCTGTTATTATTACTTACCGGTACATTAATCAGTTTGGTTTCCATTTCTCAAAAATGCAATTGCAACAATCTCAATGAGAGAAAATTGCATGCAGCCCATGCCTCACTTGATGGAATAATGGTGATGTGGATAAAAATGGTCCAACTGAAAGCTTTTTAAAGCGTCTTAGCTTTCCCCCAATGTTTTCATCCACATTTTCTGCTGCAACAAGCTGTAAAATTTCCTCAAACAGTTCTTTCTAACATCCTAATTATTGTCAGTCATGCTGTATTTTATCACAGTGCGTTGTCAAAGCAAATAAATAAATAGGATTGTCTCCTGTTAGATCATTGCATTTCATGAAATTTGCAACGGTGGACTAGATTCAGTCAAAGCTGATTGTGTACAGTGTAGGCCTGCAGTTTAATCCTGGGTTTAAGACACCTCAGGCTGTCATCAGATAAATCTGAAGGACTTAAAGACACTCAACAAGAAAACTGTATACCAAAACCAAATCTGTAAAGATTTAACTTCTGACACTTCTATACTGTACTGGGATCCAGCAGCTACATGGGCGCCTCACTAATTGAAGATGAACAAATATCAAAATTAAATATTTGTGATAAAAGACTATTTATTTTTGTAGTACCGGTAGTTTCAGTCCCAGAAATGTGGTTCATGGCTCACTTCCAAAGCATATAGCAGCAACAGTCCACTAAATGTGGCAAGTTTAATCAAGTCAGCCCACAAAGTCATTAAAAATCAAATTCAGTCAGATTAAGAATGCAGTCAGTGCACTTACAGATCCAACTTACAATGAGAAAAGTGCACTGAGCCCTCTGGCTTCTAAGCTCAGTGTGTTAAAATGAGGGAAAGCCTGAGTGAATGTTAAATTCGCTGCCAATCCTAGAGTATTATGATCCTTATACTCTTTAACCAGACAAATCCCACTGAGATCACAGATTTCTTTTCCATAGAGGTCAGGGCATGAAGCCAGCGCAATGTGTATGTTTATGACTGTGGGAGATAACCCACACAAACACAAGGAGAACATGCAAACTCCACACAGAAAGATTCCAGGTCTAAACCAGTGATTGAACCCAAGATCATCAGGCAGTGAAGCATCAGTGATAACCACTTACCCATCATATATCTTTTAAAAATATTTAATGGTTCTGTTGACAACAACAGTCAACAACACAGGATTTTCCTGTATTAAAACACTAAAAAATTGGTTGACATGAAAGTTCTGTTTTTAAAACCACAAGTTACAAGTGAGCACAAATCACATGTGATTTCAGAGTTGTTGTTTTTTTTTTTTTTCAAATGATCAGAACCCTATAGTCTTGAGTCAGTATTTTTTTTGTCTACAAATCAAGTTTGTTGCAGGATTCCAGTGACACGTTTTCAATAAAAACAAGACATTCACAACCAATTAGAACAAAAGAAAACAAAACCATCATGAAAGTAGTATGAAATTAAACAAACACAATAAAAGTCCGTATACAGTATATCTATAGCTATACAATATTGAAAGCCAAACGAATTTCAAAGTCCAAGGATGGTATTTGTATAAAGCAATAAATGGCCTTGCAACAAAAGATACATTATAAAACACAGTAGGCCAGTTGTGATTTTCTAATTTTTTTTTTTAAAACATCAAAAACTTCCACTTAAAAAAGGATTTGTTCTTATTGATTGGGTTGCTTATATCACACATTTGTGAATCTGTGTATTATATGTACTGTATACTGTAGATATATAAACACACACACACACACACACACACACACACA
>JARVGQ010000760.1:19294829-19307380 GCA_031762355.1 Hypsolebias martinsi | reverse complement strand
TAAAGATAAAATAAAGCCGTAATAACAGCATACACAATTAGGTATTATTTATACATTGTGACCAGGCTGACAATGTCTGAACAGCCTTTCGGTTCACACAGTGGGGTGTCTGCTTTTTGGCATCTGCGGGGTCCCTTATCGATTTTTGAAGAAGACATCGGCAGCAGTTTCAGCCATGACAAAACGGCCAAGTCTGTGTGAAGGTTTGGTTCGTGCTTCAAGTACTCAAAATCAGCTGATATATGAGCTAAACCATAAGATGGAAGCAATGTGTGAGAATCGCAGGCCACCTGCGGCTTCTAGGACTCACCAACATGTTGGAGACCTTGAAGAAGGCTCATAGCACAGATCAGTGGAACGCCCATAAATCTGGCCATTTTGGATCTGGAAAGTTCCAGCAGGACTCAAGGCTGACAAGAAAAAAACAGTCTGCCTGAAGAAAATCAACAATTATGGCTTTTCTGAATCTGACTTGGCCTTGGATGTGGGCCGGCTATCAAACTTCTCCCGGGACATGGGTAAACTAAGGAAAAAGCTTTGCCTATTGCATCGCAATTTTGACAACGCTGAAAACATTTACCTTCTTGTTCATTTTGGTATGAGAACAACAGCGAAAAGTATTTGGAAGAAATACAAAACTGCTGGTGAAACCAGTCGTGCCTGTTGTGTTTTGTGCAACGAAACCTGGCTCAGATAAACTTACATTTGGCATCCATCTCATTTTCACATCATCACATTTAATTAAATTTTAACGCTATCAATAATTTGAGCCGTGACTCATCTGAGGTTAAAGGAGTGATTTATGAATGCAACCAGTTTTCCTTTAAAGCTCGATCCCCACTGGTGTTGAGTTGACAGCTGTTCTGACGCGTGCCAAATATGCATTTTTTTTTTATCGATTCCTTGTTGTAAAATGATGTATCATTTATTTTCTGTATTTTAACAAAGTCCGTGCATTACTTGGTTTGAATTGGAGGTTTTGTATTTCATTCAGCTTAGATGACGCAAAAAGCTGGTGAAGATTCTCAGTCATCCAGGACATGATAAATTAAAAAAAATAAAAGTTCTATACCGTCTGTGTTCACGGACCGTAAAGGAAGCTGTTTATGTTAAGAGAGAAAAAACTTCTCTTAACAGAGGTGGTGGTCTCAGATTTCAACTTTCAAAAACGTATAATGCAGATTTTCTTTTTTCCATTCAACCTTTATTTAGGCAGGTTAATCCCATTGATCCTCGAGGACTCATTTACAAGAGAGACCTGGAAACTGATTCCCAGCCAGTTTTCACACCTCATGGGAACAGAGTTGCCTCATCTGTGAATTAGACTAACAAAGAACTTAAGAAACACCTACAGTTTAAGGTGTGATTTGTCAATCTACATATGTGTGTATCTTATCTTACTCTGTCTTTATAACCTAACCCCACACTCTCTGCTCTTTGAATTGAGAAAGCTCCTCGAATGAAGAGTGAAACATGTTCTGTTACAAATAAAGTCCAGTTATTTTTGTACTGAACATTTTTTGAATGATGCAAAAGGTTTCACTCACACTGCTTGTACTTACTGTCATATACGCCTTACACATTCTGGAACACGCCTTACTGTACACGCTTAAATCACTGTTTCCCTCTGTCATGCCTCATCACACCTGTGCACGTGGCTTTGATGGGTGTGGAGACCGTGACAGGTAGCACTCTACTCCCACTGGTGTTCACAAATGAAATAACACCAACATAAAATGGCTTTAACACAACCTCGAGGAAGCTATGGATAAGTGGTTGGTGCACCACAGGACCGCACGCGCGCCCGCACACACACGTTTCTATCTTTATCTTGACTTTGCATTAATTTCTATAGCCTAACCCTGAACCTAACCCCTAACCCAACAATGGCAATTCTTATTGGCAGCACGACAGCTCAGTGGTTAGCACTGTTGTCTCACAGCAAGAAGGTCCTGGGTTCAATCCCCAGCCAGACCTGGGATCTTTCTGTGTAGAGTTTGCATGTTCCTCTCGTGCTTGCATGGGTTTTCTCCAGGTACTTCGGTTTCCTCCCACAGAACTAAAACATGCATGTTCAGCTGCCTTCAGGCACCGGGCCTCCCTTGCAAAAGAGATCTGTTCTCGCAGTGGGATTTGCCTGGTTAAATAAAAGTTAATGACTAAATAAATCTTATGGGGGTTTGGGCCTTCAATCCCAAAGAGGTCTTCAGTCTTTCATTAAAGAACTGGGACAACTTCTGAGTGATGGATCTTCTTAATGTTTTCTGGTTTTGTAATTTAACCATCTGTTGTTCTAGATTTATTATTCTTTCCATTAAATTATCTGGCGATAATTCACTTTCTACCTTGTTCTCAAGTTTTTTTCTTTTCTTCCAGTTTGGAAATAGAGAAGCTTTCACATAATGTTTCTCTTTGGTGGGCTAAAGACGTTCACGTCTGCTGTATCTCTGTTCTCCCTGGAGTAAAAGTTGTTTCCAAGTAGATATGGTAACTGTTTCTGGACATCTGCATGAGATGAGGGCTTTTGTTGCAGTTCTATATGAAGATTTATTTTCACTTACCTCTGTTTCAGTGCTTTTTAAACATAAGCTGATTTTGAAGCAACTCTACATCCCGTTTAGAAAAATCTCTTCGTTTTTAATATTGATCCTCAAGTTAAAAATTGATGTCATCACATCGTCTTTCTCTTGATTTATCTAATCTCTATCGGTACTGGGATATGTTCTGCCTCCTCTTTTGCTTTTTTTTCTGTAACAAACTTATTTTATACAGACTATAAAATAAACTGATCGAAGCTGAGTGCATATCAAACGGGTGAGCGGTCAGAGCTCTCATGAGTTCAGCAGTCTGCTGTTCCAGAAGCTTTTTTTTTTTTCATTCTCTTTGAATTTTTCTGATTTCTGAGATTGTGATGAAAGTTTCTCGATGCGACAGATGCTATTTTTAGTTTCAGCCTGCATTTTTGTTTAGCTTTCTTAGTTTAAAAAACTGTAAGAGGATTTATCCTCAGGTAGAGTGGGTTCATTACCTGGAGGTGGCTGTGTTAAGACTTAGATGTGTGTTTGGAGATTATCTCAACATCATCATCATAATCAACCATCCAAAAGTCAATGTGTCAGTGTTGTGGACCTCCAAACTTAAATATATCTAAGAAATTAAGAAAACAATCAAATACACACTAATTAAGTTCTATCACTTTGATTCACTATAAAACACTAATTACTCAGAATTACTGCAAATGACGTAAAACACAAACAACAGAAGTCACTTGAAAACAGTTCATTATCTTTTTTAAAAAAAATCTCTGTACAATAATGCTTTATAAGAAAGCACACAGATGACACTTTTACAGCGGTGGTATTGCTAAATGATAATTACAGAACATGAAGGAATTGGGGGGAAAAAAAAGGTCCAAGAAGTCTGGAGATCAGTCTCTACAGTCAGGATTCGGCAGAATCTCACAGGCTCGGCACCGATCTGGATCAGGACTTCGAAAGAAGCAACTTATTTCTTCAAATGTCACTTAGACTTCGGAGGGATGTAGTGAATTCTACACCTTTCGAAAAACACCTGAAAAGAAAAAGAAAGCAGTAAGTAACCTAGAAGTTTCATGTGTTGTTTAAGGATACAGTATTATGGGATGATGAGAATAAGTACTGAGTTTAAATTACCTTCAGACTTCTATCGTTGATGACTTCTTCAACGTTCAGCTCTGATCGCATTAGCTTCAACTGAAGGCAGGACAAAACAACAGACAAAAGTTTGTCCTATTATTTCCATGTGATTAAAAAAAGTTTCCTGACTTAATAAGAGTTTGATCAAACAAATAGATAATCATAAATATATATATATATATTATTGTTCAGAAGTTGTATTTGGTTCTACAGCTGACAGTTTGCTTTAAGTGAATCTGACCTTTTCGTTAATGCACTACAAACGAGCAGCAAATTTTTTTTTATATCTTAATTTTTTATAAAGAACCTGGTGAATGACACTGTATCCACTTTTCAAAGCTGTGAGCTCTGCAAATTAATCTTTATTTCATGTTTTGTGAAATGAGCAGTGCAGGGAGCGATATTTCTAAATGTGAACACGCAAAAATAAAATTATCCCCATGGCTACATTTATTTTGGTGTTTGCTCTTGTAGGGACAACACTTACGTTGGTCTGCTCGTTTCTGAGCTCTTTGATCAGTTTCAGGTTGTCACTATCTTTCGCTCGTGCTTCCCGCAGCTGTCCCACCAACTCAGATTTCTGAGCTATACAAGCCTTGATAGCTTTGTCTCTGTTCTGATGGGCCTCGATCAACTGTGGGACGCAGGTAAGCGACGTAGAATTAAAGTTACTTCTGTGTGAAAAACACAGAAACAAACTTGAACACTTTCCTTAGGACACTCACAGATTCATAGAGTTGTCTGCATGTTTGTGTAGCATCTACTTTTCCTGAGAATGAAGCTGTGGGCACGGTAGTGTTCAGAGCATGGACAATGCGGTCGTCTATGGTACGCATTGCTTTCAGCATCTCCTAAAAAAAAAAAGAAAAGAAAGGTGACACAAAGCCAGTCAGCAGCTTCATAGAAATGAAGGGCCTGAGCTTGTATATAAAAAAGCAACAAGAAAACATTTCAATTTTGCTTTAAAGCAACTATTAGAAATGGGCTGACTCTAATTTCTGGATATGTTAAAGGCATTTATGAACACAACCTCTAGAGGGGGCTGTGTACATATGTTAAGCCACAGTACAGCATCCTGAAAGAACTTGAACAGTGAACAGGAATGGTGCTGTGTAATACTGGCCACACGTGGCCAGAACAGTTAACTTTTCATTTTACACAATTTTAAGACACATCTACCGGTAAGCTGCTTCAGTAATCTGCAGTGTGTGGTGAAAATCAGACAAATATAAAGTGTTTAAAATAATATTTGCATTACTTGTACAGATTTGAAACATTTTCTTAAAATATTTACTTTGAATTTATTTTAAAATGTCTAATTCTCTACTTTTATCTACTGCTTTACGTTCATGAAGCTAACTTAATATAACAAGAATTCCAATGCAAATCTTTAGGTTTGCATTTGTGTAAATAGAAATAAACCATCTAACTGACTTAACTTTCTTATTGACACTATATGTCTCATTGCATAAAACTATCTTAATTTTAAATGATAGCTGACAATACTAGCTGTTTCTCTTTAGTTGTGGTAATAAGACAAACATACAATTCTGTCTTTAAAACTGCATTTGTGTCCAGAGCCTAAAAATCAAGGTTTTACTAAAAAAAAAAAACTGTAGTAATTCGTGAGCAGTTTATGCATTTCTTTAACTTAAACCTTAAAATTAAAGATGGAAATTTACACTGCATGTTTACTCTGAATGCTTCCTTTTATAATCGCTGCAATCTTGCAGATGCTAATAAAAAACCGTGTTAAACAAACATCAAACACTTTTAGACCAAACTATAATTTTACTTTATTAACAATGAATTAACAATAGCATATTAGTAATTTAAATAAAACCCAGACACGGGTCATTTAATGTTAACTCCTATATGAAGGTAATTCCTAAGAACATGCTGCCAGTTTTTCTGTAATCCAGTGTGGATCCTTGAAGCACCAGGAGGGTCACCGTTACCCAAAAAATAAAAAGCCGACAAATTATCCCTCCAGAAGCTAACGTTTCTGTTTGATGTCATCTTTGAAATGTTTACAAAAATCAATGAATGTTTGGTTTAAATTACCTGAAACATGGAAAAGTCCTCACAGTTCAAAGTTTCATTGGACGCCGCCATTGTGGATTGCAGGGGTCCTACACTGAATCAACCAGACAAGACTGTTCAAGTCAGTGCCTGAATGAAATTTTATTTTAGTGTTTATTTCTGTTGTTTTTATTTGCGATTGAATGTACCATAAAGTGCAACTAATTGTGTACAGATATTTGTCATAATACTATGCTACGGAGGTTTTGTTTTTCAAGTTCCACTTTTTTTAGTGTCTGTGCAAAGTTAAATTTGGCCGGTCTATTTTGTGTGTATATGATGCCTAACTTTTAGAAAATATTAATGTTTAAAAAAAAATCATCGCAGGTAACTGTTAAAATTAGGAACAAACTTGTGTACATTTTTAAGACCTCATAGAAATTTCAGGCATATTGCTGACGCCTAATCTTACATGACAGGCCCGTGTCGGCTAAGCTAATTGACTTTCATGTTGAAAAGCTGAAGGGGACTAGTGGAAGTGACTGCGGCTGTTTTAAAATTAAACCCTTACAGTCTCACGGACACTAAATAATCGATTCCATCATGAATTTCGTCAGATCTCGCCTGTCCGTAAGGAACCTCATCGGTTCGTATATTTTCCGTAATGCCGATGTCATTAGCAGACACCGTCTCTGTTGCTCCTGCTTCTTGTTATTGTATTTGTCTGAAACCGACAGCTGTAAGGTTGTTTGCATATTTAAATATATTCGTGTGTTCTTTAATATAAGTTTTTTTTTTTAAACCGGCTACATGCAGTCTGTGGTTTCTGAACTACTGTATCGTTTTTTTAAAATAAGTTATTACATTTTATGACTGGTATAAAGTTAGAATAAAACTGACTCACAGATTTGATTCTTGTTTTTCCTCTTCTGCTCTTCTAACATAGTCTTATTTTACGTAAAAACGCTTATTGTATTTTTTTCCTGAATTTAGCTTATTAGCTGAAAAAAGTTTTCCCTAGTTTTGCCATAACAACGCTCCTATTTGTTTGTAAGATTAGTTTGTATGAGCCAAAATTGTTGAGTGAGGAAAATCAAGAGCAGATTAAAATAGTCCTTGAATGCAGCAATATAAAATATACTTTTAATTTCTAAACAGGTCAGAGAATCAGGGGGATGTGCAGTAATAAACTGCAGGAGACCAAGGCAGAGTCTTCGCCTGCAGCTTCAGTAAAAGGTAAGAGCTTTTGGATCACAAACTCTTATTTTTTCATTTTGTCTCAGCAATGCAACATGATCCTTTAAACATATTCTTTGTTGCCATGTAGGACATGGTTAAATGTCATATCACATTTACATGATGTTAGTTTCGAATATATACTTGTAAAAACTGTTAAAAGTAGAATGTAATTTATCAAGACGGTGGAACTCTTTTTGTTACATGATTATTTTCAGCACATCTCCCAGAGTGCTTTCAACGGATAGAAGTGTTGAATGTTTGCTTTTGGACCCAAAGGACCGAGAGGAACACAGGAAATGTGATGACAGTTCTGTGATGGGGGGAAAAAATCGCTGATTTGTTTAGGAAAGCGGATAAGCTGACGTGCATCGGTTTGTTTTGTTTCTCTTTGTTTACATGTTCCTTTCATACAGAATCCCATCCATTATTTAAAGTCCCAGGCTACAGACCCTCTGAGATGGACAAGAAGATGTTAATCTGGGCAGGCCGCTTCAAATCCAAGGACCAGATACCAGAGACTGTGTCGTAAGTGGTCTTTTCCTGTTTAAACCAGACCTCCCAACACATCGCTGTCTGATTGCCTTCACATCACGAGAACAAAGCTAACTAACTGAACGCGTGGTGGTGCAGCTTGCAGCTGGCCCTGTGGAACAGAACATGCTTTAGCTGGTGGTAATTACAGTGACTCCTGACATCAGGGTGGAGATTTCATCTGTTCTGCAACAGAGATTACAAAAAAAAAATCTGCTCGTCATTCTTAGTAGGTAAAACATCTCACTTGTTGCATTCAAGGAACACTGAACAAACTTGGATCTAACAAGAACGTGTCAAAACACTTGTTAATGAAAATGTTGATTTTTAGATGTGAAGTTTGAAAAGCCAGTGATAATAGCATAATTTACTGGTATTGTACAAAATAATACATTACTCTTAATGTATTTTGGAGTTTAAAAAAAAACAAAATGAGCGTAAACAATCATTTTTATGACCATGTATGTTTTTTTAACAACTTTATTATAGGTACGAGATGATCTACTCTACCAGGGACAAAATCAGAATAAAAATTGCTTATGTGATGATGGCGCTGACATTAGGGGGCTGCATGTTGATGGTGGTTATGGGCAAAAAGGTGAGTAACGTGACTGTGCAAAATTTCTTTACACGTTCTTTCAATAGCTGCGTACGAGTGGGGAAAGGAAGTGGAAGAACAGGCTCTGTACTTGTCTGCGCTCGCAGCCTCTTATGAATAAAGCAGGAGTAAAACTTCTCAGACGTCATGTTTGGTTTGATGGCTTCTAAACAAATGCAGAAAGTTATATCTTCAAAAACAGCATAGTTTCAAAATAAATGTCACATATTAAAGAATTTTTTTGTTCTAATTGTTTTCACAGGCTGCAGCTAGAAATGAGTCCCTGACATCATACAACATGGAGAAGAAAGCCAAGTGGAGGGCGGAACGTCAGGAAGCTGACAGAGCTTTGGCGCAGAAGGCTCAGTGAAGGAGCGCTGATCCCCAAAAAGTTTAAAACACATTTCTCAATCTTTGAGCAGTGTCTCCCTTCCTGCTCCCCCACCCTAGAGGAGCAGAACCATAAAATAATCAGAGCAGATGGTATTTATTAGCACTTTTTAACACAGGGGATTGGCCTTACTGTTCCAGAACTTGTGCAGAAAAGTTGAAGGCACCTTTTAATATCGCCAGCATTTTCAGCGTTAGCTCTCAACTGTTGTGACGGGGAAAATGCAATCTGTTTTGGGTAAGTGCTACACTTTAAATTCACAAGTCTTGTACTGGTCTTAGTTTTTTTTTTCCCCATAAGAAGCAGTGCAGTAGTAAACGTTTTGTTGTTTTGTTCAATATCATTAGAATGAAGTTAAGGCCGTTGTGGCTTGTTTGTAGAAAATCACCAAAAGCAAAAATAGTTTAATAAAAATGCTTCTCAATGTGTATAATCTGGCTTTATTAAAGCTGATTTATTATTTGGGATAAAGACCCTAAAGCTAACAGAACTGTTCTCAACCCGTTAATATGTAGGACAAGGTACCAGTTTATATGAAGTGTGAAGCGAAATGTTTGAACCAATTGGCTCTGTTTTTTAAAAGTTGCCATTTTTTGTAACGTCATTAAGAGTATCTTATTTAGCAAGAGACCATGCATACCAATAAAACTGATTCACTTACCACTTGTATGTTTATGAAACAACTTTTATGCAAATGGCATAACAGAGGACAGATGAACAAACCCAACACAACAAACTGTAATGAACATGGAAGAGCTGCTCATCTCCTGTTGAGACGCAAAACAAAAATAAGCAACGCAAACAGGACTTGTAAACAAACATTCAGTTGTGCTAACTACGGTGATTGCCTAAAGTTTTTATGTGGATTTTTTTTGTTTAAATCATACAGAAGATTTTTATTGAATAGGAATTTTGGCACCATCAGTTACAGATGCAAACTCCAATAAAAAAAAATGGAGAAAAAAAAAAACCTCTGGTCTAAGAACTGATTTTTGTGCTGATTTGGCATGATCAAATAAAAAAAAAAAAAAAAAAAACTACCTGATCATATTGGAAAGTCATGTTTTAAACTCCTCAATTTAAAAATCAGTTAATTTTCCAAATGCAGAATATTACTTTGTACAAATAAAGTTCCAATTTTCTTAGGCAACATGATCTGATTGTGACAAACATTTGCCGACAGTTTCAGTCAAAAATCAGCCTGTTCCTTTTCGAAGAGGCGAAACAGTGTAGTTATACTGGGAGGGGAAAGCGGAAAACACCACCTCTCTTTACATCTCGCTTCCTGAGGGTGAGCTGTATCAGACGATGAAAAAGCGAATGTATAAATGCCTATAAATGAACAGGCATCAGTCCAGAACTAAAGTGCTGCAAATTAAATGAACTTATAGCATAATTCAAACAAACAAAAAAAGATTGCTGCTGGACAGAATCTCAAGTTATATAGTCTGCTTTGTCTTGTCCAAGTCCATCCATTAGTTTCAGTGCAAGGAAAGACTCCAATTCCCATGATTCCATGGGCGTTTTTGTGTCACACCAGAGGAGGCAGTCTAAACTCTTCGAGGATAGAGCCAGTGCAGGAGGAATATGTCCCAATACTGGTTAGAGGAATGATATGAAACTCAGGTGGGAATGCAAGCAGCTTGGTTTGCCACCGACACACTCCACCACACAGCGACTAGGTCAAGTTTCTAATTAGTCCATACGTGGTTTGAAGAGGTGGTGAGGAAATTAAATCTCCGAGAGTCAAGTGCCTTTTATAGGAAGTCCGATGTGTCCTGTGAAACAAACATGGTCAACCTTTCAGTCAGTCCAGTGTTTAGGTTAATCATTTTCTGAAGGGGAGAAGGCAGATGGGACATCTTTTGCCAGGTCATTAATGCTTCAGATAAGCAGCACAGTCCAAACCCTCCCATTTACATTTGGAGCTTGTCAATCCTAAATGAACCAACAGAGGCAAAAGGGGGGGGGTCTTGTTCTTGATGAGCAGAAGAGAAAATCCAAAGAGTAATGTGGAGACGCCATTACAAGGAAATCTGCAAGTAGGAGAAACTGAGGTCCTGATCAAATGACGAGGTTCAGATGATAAAGACGTCGGCACAAAACAGAAATGACTAACTGAACCTTCAACAAACTGGCCGACAGGACTGCAGAAACTGACATGTTGGACGTATGCGCAGACATGCTCCTGAAATGGTAGATCTTTAGATAATCATGACGACTTAATCTGTCTCTGATGCCAAGAGAAGGAAATGGAGGAAATGCCGGAGGGTGTCACCACTCCGGTTCTTGGCTGTAGGGCAGAGATTGAGAAGTGAGCATGAGGCGAGGATGAAGCTGGAGCACGTTAGGTGCGGGTTTAGCATTATAGCTGGAAGCCCTCCATCGGGGCCTCACACTGTTGGAAGAGGAACTGCTGCTGCTGCAGGTCGACGGCTGGAGCAAGAGACGGGTCCTCGTCATCTGTGTTGAAGTAGCGCTCAATCAAGTCGAAGGCTTTCTGATAGATTTCCTGGTTCTCATGGCCCTGCAAGAACTCCAGCTTGTCTAGACCTGAGAGGCAAAGAAAAAAATAATAAAACACCAGTGAGACACTACTTCAGGTTCTTGTGTTAATTATTTACATGTTTTCTTTGCAGTTTTAGCATTATAAAACATAATATATGAAAATATCTTAGTGCAAATATACATTATTTGATATTTTACATAATAATGGTGAAATATGTCACCTCCCCCACACACACACCAATAAATAAATAAAATTGTGCGATGCTTCTTTTCAAGAGGATTTTAACGTGCACTAACCATAAGCCTCTTCGATGAGCGCACAGTAAGGATTGATGCCTCCTCCCCTTTTGGCCTCAAGTTCTCCCAGTCGCAAAATGTTCTCCAAACCATTCAGTGCCACCTGGACTATTTTGGAATCCATGAGTGTGAGCAGGTCACACAGAGGTTTTATACAACCAAGCTCCACGAGATGCCTGTAGGTGGCAGTAAACACAACTGGAATTGATCTTCATAGCTCATTAAATAAATACAGTAAATACTAATTTGATTAATACAGGACGTAAAACTCCAGTTACAAAAAAAAAAAAAAAAAAAAGGTTCATAGCACAAACTACACCGGAGTTCCTAATAATGGTTTATAAAACGATCCATTGTTCAATAACATATTAAGACAAGACATTATTTATTGTTATATGCAGTTTTGGGAATTTATGATATATTCATTTGAAAATATAAACTGTACAGTTTCAGGGGAACCCTGAATTTATGCAATAAATAAAAATCAAAAGCTAAAATGTGTTTTCATGAACTAATTCCAGTAGCATAAACTGTCTTAGAGAATTAACCATTTATAGTATAAAACAGTGGTCCCCAACCACCGGGCTGCGGACCGGTACCGGGCCGTGGGTCAGTCTGTACCGAGTTGCACAAGGGGGAATAAATAAATAAATATTTTGAAAAATCCCTGGATTATCTCCACCACGTCTATCAATGACTCACTCTTGACGCAGGTCAACATACACAAGCTAAGTTTCAGTTTCTGTTAGATGCATGTGCAGATTGTGCACATTCAGGAGGAGTAATTTAGCTGCGTGGTCCGGAGCAGACAGGAGGAGGCGTGTGGCCGTGTCTGCGCATTTGAAGGATTATTCTGCATATTTTTCAACCAGCCTGACAAAGAGAGACTGTAAAACTATTGACTAAATAAAACTATAATTTTAAATAAAGCTTCCCAATATCACAGCAGAGCACGTTTTGTCTTGAACTTTTTTGATTTCACATCAGAGCTGTTCCTTCGCATTCCTGCTTCTGCTCTTAAAAAAAAAAAAAATCTCTGCCCCTTAAGTTCAGTCATGGGCAATTTTATTAAAAAAACAAATATAAAAAAATCTCTGCCCCTTAAGTTCAGTCATGGGCAATTTTATTAAAAAAACAAATATAAAGTTTTGCACTATGCATAAGTTCCTGCACATTTGTGTAATGATGTGTGAATCACTGCGGAGCAGGGAGGAGGATGAGGCACAGCTGACCCCGGTGTGGGATATACTAATTAAATGAGAAATGATCCTGCACTTAATACACTTATAAA
>JARVGQ010000760.1:19243689-19256860 GCA_031762355.1 Hypsolebias martinsi | reverse complement strand
CAGAAAAAATTTTTGTTATTAATATTAAAAAAAAATTATATAAGTCACTTCGGAATAAAAGTCACAAGACTGACAAATATATTAAAAAAAACAACTGTGACTTATACGCTGGAAAATATGGTAGTTCTTTCAACAAACAAAGTTTGGAGAACTACTGTATAATTCTGACCATAATGAGGAACTTTAAGTAGATCGGAGCCCAAGTCTGTTCATAAAACACAAAACTCTAACATGGAGATTCTGTTTTAGTAACTTTTAAAGTGCTATCAGCTTTGTATTACCGTCATTTAAATCCAGCTCTAGTAAATGCACGCGTTTAAAAGCCTTTCAGCTGTACACAAAAATAAAAGACTTTTATTATATAGTCCATGAAGAACAAATGCTTTCTCGCCAATAAACAAATTGTTGGGTTGTTCAACTCACAGGAGGCAGAGAGAAGACATCACCAGATAGACAAAGATGAGTATTTGCAGAGTTTAAAACATGACGGCTGAGTGAAACGCCACAGCTGGAACGCTGCTTTTCCAGACCACAAAGTCAATAAATAAATAAATAAATAAATAAATAAATAAATAAATAAATCAGGTTGACTGTCAATATGATTGCTGTCCCAGAAATGCACCCCCGTTATGATGCACTGTGTTTTATTTTTCACTTCTGCCAGCAGGATGCAGCAGTTTGGACCTCGGCTCTGCTACACACTGCAAATATGAAAAGCTAAATTCTGAATATCCTTCAGCACACATGGACATTTAAAGGAGCTTATCCAAAAACCACTGAAAACTGAGATTTTTAAACCAAATGCTAAGCGCAGTTCTTTCACCACATGGGCAATTGATAGATTTGATCAAAATATGCATCATTTTTGTAAATTAAAAAAAAAATCTATAAGAAAAAGGATGCCCTTCTGTTATTTTTCTCACAAAGAAACAACCACATTAATTTTACCTTGCAAATCACCAGAATATTTGACGCAGCTGGACTTTTGGACCAGATCTACAGTTATCATTGCTACAGTTTCCCCTGCTAAAGCGGAATTTTGACAATTGCTATAGTTCTATAAAAATGCACGAGACCCCTCAGATGCTGCAGAAAACTTGCCCAGAAATGAGTGAAATTGATCTCTATTTTCGGTTAAACCAAACAAACAAACAAATAAACAAACAAACAAACAAAAAAATTCCCACTTATTTTGTCACACAAATTTTTATTGTCATCCTCAGTTTCTTAATTAGGGGTTTTCAAATAAAATTAAGTGAGGTCAGCCTAAAGATTATTATTATTTTTTATTTGAGAAAAGTCCAAACAATATTTACTTAAAATTTAAATTTTAAATGTTTTTTTTTTAAATGTTACTTTTCTTCTCCTCACCCACCATATTGTCTGTTCAGGCCTGTATCTCTGTGGTTTGACAGCTGCAGAGAGAAAGAACTAGGCTTGGAAATTACCGTAAATGCTAGAAAAAGTGTGCAACCTAATATGAGTTACTGCAAATGCAGGTTATAAAATACCATAAATTGTGGAAAAGCTGCACCTTGCAACCTGAATTATGAAATAGGAAAAGCTGTGCGAGCAAAAACAAAATCACCACAAAAACAGGAAGTTATTCTAGATATTAAAAAAGCGAAGATCTACTGATATATTTTAGAAGAAAGAAGTGTTAGGCTTCTGTATATTTACATTTATTTAGCCCTTTTTTGAAACAAAAACTATAGAAATTTCATACATTCAATTCTGATATAAATACAATGTAAGGTTCCCAGCTGAGCTTTATCTGAATCAACAAGGCTTTATTCACACACAACAAAGAGATGCTTTTAACTGTAAAATTATCCAGGTTTAAAAACTCAATTCCAATTTTCTCCTGCTTTGTTCACTCTGACCAACGTCAGCTGCCTGAACGTCTGAATCACAAGCCGACAGCAGGACTCACACAGACACTACGTTAATGCTCTCACCTTCACCTTCAGTTACAGTTCTCGTTTTTAATGGTAAGAGAATTGAGATTCAGCTTTTTGCATTAATGAACAGCAGACAGCTGTGGGAGGATTAATGGAAATGCATTGTGTGAGCACAACAAAGAGGATTATTAATGATGATAGCCTTTTCTTTTAATACAGTAGTTGTGGGGTTTTGTTACACACACAAAGAAATTGGAAGTGGAGCTGCCAAGAGCAACATTTTAATATTCGGTCTCACACATACAGGTAAACCTTAAACACCTTGAGATCCTTGAAAAACAGCTGAGAAACAAAGAAAAGATGGCAGAAAATAAAGAATGAATCAGAGAATAAATGGATCTCTGATATTATGCAATGTTTTACAAACATCTAAAACTATCCCTCAGTTTTTATATTTAGCTTCCAAGAAGCCTTTTTTTTTATCTTTAGAGTGAACTTGATATTCAGTTTTTCTCGAGTTTGATGGTCTTTCAAATTTTGCAATTAAATTTTTGGTGCTTGAAGTGTGAGAGTTCATCCTTGTGCAGGTTCTGAGTTCCAAGATGGCACCTAACAAGAAGCACATGCGACCCATTCTCCTGATGAGGACCCATGAGCTCTTAAGGCTGCAGATGAACTCAACTCTCCAGTGGAGCATTGAAATGTCAGCTTTTATTTTAACTTTCATTTTATGCTTCTGGCCATTTTGCGTTGCATTCCTGTTGCCAAAAAAAATAAAAAATAAAAAAAGACCTCAGCACAGAATCGGCATCATAATACATTTATGTATGAAGAGGCCGATGAAGGTGGTGACTTGTCCGTGGACACTGCCAGATAGTTCCATAGTCCTGATAAGAGATGGTGCAGTGTCTATCAGCCGGCTCAACTCTGACACAGGTCCACAGATGTTCTCGGGAAGGGAGCAGGTAGGGCAGAGGGGAAGCAGAGCTTCTTGTTCACATAACGCCAGGAGAGCTTGAGATAGTTGGCCAATTCAAGGCCAAGCGGGGGAGCCAGATTCAGATAACAACAGTTATTTTGGGTCAGGCCGACTCTGCTTGATTTCTGTCTGCCTTTCATAGTCCTACTGGTATGTCTCATTGGCGACTCCAGTCAGCCAAATTTTGTGGTCAACACTGCCAGGCCGAGCTTGTAGCTTCTCCAAGGTCAATTCCTTCCCAAACTCTTGCTCAAGCCCCTTCAGATCCTGACCTCCCGTGATCAAGCCATTCCCCTGACGGACTGCCTCCACTGTCTCCTTGCCCTCCAGCCACTTGCCTGCTATGCCATATCTCCTAATGTATTTTCTCTGGAAATCCTTGGGCCACATCCATGCTAAGTCCAGTCCTACCAAGCTGTAAAAAAGAGAAACATATTCTGATCTCCGTTCATTGAGAAGAACCTACCTGACCTCTATCCTTGTTCCGCAGGGTTCCAGAGACCTTATCTTTTATTGAAGAATATATTTCTGTCAGAATTCAGGTTTTTGGATTCAGAATTCAGCCAGACAACAAGAGTGTAAAAAGAAAAAACAAACTGATTGTTTTGCAGCTGCAGATGGGAGTTGGGATTCAGTTGCGAGAACACATCTTCACTGGCAGGTGGAGTGAGAGCCACCTGTCGGAACTTGAAGTGATGATGTCACCGCAACTGGTGGGAAGGCAGCTGCAGAGGGAGGCCTTTAATACTGTGAACAGCAGGGTAATCCAGGGGCGTGATCCAGAAAGCAAAGCAGGCGTCAAGCACAGGGAGACATAGATCCAATAACAAGTCCAAAAGATCAAACTGTAGAAGAAGAAAGAAATCTAGAAATCCATAGGCAGAAGAAGCAGTCAAAACCAGGGTCAGATGGGCAGAACACAATCAGGCAAGGAGCAAGCAGAGCAGTAGATCCTAACGATGAGGCGCAAGGTCGAAATCAGAAGAATAAAGCGTGAATGTCAGGCGTGAACATGAACAAAATGGCTGGATATATAATACCATGAAGGTTCAATAATCTGGCAGGGAACTAGAGTGAATGGAGATCTTAAATAGGCAGGGAACAGGTGTAGGGCATGAGCGCTGATTAAGGTGTGGGTGAAGATTGGGCATGGCTAGATGACAAAGGCAGATAACATGACATGAAGAGGCAGGAACATGACAAACTCCCTGTAAATGAAGTGTTAACCTTCCACATCTCGGAGTCTTGACTCACTTTCATCTCATAGTATCTGGGTTTCCTGTGATCATTACATAAAGCTCTCATCGCTGGTGTTCTGTCTCCAAAAACACGAGGCAGTTCCTATAAACCGGCTTCAGTTCTTCACTAGAGAAGTAGAGGACACTTCTATAATAGACACGTCTATCAGGGGATTTTAGTCAAGGTTTATGGATGTTTTTTAACTGCCATGTCTGATTATGTTCTTTGTCCATGAATTATGTTTTTAAGTTACCAGAGAGTTATTTTTCTCAGAGAACAAAATGACAACTGATTTGATCCTGCATGTGCAGCTGGATGGTCATGGTCACCAGGTGGAAGATTCTTGTGATTGGGCTCCATGCATGTAACTTCTGTACATCTAACTTGTTGTGAAAGTCTGCTGTTGCAAGTAAAACCGGTTAAAAATCTTCTCGTGTCCTTGAGCCTGGCTTCTTCGAGTGAGGAAAATGAATAGAGGATATTTTTATCCAACAATGGCCGCAATTTTTTTTTTTCTTGTTGTTGAATCTGGGAAAGAAAACACAGATTTCCAGACATAAATGTAGGATTTTTGCATCAACATGATGATTCCCAAACAGTTATCAACTGAAAACCTGAAAATGAATACAAATGTTGCCAGATAAGGAGAAAATCAACTCATTTGTTGGGTTTTTAATGTACAGTTAGATGTTAGCTTCAAGATCAAGCTGAAAGGTGAAGTGTGGCCACAAAGCAGAGAAAACCTGCAGCTGGTCCTCTATAAAAGAAAACCAAGCCACTTCTCAGCTCTTCATCCAGATTCCATTTCTTTTATTTTATTTTTTTTCTAGTTGCGCTCTGACTCGTCTGTCCATAGTCATGAGTGAACTCATGCAGAGAGAATGGAGTCAGCCGCAGACATGGAAGAGGAAGCTGTGAGGTCCAGTTGGCTGCGAGTGGCGGTCAATCAGCCGCGACAGAGACACAATCTGCAGCTCAGGAAGACGAACGACGGATGTGACAGCCGGGATGAACGAAGGCTGCATCGATGTGACCGCAGGGGGGGTTTGCAGAGGACAGCTGGATCTAAAGGTGCTGGAAGAACCAACAGACACATCAGTTAGACACAGCTCAGAAACAATCTTCCTGCCTTTCTTTGGGCTACAGTTGAAAAATGTGAAGCTCAAATGGTTAATCTGACATTCTCTTCCTTTATGTGACATTTTGGGCTTTTGTTGAGATGGGCTGATTATTTAGAATTATAGTGGTGTTTAAAAGCCAAGAAAACATGTTGTAAAGCTCTTTGAAGGCTAAACGCTGCTCAAAGTGCAGACCAGTTACCATTTTATTTATTATCTGTAGTTACCCTACACATATTTTTATGCATTAATGACTACAAGACAATAACACGCTGCAATCTGGGTAATGGACTTTCTGAGAGCAAGCTGTTCAGTAAATGTTCCTTCATATATTTAAAAACCTCGTAATACAGCAGGCAGCTTCTTTCCCACATTAAGATAATCAAACACTGGCCACCTCTGCCTTCTTTAGACACTGTCTTAAATTAAAATTGGTGTCATGAATTGTTTTTGAAAATGATCTATTGCAAACTAACAAGCTAGTTCTGGTTGCACAAGCGACTCGGTCGTTGAAGATGAGAGGAATGTGCCGTCAAGGCTGCAGTTATTAGTCCTGAAAGCATGTGCAGGTGCATGTTACCTTGAAGCACAGTAAAAGTTTATTCAAGCACACTGTGGTTTTAATTGAGTTTTCAAGGACCTACTAATTATTTCATGCAGCAGAGGTAAGTGAGGTTCATGTTGTCGACTTGTTGTTTAGAGATGATGTCAAACTTGAGAAGTACTGAAGGTGGAATTTTGCTGACTCGTGCCGAGATAGCAGAGTAAACTGCTGCTTCAGGCATGCAGCACTATCTGAGGTGTCACAACTGAAAAAAATACAGACATGTAGATGGAATGACACAAGAAGAAGAATCGTGCACAGGAAGTTCGTTTTTCATACACAAACCATCAAGGAGTATTATTACTAGAAACAAAACTGGAAGCTGGAAGTTGAAGCCAGTTGGCGCCTCCTTGTCGGCCGGTTTCAGTAAAAATTTTAAGACTCGTCCTTTTATATAAATAGGTCCAAGCAGCGGACAGCACATCAACTGAACAGTTATGCAAACATTGTTTTTCTCTTCATACTGGTCTCTCGACACCTCATGGTTCAAACATTTTGAATCATTTGAGTTCGTCAGTATCTTACCTGTTATAGATAGCTCTTTGAACATTCTTTGATGAGCTAAAAACTTATGAGTCGGCCCATGACTAAAGGAAATTACGGCTTTTTAAACCAACTAAAATCTTCAAAATGTAGCAGATTGCACAAATAAATGTATATACTGCTGTTATTTTTTACATTTTTTTTGTTTTCCACAATTATTCACATGAACTTCTGAGGTTATCTGGAAGCACAAACAGAGACAGCAGCAGCTTGCTCTAGCACTCAAGCTACAGCCAGGGGTGCTTCCTGCAGAATTATAAAAATACAGTAGCCCCTCGCTATTTCGCGGTTCGTTTATCGCAGGTTCGCTATATCGCGGATTTTGAAAATAAGATTGGACATGGCACAATTGACTGATTTATGCACGAGCCATGGGTTGTTTATTTAAAATAAATCATTTTAAATGATTTGCACCATGTGTGCAGCCCACAAGTTCAACAGAAAGCTCCTTCCTGCAGCAGATCAGCTGATTTTCTTCTGCCACGCACACACATTTCTCCTGCTGCCGCTTTGTGAAGGGTTAACCCTTTGCTGTCCTGATGAACCGATCGACTTTTGTCTCACAACTTAAAATTCAAAGTATGTCATGTAAAAATCATCATAATCACAAAATATAAAAGTGCTAAAAGTTATTTTTTTTTATTATCATAGAACTTCTATGTTCAGTTGTTGAAGTGTAATTGATCAAGAAGTACATTTCTGCTCCGTGCTGCACTTCTCTTCTCTGTATTTAAATTTAAATACTGTAACATTTTAAATAAACAATTCAAGGATTGGTTATTTAAAATATTGCAGTATTTAAATTTAAATTGTTTATTTAAGGAGGGAGATTGGGAGTAATAGGTAATGAGTGTGATTGCAGCCTGGCACGTGTCATGACAATGTTTACTGAACTTGAACTTGGACTACTGTATCCCTACATCGTGGTTTTTCACTTATCGCGGGTGGGCGGGGTCTCAAACACCCACGATAAATGAGGGACGACTATAAATCTCTCAGAATAACTGACAGAAGTACAAAAGTTTAGAAAATATAATGTAGTTCACATAAAATACTTGAATTAGCCATTAGCTTGTCAGTTCAGTTAAAATGTAACTTTATTTTTCCAAACTGAGATCATTTAAAAAAGTTATCTGCAACAGATAAGATATTAATTATTCGCAATACCCTCTCCACAGGACCCCGCTTGAAAAACACTGTTGCATCTAAATTTAGGGTACAGAAAGAACCAACAATCAAAACATTTGAAAGTGAACAGCCATGGAGAAATTCAACAATCTAGAAAAATCAGCCAAAGAAATAAAAGCGGTTTGTGAGATTATCCCACCTGTCAAACCAGATTTATAATCCCCGATGTGGAAGAAGACAAAAACCAGTATCAGATTCTCCTCCAGCTCTTTAGTCTGTTTGTTTGTTTTATGCTACACTAAGAATGAGGGATTACATGATAATTAATGAGCAGCAGGACAGACTGAGTCTTGTTAACAGGCGGTGTGAGGAGCTGAGGGGAGGGGAGGAAACAGATGAAGCTCTGCTGCTGGAGGAGCTCACACACAAGAGGAGCGCAGTCCGATGGAGCCACAGCACTACGGCTTCTCTTTCCTCACACATCAGTAGGTTCATAAGGAGTTTTAAAAAAAAAAAAAAAACCCAGAGGGGACTAAAAATCCTTCCCAACCCGGACAGGATGGATTCTTTACAGCTGCTTTATGTGCTGCTTTTGTACGGATGTCTTCCTAAAGTAAGCCTTTTTCTTCCTTCTAACCATGAAAACACTGAAACTTCACATGTATTGTAGATCACAGCCACCAAGCTGTTATTTTAAATAGATTTCAGTATATTTTTTTAAACCAACAGCCAATTTTCTAAAAGTTGCTATTTTCATTCTCTTATTCAAGGATGTTTGCTTGTTTGTGCGTCTCGTGCCAACACAACTGACTTGTGAAACATTTTTCATCTCCTTGTCAGTAGTTGAGTCAGTGCGTGTGAAGGTGAAGATCTTTCAGTAGCTGCCAACAAAACTGATCTGTTTTATATTTAAAAAAAAAATGTCTCAGTACTTCAAATTGATGACCAAGGCCACACTGAGCTCATATAAACAGTTTAATTCAATCAATCTGCAGTCACTTTTCTTGTTCTGCTTATTCTGTTCTGCAAGAAAGAAAACATCAAAAACTACTTTACATTTTATTTATTGACGCTAAATCACTTGGTAAATGACGTTTGGCTAATGAGTCTAAACCCATCGTCACCGGGTTTGAAGTATTTTTCGCTGAGAAAACACATTTTATGATTTAAAATGATATAGTTCAAAGCTTTCAAAGTATTGGGTTCTGAGGAAATGTCATGAACAGTTCTTATTTTACCTGTCTAAGGACCTCTATTTGAATAAACAATTTAATTTCAAACAGATTGGCAAATACAACCCTGTTCTCTGCCGTTCACAGAGCCGTCTGCAACAAATAAGAGCTAAACTTTTCATGACCTTGCTACAAAGTACAAAACTTAACTTCAAAAGCTCTGAACTATCCCTATACAGCCCCCTAATCTATATTTGGCTGAGCAGTCGTCCTCCAGTGACGGAGTCGGATGTTTGATTCCACCAATATGCAGTTACATTGTTGAAGTGTCCCTGAGCAAAACACTGAACCCCTCATTGCCTCTGATGTGTGTCTCATTGGTGTATGGATGTGATCTAAAGCACTGATTAGTCTTTATAGAATGATTTATTCAGATTAGCTTTGTAGAGATGTAGCAGAGTGTGTGTTGATGGTTAAATGAGGGCAGATTCTGTTGTAAACACTTTGAGTATCCTGGATGAAAAGAAAGGTGCTATACAGTCCATATACAATCCCTTTAATGATCCCGTACATCCTCAGCATTTACCCTCTCTGAGTCGCACTTGTGTATTGCTTCATGAAGCAGCAACATATTTATTACCTGTTGCAATTTGTTTTGAAATTAATTACAACTCTTGACATTAAATAACCACTTTATGCTTTAAACAGATGACTCCTGGCGCTATTAAAGGCTGCTCAATCTTTAAAGAAATGCTTATCGCCCACTGCCTTTCACACCAGAAATCAAAACTAGGATCATCTTATGTTGAGTAATGCGGTGTGTTGCGTAATCTCATGCAATATTATGAGAAGTCATGGTCACATAATGGTATGTGTTAGGGATGACTCTCAGCTACTATGACGTTAAAGTTTAGCTCAATATCTGTAAAATGATCTGAATTATAGTTTGTGTTTGGTAATGTAAAATAGCAGACATATTGAAATTCATTAACTTTAAAAGTTGCTGTATTTTGCCTTTTTTTTTTTTTTTTGGCTGAGATATGATCATTTTCATTCATTCTGACATTGAAAATATTGAACACTACCATTTTCAGCCGCTAGATGGCACTTGAGATGCATGGCGTGCCGTTGTGTCATGCAATAGGCAAAAGTGGCTATTAATGACACAATCGGCTTGCCATAGTCTGCCACCTTTGTCCAGTTCCGGGATCACGCCTGGAGCAACCGTCAAATCAGCTTCATTTTGCTGCACCACCCCGGCAAAATGCAGCTAATTTGACCAATGAAGCGCATTTATTAATAAAAGTTAAACTGAAACACACCTTTCCTATAAAGTTGAGCAAATAAATAACTGTTTTCAGGTGTTTATCTTGTTAAACTTCAAAGAAATGCACAGTGAGTTGTCCCTCTGTGCGCTCCCGCTCCCGTGAATCGACTTTTGAAAAACAACTGATTTGACTGTCAAAGTGCATTTATTAAACAAAAATTCAATTGAGACACAAATTTGATATAATTTCGAGCAAACAAATAATTGTTTTCAAGTGTTAATCTTGTTAAATTCTTGCTAAAGTCCTTCCGTGCACTCTCTCGCGGCCGCCGTTTGGCAGGCAATCGATTTTTGGCACAACACCGGTCAACATTTCTGGGTTGTCAGCAGTGATGCATAATAGATGCATCTTATACGGCGAACCAACATATTTATGTTTTTTCCACTTTGACATATTTGGACTGATGCGACTTATACGCGGTGCGACGTGTACGGCGGAAAATATGGTAATCAACACAGATGTAGCTCCATCGAATACTCATTGAAAGGTTAATTAAAATCAGTCCTGTGGTTCATTAGGTATTTTGCTAACAGAGAAACAAGGTTTACTCCAACAACTAATGCTAAATGCAACAATGTTCAGTCAGGTCATGTAGACGGTTTATTCTTTTGCTGAGACATTTCATCCTTCATACAAAGGACTTCTTCAATCTGAGAAGACCTCAAACAAAACTGATACACACAAACAGCAACAAACAAACAAACAAACAAAAAAAACAGTTTGCTGGTGCTAGCCTCCGGTGCCCGCCCTCTCCCCTGTCAACGTTTGGCGTTTTAAATCACTTTGGCATGAATGTCTCAGAGGAGTTGACGGGGGAGGGGGCAGTACCTGGAGGCCATCTTATCACCAGCAAACTGTTTTTTTTTTTTTTTTTTTCCTTGTCAGAATCAGTTTTGTTTGGTGGCTCCTCAGTCTGAAGAAGTCCTTTGGATGAAGGATGAAATGTCTCAGTAAAAAAAATAAAAATAAACGTTCAGATGACCTGACTAAACATTGTTGCACTGGATTATTGTGCATGAACTTTGGTGAACTGATGCTAAAGCTTTAACAAAGATATTGTACAATGAGTAGCACTGTAGTGTGCGTTGGTATTGACTCTTAGCAAAAACTATCAAATATTAACATAGTATTTGCAAAATTTACACATTTCTGCCAATTTTTTTTTTAAAGCCAGCTGGCTGTAGCATCTATTTTGAACTTGATTGGCATTTCTAGATGTACATCCATTATATATTTGAAAAGTTTCTACAAAATTAATCCAGTGAGTCATGAAACATTTTGCTAACAAATAGTTATTTACTAATGGAAAATATAAACTGCAGCACCAGATTTGAGTTCAGTTTATCTAAAATGAACAAATTTAGAACCATTTTTTTTTATTAGTATTTTTTTAGGGTCAGTTGGCAGCCCTCTTGAATCAGGTTTACTCCTAAAATTTAGAGTTGTAGATGTGAAAATGTCCTTACAATTCATCCAGCGGTTTATGAGATACGTTGGTACACACACCTAAACACACACACACAGACACAGAGAAATTATCTCCCACCTGCTCCTTGCGGCGTGCGATAAAAATGATCAAATCTGCTGCTTGATGTTTAGATTGAAACTTTTCTTTACACACACAATCTCCAAGTGACGTGTCATTTTGGATGTGTTCGTGCTGTTTCTCACTCAGCATCCACATGTCAGAGTTATTTCAGCGGTGATGAAGCTTTTTGTTTCTGTTTTATAAGAGACATAAAGGATTATTGATGAGTCTGTATTCATTCATTCTACCTTTATTTGTATCAGTAACAGGCTGTAACTTTTACCCTTAGACGCCTCAGACTAAACAGAATCGTCATTGGTTGACATGCTTTAGTGGCTCTTTATGTGTGTTGGTGGCTGCTTTTACAATACGCTCTGGCAAGTTTCATAAATTCATCAAGTCAGGAAACGTGGTAAGAAAATCCCACGAGTGGTTAAAAAAAAGCGTGCGTTAGTTGAATGTCACTGTTGTCAATTTAACACTAAGCAGACGGGGAAGGGGTGGGTGGTGGAAAAGGACGGGGAGTGTGGGCAATGACAATTTCTCCTCCTATCTGTATCCAAATAACAGAACTGACGGATTGACACCAGAAGCAACTGCTTGAATAAATACAACCCGTCCTTATCTAAACAGTCTGTGCGTGAGCGCTGCCAGAGGATTTCCTGTTGTGGTTGTAGAATAAAAGATTAGGTAAATTTGGAGGGTGTGCATTTATCTGACACGACTGCCTTCACTTTGACAAGTGTAGGGCTGCAACTGAACACAACAGGCCATGATTACTTAATGTCTTTTCAATGTAACATAAGTTCAGTACTAAGCATGTTGAGAAAGGAGAGACTGTATTTTTATTGGAAGCTCTGTGGTTTTAATGCTGATTCTACTTTATGAGAATGTTTTATTGAGTTTTTTTTTTTTTTTTAACTTTCACCTTCATTTGTTGGTTTGGACTTTTGACTTGCAAAACAGGAAAAAACTCTTGGGGATTGTCAGGATGTGCAGCAAAACTGCTGGCATAGCCCTACAGAACTTCATTGACCTACACAAGGGGAGGTCAGTGAACAAGGCCAGGCTGATTCATAATTTTTAGATTTGGATTTGATCAGTTGGTCCCTCAACACGATTAATAACATTTCTTTGAAGAGAAGACAGGTTTTAGGAGAGCCGGTTTGCCCTGTTGGCATGCATGCAGCTGGATATCTCATCGACTTGGAAGACTTGATGATGTGTCTATCTCTGCTGTCATCTGTGGATTTTAAGGATGCATATATAATTTGATTTATGATAACTGGGTCCTGCTTTTTGGATTCGGCTGGTTCCTGGTTTATCTACAACCAAGAAAGTCGTCAGCAGCAAATTTGGATCCAATCAGGCTGCTTGCCTTATGATGGATTGGTTTGCGCCTCGAGCACCCAGACTCAAATGCTTTTGGCAGGATGGATTGGATCTTGGGAATTATTCTCAGGCACGATCCATTGGTGTGGCCATGTAATTTGGACATTTCGGAACAGAGTGGACCGACACAGACTCAAGGTAGATGTCATTAAAGTTATGCCTGTCCCCAAAACAATCATGCTTATCTGAATTTGGCTCCCTGACTGGCCTTGACAGGCCATCTCATCTCAACTCGCCTG
>JARVGQ010000760.1:19146108-19156389 GCA_031762355.1 Hypsolebias martinsi | reverse complement strand
GATGACGTCACTGGGGGCGGCGCCGTAAGTCCGAGTTGCCGTAAGTCGATGGCGCCGTAAGTCGGGGACAACCTGTAATTGCAGCTCTTCGTTTTAGCTTCTCATTTATTACTTCACCATTAGCGAAAATGTTCAGGTCGACAACTGCTAGCACTGATGTAGCGCGAAGCTAGCAGCGTGCAATACAGACGTGCTAGCTCAAAAGTTACAGAGGTAGCGCTCTGTCCCACCTTAGTTTTTTTTTATCATCTTTAAGCTAATTTGTTGTTGTTGATAAAGTTAAGTTAAAGAAAAAAAAGATAACTAAAGTATAGTCTCTAATTTTTGTAATAGGTTTTGAACAAAATTAAATAAACTTTGAAGCCCTCCTGACATTTGAATGTTCCATTTTTATTTCTGCCGAACAACAGATGCATTTTGTGATTATTTATTTTTTTTTTTTTCAGTTACGCTCATTCTTTTGTAATTTTACTTTCAGTGCTTGAAGGCAAGCGGAAAAGAGCCTCCCTTAACTCGGCTGACTCGTCCTCCCACTCGTCAGTGGAGTCTGAAGGTGAATCAGAACAAAAGCTCAAACATCAAAAGAACAAAAAACATACAAAAGTTAAACAGTCTATAAAGAAAAGAAAAGTGGGGAAAAAGAAGATAAATATTCTTCCTTCTGAGCAAAGGTATTCTTTTGTCTTTATCATAGTGACGTTTAACCATTTCTATTGTGAATACTCTCATTGAGCTAAACGCATTGTTACAGTTCTCCAGGACCTGCAGAGAAAGAGATGGAAAATAATGAAGGTGAAGAAGAGAAGGAGCCAGGCGGGAAGAGGGAGAAGCCTGTCGTGCGACCGGAGGAAATCCCACCTGTGCCAGAGAACCGCTTCCTGCTGCGACGGGACATGCCCGCTCAGGAAATTAAAGCTGATGTGTCCATAATCAAAGATACCGTCACGTACTGTACACATCGAACAGTTTACAGATCAATAACTATAATAGTGGGTTGAATATGACCTAATGTTTTAACTTGTTCTTGTGTTTTCAGTCTTGAGAAAGAAAAAACTGCTCTTTCAGCTGACCAGAAACCAGCCATATCGAAATCTGGACGGAAAATCAGAGGCAGAGGCACAATTGTATGTTCATTATCTAATAAGATCAGATATTTAACACGTCACAAGTGTTGTCTTAATTTGAAGGTCTTTAATGACATTTTCATAGCCATGGATGCAAGTGATTCTATGCTCCTTGTCTTACTACTGGACCTTACATCTGCTTTTGACACCATCGACCATGAGATCCTCATTTCTAGGCTGGAGCAGTGGGTGGGCATCACAGGGTCAGCTCTCAAATGGTTTAGAGCCTGCCTCTTTGACAGAACCTTTTGTGTCAACATTAAGGATTTTAGTTAATCATTGGCAGCTCTTCGGTGGGGGTTGCCACAGGGGTCCATCCTCGGTCCTCTTCTCTTTTCTTTATACCTGCTGCCACCAGGTGCCATTTTCTGTAAACATCACATTCCCATTCATTTCATTTCCCTACGCTGATTGTCAAATTTACTTTCCTCTGAAGCACACTGATGCACATTCTGTTCATCCTCTTCTTGACTGCCTGGCAGGGACTGGATGGCTTTAAACTTCTTAAATTCCAATGAGAAGAAGACAAAGTCATGTTGTTTTCCTCCTAACGGCACAATCAAGAACCACTGTATTGACCTTTCTTCTCTAGCCCCATTGGAGAAACAAGTACTTGCTAATCTGGGAGTGAAAATGGAGCCTTCCATGAAACTTAAGTCATACAAACATTATTGTTAAATCCTGTTTTTTTTTCCAGCTGAGGCGACTATCTAAACCGAAGCCCATACTGTCCAAAAACAACCTTGAGACTGTATTACATGCATTCATAACATCCAGGCTCGATTACTGCAATGTACTTCTATTTGGAATCAGTCAGACCTCCAATGCACGTTTACAGCTGGTCCAAAATGCTGCAGCACGGTTTTGTAACCGGCACATTACACCAGTTCTGGCCTCCCTGCACTGGCTCCCGGTTCACTTTCGAATTCAGTTCAGAATTCTTCTGTATGTTTTCAAATTTCTGAACATTACTGCCCCATCTTATCATGCTGATCTGCTGCAGCCATATGTCCCACAGTGACTTCTGAGGTCAGCAGATCAGATGCTCCTGTTGGTTCCAGGAACCCGCCTTAAGCTCAGAGGTGACAGGACCTTCTCTGTTGCAGGTCTAATACTGTGGAATGAGTTACCACTTCGTCAGGCAGACTCCCACTCTCGCTGTTTTTAAGTCTCGCTTAAAAACCCACTTTTCTTCTCTGGCTTTTGACACTGTGATTTGTTCTTAACCTGTCTGTATTCTACAATGTTAGTCTTTTAGTTATTATCTTTTTCCATTTGGATCTATGTTTTTATGCTGTGTCCTTTGCTTGTTTGTTTTTGCTATATAGCATTTTGGTTGGCCTTGCTGCTGTTTTAAGTGCTTTATAAATAAAGTAGTATGGCATTTGTTTGAATCAATATAGTAATAGGGAATGTATATTCTGGCTAAACCGTTCGCTTTCAGCACAAGTGCAAATATCTTGACCAGTTTACTTCCTTTTCAGAGATATCACACACCCACAAGATCTAAGTCACGTTCTGCATCTGTTGAGGAGCGTGGAAGCAGCGAAACTCCGCCACACTGGAAAGAAGAAATGAAGAGGACCAAAAATTATCAACCTCCGAGCACGGAGAGGTGGAGCAAAGGAGACAAGTAGGTTGTTTTTTTTTTTTAAGTTGATCTTCTACCTTTTTAGTATCAGTTTCCTTCATACTTCTTTTGAATTGCCAGACTGAACGATCATTCAAGCAGATGGGAGGACAGAAGCAACTCAGCACGGTCCCAGTCAGGAGAGCGCTCCTCAGACCACAGCTGTGAGAGGTCCAGCCTGCACCATCAGAAGAAAAAAGAGAAAAAGAAAGCCAAACACAAGAAGAAGAACAAAAAACAGAAACATGGCAAGAAGAAGAGCTCCAAAAACAAACTTCAGGAGCATTTTATGTCAGGAGGTGAGAGGTCAGCGTCTTCAGAGAGGAAGTCTGGAAGATCCCGTTCACCGACTCGCTCTCCGAGTTTGCGTCACTCTCGGAAACGACAGCGATCCTCGCCGTCCAACTCCAGGTCCTACACAAGCAGCCGGTCCAGATCTCGAGGAAGGTACAGGTCCTATTCAAGATCTAGAAGCCTCTCTAGGTCGAGAAGTGTATATTTATCTAGATCCAGATCGCCGTCCTTTTCTCGGTCTCGATCAAGATCAAGAAACAGATCCAGGTGTAAGTCCAGATCAAGGTCAAGATCCAGATCCACCTCAACTTCTAGGTCTGAGTCTAGAAAAAGGAGCAAAACCAGATCTCCAAAGAAGAGGAAAATTGCCAAACCCAAACAAGATGTCACAGCGAATGTGAAGCTCCCAGAAAACAAAATCACTATTGTCCCCAAACTGCCAATAGTCCCAGAACCTGAAAGGATCCCTGTCATCCCATTGAGTGACAGTCCACCTCCCTCTCGCTGGAAACCGGGACAAAAACCCTGGAAGCCCTCCTACATTCACATCCAAGAAATCAAAGCTAAAGTAGCGCCCACCAAGCCTGCTGCTGTTGCACCGGCGGTGGAAATCATCACAGAAAAAGCTTCAGTTACACAGAAATCTGTCCCAGAGGGCTCTCAGGACCACAAAGCACACAAACCTGCACACCGTTCACGCAGCAGGTCGTCCAGATGCAAGTCCTACAGTCGCTCCAGGAGCAAAAGCTCTAGTAGGTCCAGGTCAAGATCATCTCACAGGGACAAGAGCAGATCGTCGTCCCGCAACAGATCCGAATCTGAAGTTGACCAGAAGTCAAGGAGCAAAAAGGAGGAGTCACTGGAAAAGGAATGGAACGACTATTACAGCTCCCTGAATAGGGTACAAAATTTAGACAGGTATGTGTCTCTTAGTAATAGTGGAGACGGTCTCACAGGGTTGGAGAAGGGATCAGGCAGTGAGATGAGTCATGATGTCATCGGCTCTTTAGAGACAATAAAAGACAAAGGCAACTCGCAGGATCCTGAGACATTATACTCCAACCCACTGCCAACAGAGAGCTTTAATAGCTGGTCTGAGCTGGATAGTGACAGTGAACAGGTGAGCCAAAGCACTGGTACTGTCCCAGTAAAAATGCAGAAACAAGACGTTCAGTCCAGTGAATTTCCAGACAAGAAGTTGTCCTCTCTCACCGGATGGAATTCAGACAGCGACGCTGAGAAAATAACCAGCAGGACAGTAGCAATATACGAAAAAGAGGAAGGAGAGGCTAGTTCTGAATCAGATAGCGAGACTTTGAAGTTGGAAGCATCTTTAGCATGTAAGATTGCTGCTGCAGCTGCTTTATCTTCCTCCTCTTCTTCAGGTCAGACATTTGGAAGTCCCGAGAAGGTTGTAGAGCCAGAAAAGCACAAGAGTAAGAAGAAAGCCAAACGGAAGCACAAACACAAGAAGAGAAGCGAAAATAAGGCCAGTTCTCATCACAGTAAGGTCAAGGCTAAGAAATCCAAGAGAAAACACCAGAAGCTGAAGGAGACGTTCCACTGGCAGCCTCCTTTGGAGTTTGAAGAAGAGGAAGAGGATGAACCTAAAGTGGAGAGACTTAGTCCTGTTAGAGTTGAAGACGATGATGTTGAGGAGATGAGCAAAAAGGATCCGTATCCACCTAAAGAGGAAGAAAGGAGGCAACAGAGATTAAAAGAAGGCAGCAACAAAAACACCAAACACTCTGAGCCTCGCCAACATTCATCCAACAGTAACAGTGCATCCAAAGTCAAGGTGCCAGAGACACTCGAAGATATGGTCATTTGTACTCCGGAGCACAGTGTTGACATTATTGAAGCTCCATTCGCACAGGATCTTTACAGCAACACTTCTGGACTCACCTTAAAATCTACCTCGGAGTCGTCAGAAGTGGCCAGCAGCGGTGGCACTTTGCTTCAGAGCAAAGAAAATCCAGCTGCTTCTTCCACAAGAGCTGCCGGACAGAAAGACGAAGCGACCAAGCCTGTAATAAATTTCAAATGGAAGCCACTGAAAGGAATGTCTGCGCCACAGAACATGCACTTTGCGCCTGTCGCTGTGAAGAACGCCCAAACTCAACAGAGCCAGATGCACAACGCGCGTATAGTGAGGATGGAGATAAAGAGCAAGAGCCGGGTCCGACCGGGCTCTCTGTTTGATGAGGTTCGTAAGACCGCCAAGCTCCACCAGAGGCCTAGGAACCAGGAGAGCTCGAGCGAAGAAAAGTCACCTTCTGTGGGGAAGACGTCTCACACGCACTCCCAGAAGAAGTCCGGGTCTCTGCCAAGGAAGTCCCGCTCAGCGTCCAGTCAGGGGTCGCGCTCCAGAGAGTGGTCTCACTCCTCCAGCAGGTCCAGAAGCCGATCCCGCAGCTCCACCTACTCCTCCAGGTAGGAGGAAAAGAGCACATATCGATATCAGAATCTGAATTAGTCTTCCCGACGTTTAGTTTTAGTCACTTCTGTCTTTTATCACGTCGCTCTTGAAGAAGCCGCAGCAGAAGTCGAAGGAGACATCGGAGGAGAAGATCTCATTCTCGCAGCAGCACATATCGCAGCTACAGGAGTCACAGGTACACTAATTTAACAAGTCGAGGGAGAATCAAGGATTTCAATTGAAATGGTCCCACTGGAAGAATAGAACAAACCTGACTTGATGCTAAAGCTTCTAATTGTTTGTCTTTAAGCTTTAGGCTCGTTCTTTTTATGATTTATTAAAACCATCTTCAGAACCTTCCCAAGACTTGTTAACAGCCTTCCTCTCAAAATGTCATTTATCTAATATGGTCTAAAAAGCTGTTTTTATTTTTCTTCTCATCAGTCGGACGTATAGTAGAAGCCCTTCGAGAAGCCATTCGTATAATCACCATAGAAGGTCGAGGTATGTGAAGCCTTTCATGCCTAAAACCTTAACCCTAATTATATAAAAACAGTGGCTGCAGAAGAGACCAGAAGTCTTTCTTTGATGGAAATAAAAACGTTTAAAATAACACAAAAGGTTTTACAAAGTACTTAAACCTAAAGAAAACCCTTATACTGTATTTCCTTTTGTATGCATGTTGTACTTAAATTGAAAATGTAACTTTTTCAGCAGAAAGTTGTTTTTGTAACTAATCTATGTCTGCACACTCAACTTTAACAGGCAGCAACAAATAACAAGCCTATAATTAAGATTGATCTAAATTACAGAGTAACTAGACAAATTGCATTTCCTGCAAAAATGCATGCTTATTGCAGAAGGACTTGCTGGAAAAACAGCTGCAATTGGCAACAAAAACAAACATGCTGAAATGAAGCTGAAATGGAAGAACAAGCCTAAATTAGCAGATGGAAGCAGAAAGAACACATTTGCTTACTTTGGTTTAAATAAGCAGAAATTATCACAAAATTAGGAAATTAGCTTAAAAAAGAGCTGAAATTAGCAATAAGTAGCTGAAAATGCAGAAAGAAGATTAAACTACCAGAAGTAAGCAGAAAGAGATGAAATTAGCTATAAAAAATGTGGAATCAGCCGAAAAAGCTAAAAATTAACATAAAAATAGCTAAATAATAGCTGAAATAGCAGGAAAAGCTGAAACTAGCTGAAAAAACGCTGAAAGAAACATACCAAGCTTAAATTATCAGAAATCGGCTAATTAGGCTGAAATTAGCAGAAATTGCCATGAAAAACTTTAATTTATCTGAAAACAGCTGAAATTGGCTAAAAATGCTAAAAAGTTCGATCAAGCTTAAATTAGCAGAAGAAAGCAGAAAGCACGTTTGCCAAATTAGGCTGAAAAGAAGCTGAATTTAGCACAAAAAAGTAGAAATTATCTGAAAATAGCTGAAATAAGAAAAAAAGGCTGAAAAATAGAAGCTTAAATTACCAGATGGAAGTGGTGCACGTATGGGTGCAAAAAAATATGGAATTACCGGTAGTCAAAAAAGCTAAAATTAGCATAAAACGGCTAAATAGTTGCTAAAATAGCACAAAAAGCTGAAACTTGCTAAAATAAGCTGAAAGGATCATAACAAGCTTAAATTGGCAGAAGAAAGCAGAAAAAAACACGTTTGCCAAATTAGGTTGAAAAGAAGCTGCAATTAGCACAAAAACGTTGACATTATCTGAAAATAGCTGAAATTACCAAAAATAATAAATAAAAAAATGGAAGTGGAGCACATTTTTTGCTGAATTAGGCTGGAAAAAGTTTAAGGTGGGGGGGCAAAAAATATGGAATTAGCCAAAAACGCTAAAATTAGCATAAAACAGCTAAATAGTTGCTGAAATAGCACAAAAAGCTGAAACTTGTAGAAATAAGCTGAAAGGAGCATAACAAGCTAAAATGAAATTAGCAGAAAGAAGTTAGAAGAAGCACACAAATGTAGTTAGCATAAAGAACCTAAAAGGAGCACCGAACAGCTGAAAGTAGCTGAAAAAAATGTTTAAATTTTTACAAGGAAGCTAAAAGAAGCTGAACCAGAACAAAATGTGAAAGGAGCAGTAAAAGGTTGTGAACAAATCTAAAGATTTGAAGGATGTCAAATGAGTTCAATTTATTTTCTAAAGGGGAAAAAATGGCAGAACAGGCTACATATTTCAAAAAGCTAAAGTTGTATCAATTCCAAAAGTCATAGCACCCTTCTTGTGAAAGAGCTGAACATTTTGGTATATGATTTGTTGAAATAGCACAACAATTGTGGAACAAGAAAGATGCCGAAAAACGTACGCAAGAAAAATGGATGACAATAGTGTGAATGCTTCATAAACATTCACACAATAAAAGTATATCATTGTTTTTGTTACTGTGATACTTCAACATTTTTTTCTTGTATTTGTTGAAAAGGTGAATTAATTTAGGTGAATTTGCAGAAACCCGTGAAATCATACGAAGCGTTTGTACATAAGGTGTTTAGATGGCTAACATCTGCATGATCTTTTATAATGGTGTCTGTTTTTAGTTTTTAAATGAAGGCTCACTCGGCAGATATGATCTCTCTGCAGGTCCGACTCTGGCGACAGCTACTCGAGTCGGAGTCGGAGCGTGAGCAGGAGGCGAGGGCGCAAACGGAGTGAGAGCTACAGGAGCTCCGAGCGGCGATCCCGGTACGTTCCTCGATGAACTCTGAAAAACGATCGCAGCCTTCTGTCTTCTGACGCGGAGGCAGATTAGTTTTAAATTCTAGCAACTAAACTCTTCACCAAAACTTTTCTCATTCTGTATTTTACCTTAAAAAGTTTTAAGGCTCAAAGCATTTTTCACTGAACTCGAGTTTATCTATAATCCTGCGCACATCCGTGTTTTAAAAGCTGACGTTTTTAACCCTGACTTCTGTGTGGAACAGGTCGTACCGCTCGTCCAGTCGCAGTGTTTCCAGGCGCAGGAGTCGCAGCCGCAGCAGTGGGTACAGCTGAGCTGCAGCTCCGAGTGGAGCAGTCTGCTTGTAACTTAAATCGGCAGCTACAGCGCCAAGATTTTTTACCAGTTTAATACTGTACTGTGGCTTTTAAGCTGTTGGAAAAGGCATCAAACATTACAGAATGTAAAATAATACACACTTTATTATTGAAAATAACCAGCCAGTTATAAAGCCACTAAACTGAAACTTTATTGGATACAAGCTGCAAAGAATTTAGATTGTTGTACATGTATGTTTTCTTTAAAATGTAATAACTGAATGCATTTTTTATGTTCGAGGAGGTTTGGGCTTACTTTGTTTTTGAGCTGAAGGTTAGATTTTCAGAATATTCCTTGTTTGGAAAAGCTATTTGTGAAATAAAAGATAAAACTTTGTGTACCAGGGTGTTTTTTTTTTTAATTTTTTTTTTAATTTTTTGTTTTCCTCAAAACTTTTATTATTGAGCCGTGAATGTTAAAACTGCACCCAAAGTGTAAATCTTTCATTTTATATTCTACTATGAATATCTTTAATAAATGCCGATGCATCTAGAAGTTTGGCGTTTCCTTTTTTTTTTTTTTTTTTTAAGATAATTTCTTTCTTTTTTTGACAAGTCTTGCGTTAAAAGCTACTTTTTCCCTTAAAATCTGGGAAACGCAGATGGAGAACAGAAAATGCTTAGATGAATTTTAAGCTGCGCTACCGTCAGATCTGCCTCGTGCGAAACTTTTAAATTGTTAAAAACTTACAATGTCCTAACTTGTTACAATTTATTTTCTGCTGGTTGTGATGTCATGTAGTCCAGATTTTATAATGTTTAAAATTACACTTTAAGCCTCAGTGTATACATCTGTATTAAAGTAAGAGCAGGAGGAGAAATAACTTTTTTTATATTTCATCAAACATAGTTTAAATTGTATTTAAAGGATTTTAAAGCAACGCTAATCTTTAGAGAAAATCATTCACTTTTAGTCACTTTTGATTATATTTTTTTTCTTGCCAGTAGGTGTGAAATTATAAAACCAAAGACATCTAATGACTTAACGTTTATTGATATTTTTACATTTTGAGACAAAAGAAAATATCGGATTCCATCCATCTTCCATTCATCCGTCCACTGTCTTGTCTTGTATTTTGCCAATTAAACAAAAACTAAAACAATCTGTGCACCCAAATTAATTGTAGATTACTGTATTTTTCAGACTATAAGGCACACTTAAAATCCTTTAATTTTCTCAAAAATTGACAGCCTTATAATCCAGTGTGTCTTATGTATTAATTATGGTTGTGCTTACTGACCTTGAACCGATTTTATGTGGTTATTGTAAATGAGTTGAATAAAGTTTGACTTATCTGGCTGTTTTGTTTTGCTTAATGCACCTTATAATGTGCCTTAGAGTCCAAAAAAATATGGGAATTGAGTATCCTACTTTGAACAATAAAGTTGAAAGTTACTTTGTGCATTCGTACTAGTATCCACATATTTACAAAGGAATTGACAGAAAACCTGCTAAAACTAGTCAAATTTTGTGGGTATACCGTCCTATAAAATTCAGTTTTATGTTAGTTTTCGGCAAAGCTTGAAAGAGCCACATGTATTCACTGCACCCTGTACTCACTGGTTAACTGGGCATCATTAATTCACGCAGACTCTTCCCCTGGTACATTTTCATCTTTAAATCACTGGTCTGCTGCCTTCATACATCTCCTACATGTCTGCGTGAGTGCAGCTACAGCGTGCGCTCTCAGGACATGATTACCTGCAGTGTTCTGTCAGTGAGATCTGAGCTTGGCAAAAGGGCCTTCTCCTACTCC
>JARVGQ010000760.1:19124072-19137502 GCA_031762355.1 Hypsolebias martinsi | reverse complement strand
CATCAGCATAGAAATGTAAGGATGCATCAGGGATGCTCTGACCTACATTACCTATGTAGATTGTAAAGAGGGTTGGTGCTATTATGAAGACAGAGTTAAAAAATATACAATGTGAATAGTATGGTTGGTAAATGGTAAATGGAGCTTACTTATATAGCACTTTCCAGGCCCCTATGAGGGGCCTCAAAGCGCTTCACAGTACCAGCCATCCACCCATTCATACACCGGTAGCGGTGGGCTGCCATGCAAGGTGCCAGCCAGTCCTACCGGGGGCAACTCGGGGTTAAGTGTCTTCCCCAGGGGCACAATGAGCGGAGCGGAGGTTTTTTTAATAGTAGAACTATAAATGCAAGTTTATCTATAACAACAGACTAAACCAGTTGAACATAAGTTTTAGTATAAAAGCAGTTTCAGAGACCTGGTTAAATGATGAAAATAAATTTTTTTCAAACAGAATGATATGGATTATATTATATGAATAGAAGTAATAAAAAGGTGGGGGAGTTGCTTTATTTATTAATACAGAAATTAAATGCAAAATTTAGGATAAGATGTCAATAGTTGTTGATGATGTAATGGAAATAATTACAGTTGAGATATTAAATGAGAATATGCTGGGGAAGATTCTCAGTCATCCAAGACATGGTATATTCAAAAAAGTTCAAGACCTGGCCTTTTCTCTGTTTTACGTGCTCTATAAATAAAATGGTATGGTATGGTATGGTATGGTATGGTAAGACATAAACAGCTGGACTTTATTTGTAACAGAAGACGTTTCACTTCTCATCCAAGAAGCTTTCTCAATTCAAAGAACAGGGAGTGTGGGGTTCAAGTTATAAAGCTGAGGTAAGATACATACATACATATGCAGATTGACGTATCACACCTCACAGGTGGGGTTTTGTTAAATTTTTGCTGATCTAATTCACAGATGGGCCACTCTAGTCCCATGGATGACATTCCTGATAGATACCTGATAGATGTAAAACTGGCTGAGTATTAGTCCTAAGGCTGCATTATAAGTTTTTGAAAGTTGAAATCTGAGGTCTCCTCCTCAGATTTCAACTGTTTAAAGATGGTTTCTTTTTACATAAATTGCTTCCTTCACCCCCCTCTCAAACCATCTGTCCTCTTGGTCCAAAATGTGAAAATTTTCGTCCGCAAATGAGTGTCCCTTTTTTTTTTTTTTTTTTTTTTGAGGTGCTGCTGACAGTCCCTAAAACTAGGCTGAAGCTCAGAGGTGACAGAGCTTTTGCTGTTATTGATCCCAAGTTATGGAACAATTTACCCTTGAGTGTCAGACAGGCCTCCTCTCTTCTTGTTTTTACATCTTTTTTAAAAACTTACTTTTATTTTTTGGATTTTAACACCTGATCTTGTCTTTTCTTACACCTTTAAACACACCTGCTGTGAACCTGCTATGTGTTTGTTTTGAATGTTTCTTTTCTTGTTGTCTTAATCTGTTTTTGTCTTATTGTACAGCATTTTGGCTACCCCTGTGGTTTTTAAAACATGCTATAGAAATAAAGTTGACTGATTGATTGATTGTTCCTTCTGAATCTGAGGTTCAACCAACAATCGGACTCACTTCTCCGGTACCCCTGAATAGACATTACCAGGGAGGCTAGGGAGAGAGATGCCCCTGTAATTGGAGCGCACTCTCTGGTCCCCCTGTTTGAAGAGGGGGACCACAACCCCAGTCTGCCAATCCAATGGCACTGCTCCCAATGTCCACGTGATGTTGCAAAGGCGTGTCATCCAAGACAGCCCCACAACATCCAGAGCCTTAAGAAAATCAGGGCAAATCGCATCCACCTCCAGAGCCCTGCCGCTGTGGAGCTTTTGAACTACCTCGACAAACTCAGCCACGGTTATGGACAGAACAACCCCAAGTCCCCTGACTCAGCTCCCTCCATGGAATACATGGTGGGACTGAGAAGGTCCGATAAGTATTCATTCTACCTCTCAACGACAGCACTGGTTGAGGTCAACAGCATCCCACCTTTACTGAACACAGTATTAGTAAGGTGCGGCTTTACCATATTCTTCCGCCTGATGGTTTGCCAGAATCTCCTCGGAGCTGACCGAGAGTCTTTATCCAGGGCCTCAATGACTCCTCCCACATCCGAGCTTTTGCCTTAGCAACAGCCAAGGCTGCAGACCACTTGGCCCTCCTGTACTCCTCAACTGCCTCTGGAGTTCCACCAGCCAACAAGGCCCGATAGCACTCCTTCTTCAGCTTGACAGCCTCCCTAACCGGGAGTGTCTACCACCGAATTTGAGGATGGCCACCACGAGAAGCACAGACAACCTTACAGTCCTAGTACAAGGCAGCTAGGTTAACAATTGAGGTGCAGAATGTGGCCCATTCAGACTCAATGCCCCCCCACCTCACTTGGGATGTGGTTAAAGAAGCTAAATCAATGCCTATATTTAAAAGAAAGATCAAGGACAAATTGTTAAAGAAATACATTTGAAATGAGTTTAAATAGTAATTCTTTGTGATTAAGGGAGTTAATGAGTTATTCATTTTCTTTTGGAGTTGTTGTTTTGGAGTTGTTTGTTTGAATTGTTTATTAGAGAATAAGGGGTAGATTGAATAAGATTTTTTCTTCATCTGCCACCTTTCATTTTATATCTTATTTTTTCTCTTGCTATCTGTGTGTTGATTGTTTTTTTGTGTCTTTATTATTATAAAATGAATGAATAAAATAAATAAATAAAATTTAGATATGTGGTTTTGTTTCTTTTTACAGATATTTATTATTATTATTTTTAGCTTTGCTTAAAAGTTTAATTCTTGTTTTGTGATTTGTACATCTGTGGGTAAAGTTGAAGTAAAAGCCGTAGCTCTTCTTTAAACTTGTTTGAGGGAAATATCCCTGAGAGATCCGATAATTTTGTCTTTTTGATTTTTCAGCTGAGTTAACTTTAACAGATTATTTAATAGTCATTAAAGAGAAAACAGGATTTCATGATAAAGCTGGCACCGTTTATTTTTTAATGATCACTGATAAAAACAAACAAACAAAAAAATTACATAAATAAATAAAAAAAAATTGTTTCCACCCTCCGTGCGCCAGACCCGTCTACTGGGATCAGGGTTTGGCCTTCATGAGCACGTAAGGCCGGGGTCCGGGCAATGGCCCTCTGCTCGTATGATCCTTGTGGTGACCAGCAGAGCTTGGAGCTTGCAGAGCACGCAAGGCCAGGATCCCGAGTCAGCATTAGACCACAGAGTTGTCATTATTGTTTTTAAAATATTTAAAATAGGTTCAGCTGCTGCTCTGAGAAATTGCAACTTGCGGATCTGTGTTTTGAAAAAAGGGCTTAAAGCCAGTGTTGCCAGATAGAGTCGAGGATTTCCAGCCCAAATGTCTGGTAAAAATTGCCACATCACACAAAAACCCGCCCAATAAAACACCAACGCACACACAGAGTTACATTATGACCTGCTCCTTACGGCAGCGGGTGATAATTACGGTACATGTTCATGTTCGTCTTTCATTGTAACAGTCAATAACAAAGTGTAGCTCAAGACTTTTGCACAGAGCTGTAGGTGGCACGTGTCGTCATCTTTCAGCCTCACAGAACCAGACAAACCTCATCAGAACAACCTCCAAATAATAATAGGCTAATAAAAAAGAAATTTAAGCGAAAAAACCATTTAGCGTGTGTTTATTGGAGGAATTTTGAGAGACTTACTGGGCCTTAAGAAATATTCATTAGTGCGGCAGATAAGCTGAAAGTTACATAAATTATTTTTTGTACGTTTATTTACCGGGGTGAGACAAATTTCTCTGGCAGCAGCTCAGGAGAATCCCGAGGACAAAGAAACGAGTCAAGTAAAGCTTTAACCACCCCCGCCCACCCGCCGCCCCCGCTCCTGAAAAATTTAGCGTGGTCATTTGCAGGGGAGAGAAAGTGCGAGGAGGAAAAAAGGAGCAGCATTGTTCTTTGTTCCAGCTTAAACACACAAACAGCAGCAGACTGCTGACATTAATAAGCAGTCAATGATTTTCCTAATGGCTCGCTTCTATGCAAAGCCAATTCTCATGAGGATGGTTAAAGTACTCAAAGCCACGAGTAAACTCCCTTCCTGCACACAGACAGACACAAAAACTCACACGAGTTTAAAGTGCAACTTTGCACGCCCCCAACATATTCTACAGTAGCTTATCTCCTCAGATCAGTTTCAGTGCCCAAATTAACCCTTCGTATCTGATTGTTTTACATTCCTGTTCATCAAAAACTAATAAATCTATGAAGGTTTGGACACAATTTACATGTTTTTGATGCACATGCAGATAAATATGCTATAAAAGTTACCAATCTGCTTCCAAATGGCTTCAAAGGGACACACACACACACACACACACACACACACAAAAAAAAAAAAAAACTTTTATGGCTTTAAAACATGCATTTTAGCAGATGTAAGCATGTTTTAAAGAAATCTTATTTTGTTTTATGTAGACAGCTTCACTCAATTACAAACTGACATTTAAAATTCCATGTTGAAGTTTTTAACAGAATTTAGTGAATGAAGGCGCTTAGAAATTGAACATCCACTGTTTTTAAGGTTTAAATGAGCAAAAAATAAATAAGAATACTGCATGTGGCACATTATATGCTCGTCATCAAACTATTGTACAGCGATTGAAAGCAATGGCCCAAACAAGCAGACATTTATAACATTTGACCTTGATGTGTGGCCTTGACCTTGGAGCTGCAGAAGTGAAACGTATATACGAGGATACAACTGGTGACGACACGTGTATCAAGTTTCATAAAATTTTCTAGAGCAGATCAGAAGTTATGACCCGGACAAGAGAAAGTTTAGGTACGGGCGTATAAAAAGGTCTTCAAGCTTCTTGGCGTTTACCACAAACTCACAAATGCAGATTCAAATGTTCGGCACAGTGATGTGTGCTATTACTTTTATTGGTGTTTCACGTTACCATGGCAATGTAATTTGCAAACAAATATAGGTAGTTCTCGGGTTACAACGTTTCGAGGTTACGACGCATCTCCCTTATTCACGTTACGCGGTTTTCCGTCGGTTTTCCATCAGTTTTTCGTCGGTTTTCCGTCGTTAAACGTAACGCAGCGGCACAGCGGCGGAAGAATACAGTATGCGGTGCAGCGGCGGAGGAATACAGTACTGTACAGGTACTACTGTATGGAGGAGGACGGCGTCACAAGCATCCCAGTAGGCCATTAGCCCTTCATTATGGCTCCCAAACACAAGGAGGACTCTTCTGATGGCAGTGCATCGAGGAACAGGAAGGCTATCACCATGGACTTACGTCGAAAATCAATTTACGCGCTTGGTAAAACAGGTACGGCACGTATTTTTGTATGTTCTGACACGTTGAAAATCGGTTTACGACGCCACGTAGGAACGGATCTACGTCGTAAGTCGAGGACTACCTGTATCCAGCTATTCATTGTGGCTGGAGCCGCTAGCTCGCCAGCATTCCTCCGCCTGCACCAGCTGAGTGAAGCGAACATGCACGGGAGGTCCTGCTGTTGCAGTGCTTCGAAATTTAAAGCGTCAGATAACAATTGCGTTATGAACATGAAAAAAATAAATAAAAAGTATATAAGCCGCTTCGGCATATAAATCGCAGGACAGACAGATCTATGCAAAAACTGACTTACACACCGGAAAATACGGTAGTTGTTTGTTTCTTGGAAGTTTGTTCCTTTGTGATTTTTGTGTTTTATTGCTGCCATTTTGCCTCCTTTAGTCTGTTTTGTACTTCTTTATCATCACTGTGGTCCTTTTTTTGTAATGTCCCTCCTTGCTCTTGGTTTGTGCCTATTTTTAAAAATGTTATTGACATTTGGAGCTTTATTTAGTTGCTTCTTTGTTTAAGTCTGTAAATCACAGAGAAATCTGATGTAAACTGCATGTGGGCGAGTTCCAGACTACTTCCATCCATCTCAGCTCTGTTTCTCCGGGATCCCATCAGCACCAGTCGGCAGCACGAGCTGGTCTGGTGAGCACCCAGAGGACACGGCGTCAGTCATTACCCTGATGACTTTTTAATGGCGGTCTGATTTGTCTCCGCCTGGCAGGACGTGTCCTTGTCTCCTGTTTGTTTGTGTTTACACTTGAGCTCATCCACTTCCTGTCACGTAAAAGAAGCCCTGACGTAACAACGGGCCCAGACTTGCTGCTGCAAACGGACCGTCTCCTGAGCGGAGAGCTTGCTGCGTTCGGGCCTGTCGTGCTCAGCTCTGATGATGACTCAGGGATGTGTGTCTGTGCACAGCGCTCTCTCTCCTGCCGTCTCGCTGCCACAGAGTGAGATGAGGCCCGACACGGTGCCCGCTCTCCTTCCTCTGGGTGTCAGTCACGACGAGCCTCGTCAGCAGGAGGCCTCTCTGAGTGTGCACTCAGAGATGTTACACAGGAATATTAACCCCCCTGCTGCTCTATGGTCAAAATGACCCACAAGGCCTCAGGTTTAAGACCAAATCCTTGTGGGTCATTTTGACCTCAGGGCAGCAGGAGGGGACTTTTAAAAATGACAAGAAATTTTGTCTCCATGGTAGCAAATTATAAAGACTTGGAACTTTTGAACAGTGCTTTAGGTTGATTGTAAATTATTATGTTTATCTAAAATCTTTAAAAATAACTCAATGCAGAATCGATAAATGGATTCGGGTCTCATCTGGCACAAAGAGGAGATTTATGCAAACATCACATTTGCTCTGACAGGACGTGTTTTCTGTGTTTTTAACTGGTTCACTCAGTTTGACATGTTTTCTCCTCTGCAATTAGTCCAACTGCGTTCATTTTATTTAATTAAAACAAAAACTATGCATTTAAAATTAAACATTTTGATCATTATTAGCTGAAACAGTTAATTCACAAGACAGCAGGTGACATCTTCTTATTTTGATGCCACAAATCTCAAATAATGTGTGATGCGTGTGAATTCTGGCCCTGTTTTGATTCTTGTCGTGTAAAAACTTCTGAAGCATTCACACCATTTTAGTTCCATATGTTTTTCGGCATCTTTTTCGTTCCAGAATTTTTGCGTTATTTCAACAAATCATAAATCAAAACGTTGAGCTCTTTCTGGACAATCCTGCTATGACTTTTGGTGTTGGTTAAACTTTAGCTTTTTCAAATATTTAGCTTTTTCTGTCATTATTTTTCCTCATAAAAAATTAATTGAGCCCATTTTACATCCTTCAAATCTTTACATCTGTTTACAACCTTTTACTGCTCCTTTCACATTTTGTTCTGGTTCAGCTTCCTTGTGCAAATTTATTTTTTCAGCTAATTCTGGCTGTTTTGTCCAGCTGTTCTGTGATCCCTTTAGATTATTTCTGCTAACTACAACATTTTTGTGCCTCTTCTAACTACTTTCTGCAAATTTCAGGTTATTATGCTCCTTTCAGCTTGTTTATGCAAATTTCAGCTTTGTCTGCCATGTCAGCAACCATTTGGCTGTTTTTTGGTGCTAATTTTAGCTTTTTGGGGGGTCTAATTCTGCATGGTTTGCACATCAACATTTTTCAGCCTAATTCAGGGAAAATACACTCTCTCCACTTCCTTCTTGTAATTTAAGCTTCTTTCTGCTTTTATAACCACTTCAGCTTTTTGCTCATTTCAGAAAATTTCAGATATTTTCCGCTTTTTTGTACTCATTTCTGCTTCTTTTAGTCTAATTTGGCAAATGTGTTCTTTCTGCTTTCTTCTGCTAATTTAAACCTTTTCAGCTACGTTTTTAGCTATTTTTGGTTGTTTTCAGATAGATTCACATTTTCATGGTAATTTCTGCTGCTTTCAGCCTAATTAATTTATTTCTGCTAATTTCAATTTGTTCTGCTCCTTTCAGCTCAGTTATACTAGTTTCAGCTATTGCTCAGCTACTATTTAGGTGTTTTTATGCAAATTTTAGCCTTTTTAGCTAATTCCACTTTTGTTGTTGTTGTTGCTCATATCAGCTCTTTCTACTTCCTTCTGGTTGTTTAGGCTTTTTTTCTGCCCTTTCAGCTACTTTTCAGCTATTTTTTGCTAATTTCAGCTTCTTTTTTAAAGCTAATTTCCTTATTTTTGTGCTTATTTCTGTTTATTTTAATATCCCTTCTTTCTTTCTGTTTTTTTATGCTAATTTAGGCTTGTGCTTTCATTTCGGCTAGATTTCTGTTAGTTTTTTTTTTTTTTTTAGATAATTTCAGCTGTTTCGGCAAGTTCTTGTGCAATAAGCATTCCCTCTGCATTTTTACAGGAAACACAATTGGCTTTTTAGCTTGCAGAAAGTCAAATGTGTGCTGTATCAAAGAGATTGTAACAAAAGCCCACAGTAATTTTGTCTTTATCGAACTGTCACATGCTCACAGCTCAAACTATAAATATTTCATTTGTTTAAAGGGTAGGATCAAACTTTTAAAACTTTGATGCGAGGAAACGAGGACTCGAGCTCAGTCTGAGCTGTTTGCAGGCAGAGGAAGCTTTTTAACCCTTTGTAGTAATTTTTAACATTTTCTTTGCTCGTGTGGGACTTTACAACCTGCCGTCCCTTTCAATATCGATAGTGACGCTCAGTCTCCTCACCAGTCGCCAAACGAATAAGACAGCCTGGGTGGATGCTGTTTGTCTGGTTTTTATCTCATGGTTGGTGATAAACATTTGCAATTTTTGGACAAATAGTTATGAAAATCAAGTCTCACAGTTTAAGATTATAGCATCGAGAGAACCCGGACACTCAGAATTTGTGTTCACACTGTGCAACATTGGAGACTTTATAAAGTTGTAAATCTAAATGGGCCGTCTTCCTGAAGGTGTGGGAGAGAAGTGGCCTTCTCAGCAGAGAAATTAGAGGCACTTCGTCCTCGGGACTCTGTCTGGATTCGGTCCACGAGTTGAGGTTTTGCCAAGAACAAACCATCAGTTCTTGCAAGCTGAGCTGGAAGAAGTTTTAATCACTTTGACTGGTGTTCACTTTGGACTTGACTTGCACGTTGGTGTCTGACTAACTAAAGCAGCAGCAGCTTCACAACATCACTTAATGTTTTTCTCTCTCTTGTGAGGCTGCGCTCTGTGATCCTGAGCCTCATCCATCACAGCTGCATCCAGTGCTGATGCAGTTTGGGAGACTGAACCTTCGGCTCTTAATTAAAACTTTGCAGACACCTATTGAAATGCTTGATCGTCTTCCTTTTAAAGTTTGGGCAGCTTTGAAACCTGGTGCACGCTCGCATGCAGTCTTCTCACACATGCAGCATCCTATTATAGAGCAGTTAAACAAAAAGGCGTGGTGTGAGTTTGTACAAAGTGACACCTTTCAGAGTTAGACATTTAATTAAAGAGCCTTCGTCAGGTTAATTAGGGAAATATTTGGAAGAGAAAATAACGACAGTACAGCCATGTGAGGTTGTATTTAGACACATCAGTGCTTTTGAGTTAATGTGCTTTAATAACATCATCAACAGGAGGATGTTTACTGGGGAAACAACATAAATCTTTACAAACTGGTAGATTTTGGAAAAAAAAAAAGATTGACACTGTCTAATGGACTGGTTTCAGTGATTGTCAACTGGGCTGTTTCCAGGGTGCAAGGTGGTTCATGCAGGAAGAAGTAATAAAAGATTCATAAAGTGTGCATAATTTGATGCAGGAATATGCTGCAACTCAGCTCTAACAGGTTAATAATCCTCATGCCTCACCCCCATGTAGGCCTTGCTTACTTTATCTTGTCAATAACTACATGCAGACATCTATAAAATTTTCATTTTTAGACAAAATTGAGTTTGATTAGACATCTATCATCAATTTAGATGTTATAGAACATCTTTTTACACCAAAATGCTTAATGGTATAGTATTCTTTAAAACCCTTTTAATAGTTATGTCTATTAATTTTATTTAGTATTAATTTATTGAGCATTTTTAACATTATTTCCATATTTGTAAAATTGAGTGAGTTATTTACTTTGTTTTGTTATTTATAGGAAATGTTTGTTTGAATTGTTTATTAGACAAATAAGGAGCAGATTTTACAATATTTTTTCTTCATCTACTACCTTTCATTTTATATTTTATATTTTATTTTTTCTAACTACATATATATTGTAATTATGTATTTCATTGTTATAAAACGAATAAATAAATAAATAAATAAATAAATATTTAACATTTTTGAACTGGTATTTGTGAATAAAGTCATAGTCAAAACTTCCAGAAAATGTTAAAATTGTTTTAAATGTTTAAAATTAAGAGCATAAATTCAAAACACAAACAGATGGAGCATTGTAACTGCAAAAGTGGCTAAATAAAATAAAGGCTATTTGCTTTGACGTAAATTAGCCTAAGCTTCTTTTCTTGGTGACCTCTGAACTTAAATCTTGCTGCTATGCGAAATCAAAGTGCTGCCCTTTTTAGGATAATACTGGAACATGAATTAAATATTTGTGACCTGCAATTGTTAAAAAAAAATAAATTAATAAACCCAGAAGGTGTTATGATCATAATTTCTTCATGTGATCTTCATTGTAAACTCAACAGTTCTTTTAAAAACCAGTTAAAGGGGGATTTATATTTTCTGCAGCAAAGACAGGAGGGATTTTAATGCATCAACCTTGAGAGCTGCCCTGTAAAACTGGCCCTCTGGGACCTCTACAGTGCAGGAGTCCCTCACATCGCTGGCCAACGATGCGATGATTTTTGTTTTAAGAGAGCACAGAGCTTTGATAGAAGCCAGTTTAAATGTTGAGTGTGTCAGTAATCCCATGTGGGCGTGTGTTTGTCACAGGTCAGGCTACGGATGAATAATGTATAGACTGAGAGGCTGGTTTAAGGTGCTCCTCTAATGAAGGCAAACAAGCTCCATCCCTGACATTTCACTGGAGAGGAGGGAGAGCCGGGGAGTCCGATTAGTCTTTCAAACCATCGCTCAGTTTAGTTTATAATGTGAGTTGTAAAAAAAAAAAATTGCATAATTTTTGCGTAATGTGACATCCACAACAGCGACATGATCATATTTTCTTTCATTAAACACATGCATCTGTCTGGATGAAAGTCATGTGATCATATATTAACCTAAAAACTTTGTCGATTAAGAGACCTCTGATGAACTTTTGAAACAGCTGCGTTCAAATGCTTTTTATAGTTTTTTTTTTTTTTTTAAAGAACAATTTTATTTGAGTTTGGTTTGATAATCCATTTTCTTCATACTCTAAGTAAACATTATTCTGTAGAAAAAAAATAAACAGCTACAAGGAGAGGAAACTACCATGTAGGGGAAAAAGAAGCACATTAAATGGTAAATGTACTGTACTTACGGTATATAGAGCCTTTTATCTGATCAAGATACTCAAAGCGCTTTACAACACAATCTGTGCCTCATTTACCCATTCACACAGCACTCTACTAGATCTATACAAATACTAATCAGAGCTTTATCACATGCATGCACTGATGGGACACACACTGGAGACAGTGAGGGGTTCAGTGTCTTGCCCAGGGACACTTCGGCATGTGATGCGACTGCTGGTGGAATCAAACCTCCAACTCTTGTATTGGAGGATGACTGCTCTAATCACTCAGAAACAGCTGCCCATCCAGACTTGTCTGTCTTTTAGCAAAATATCTATTGAAGTACTAGACATATTTTACTGAAACTCAGGAAGTGACCACAGGATGGACATTTACACGCAGTTAAATTTAAGAGCAAACCAAATTCAAGATAGCTGCCACTACTAATTAATTCATTGAGGGCACATATTGTGTTTGTACTTTGAGTATCCTGATCAGATATGAAGACACTATATATATATACAGTCCATTTACCATTGGTAACACTAAATGACTAAAACTCAGTCTGTTTTACATTTATTTAGCAAAAATTAGGTGTGGTAGGGGCAGCATGGTGGCACAACTGGTAGAGCTGCTACCTCTCAGAGAGTAAGTTACCCCGGTTCAAATCCTGGTCTGGGGGGCCTTTCTGGGTCAAGTTTGCATGTTCTCTCCATGCACGTCTGGGTTTTCTCCGGGTACTACAGTTTTCTCACACAGACCAAAAACATGTCTCTTAGACTGATTGGTAACTCCAAATTGTCTCTAGGTGTGAGTGAGAGAGCGAATGGTTGTTTGTCTTGTTTGACTTTATGTGTCCCTGTGATGGACTGGAGACCTGTCCAGGGTGTATCCTCACACAGTGATAGCTGGACATGGGCACTGGCGACCCCCGTGACCCAAAAATGGAAGAAACAGGTAAAGATAATGGATGGATGGATGGATGGATGGATGGATAGGTGTAGTAGTAGCTAGAAGTAATCTCCAACAGATACATTTGAAGATATTGAGCTAAAGTGGATGTGGTAGCAGCCGAGAGTGATTCTAAACACAAACTCCATGCACTCATATTGTGCTAGATAGTAATTTAAAATTTTAGCATGCGAGACAGTTAACATGCATTATTTTTGACTACATTTATTTTGTGCAATCATGGCAAAGCTTTTCTGAGTACGTCTGGTTAGACTGCACCTTTCTCAAACAATGGTAAACAAGTTACCAAAACAAAATACTGAAAAGATCATGTTGACCTGTCCTTGGATTAAACAGAGTCCTTTGATTATCAAAAATTGAGAATAATAATGATGATAAAATCAAAGAAGATTGATTTTGATTATTCGAATTAGGACAAAAAAAAAAAAAAAGAGTCTGTTGGTGAGATAATTTGTGTCCTGGATTCAAAATATTGGGATAACAGTGTTCTATCCTTTATGAAGGTTTTCAGAGACAAAGTTGATGAAGGAGGTATATCACTACAGTATGTTAATTTTAAACCCACTATGCCTTCTGACAAAATGACCCCAGACTGCTTATAACACACTGATAAAGTTGATTCACATGTGCTGCTCACTGCTCTGCAATGAGCTGAAGGGCCAACAACCACCGTCAGCAATTTTCTTCCCTCCAGATATGCTTTCAGAAACAAAGACAGAAGGAGGCCATCATTATGTAGTGAGGGACAAAGGAAAGATCATATTCATTGTAACATAAAACCCAATTGGTTTAAACAGGCTTTAATTTTATTTCTTACTTTAACAATGTTGGAAAAATGCACACATACTGTACTGACCTGAAGAGAATCATATTATAGTTATTTAATTACTTACTGAGTAATGATTAGCACACTTGTGTGTCATGACACTTGCCAAGTAGAACAATTTAAAATGTGACCTTGGCGAGGTCACTGTGACCATGTCCGCTTGTGATGGTTTCATTTAGTGACATTCTACAAAACTGTAACGTCCTTTGGGCTCTGCAATAAACTTAATTGGCTAATTTATTTTAAATCAGTTTAAAATAAATTGTTTAAAAGTCAGACTTGCAATGTGCAGCAAAAAAAAAAAAAAAAAGGGGGGGGGGGGTGCATTCTGGACAGGCTGAGTCTACTTTGTGTG
>JARVGQ010000760.1:19109474-19123972 GCA_031762355.1 Hypsolebias martinsi | reverse complement strand
CCCCCCGTCCAGGTGCACAAAATTAGCCTCCTGGCCAACAGAGAGCCAAAGGCAATCACATCCTTCACACTCCTGCTGGAGGACATATCCACCCAGACCACCCCGAACCGTGACATGAGTGGTGATGGGTGTACAGTTTTGCCACTTACTCCAGAGAAGGTGTCAAATATAGATTGCCAAAAAGTCTGCAGCTTGGTACAGGTCCAGAATGTGAGTGGAGCTGGAGTTTGTCTGCAACATTTGCACGCTGGGTCCAGATTGGCCTTGATCTTAGACAGCTTGCCTTTGGACCAGTGCAGCCTCTGCACTGCCTTGAATTGGATTACAATATGTCTCAGACAACTTGGAAGATGAGTGAATATTCTTTACGATCCTTCCCCAGATTGAGTCTGATATGGGTTCTTCCAATTCCACTTCCCATTTCAGTTTAGGGGAATCCAAGCTGGTCTCATGCTATGAACTGAGCAGTGAATACATTTTGCTGAGGGTCCCCTTCGTGTCAGACCTGCACTTTAAAATCTTAGCCACAAAAAACTTAGAGGTGTACAAACAGTCAGAGTTAGATCTCACAAAATGTCTCAACTACAGTTATTTAAAAAATTGTGACTTGTGAACATTAAACTTCTGTACCAGCTATTCAAAAGAGGCAAATCTACCATCAGTAAAGAGATCATACAGTGAATGCATTCCCCTCGAGACCCAGGTGTCAAAAATTGAAAGCTATTTTTAAACAGACCTGCTAGCTAAGTCACTTTTTGAATCAGTTGGAAACTGAAGCTTGCAACTCATAAGTTCAAGTTTGTCTGATTCTATATACTGTAACCATAAAACTGTAAAAAAAAAAAAAAAAAAAGGTGTAAAAGAGAGGAAGTCAGTCAAATACTAAGATACTGTCTTGAGTTAAGTAACACATTTGATGACTTTACCCCCAACTTGACAAATACTTGGTGTAAAGTTTCCACAAATTACTTTTAGACTTAGCTTGAGATTATCTTTAAAATCAATAAAACCTGAAATAATGGATGTTTCGATGCACGTCATATGGTTCAAGTGTTTTTCCTGTAAGTTGATTTGTTTTTATAGCATTGATGCAACTGGTGAGTGTTGCCAGACTCGTCAAGGCAACAAATGTATCAACCATAAAACACAAACTATAATTTATCTGTAGACGGAAGAGACTTGCTACATCCAGTTTTATGTTTTAAACAAGCCTGAACAGCTGGAATAAGGAAAACAAAGAGCTGTGGATGTTTTAAAATCGATCCTCCTGATCCTCAAGCCTTTGGTCGAGTCGTTCTGTTCAAGAAGAAGCAGATTATTATCGCTGTAGGAGAACTTCCAGTCTGCAACCCACACTCCATCTGATTAACACTGCTGTGCTTTGCCCTTGGGCCATGTCTGTAGCCTTGCACTGCGAGAGATAACCCGATCTGTGTTCCTCTCACTCAGAGTCCAATTTAGCGGCTCAGATGTGCGAATAATTCTTCAAATGGGGCAGAATCTCAAGGTTAGGCCCAGATGCAAATTAATTTTCTAGCCTGAAATATGACAAAAGATTATTATTTTGACAAAAAAGGGAGTACTGTAATTCACAAGAGTCCAACATTTGTTAAAGAAAATGCCATAATTGTTATTTGCTTAAAGCATTTTGTGTCCTAAAGCCCACAAAAATATAAAAATAAGCAATTGTTGCTTTGATTGTATAATTTCTGGAATCATTTGGATCAATCTGCTCAGAGTTTTATTATCTATTAATTGTTTGGGGGTGGGGGGTGTATTTAGTATTTTGTCAGCTTCTGTGATTATCTCGCTGGACGTGTTTTGTCGTGTGCATAATTCATCAGGGAGCGTGTTGTGAGTGGGTGTGCTGCAAGATCCACCTAATAGAGGGGATACACCACTGAATACCAATGCACAGACCAGTCAGCCCACACCGAGAGACAAGACACCATGTTTCTGTTTGTGTGTGTGTATTTGTGTGTGTGAAAGCGCTATATTTGCTGTTCTGTCGTCACTCACATCCCGTCTGGATCGAAACCCTGCCCTTCCTGTGCTAAAATAAACCCACCTTGGGACGTCGAGGACCTTGCACAGAGTGCTGATTGTTACAGCTTTTGATTTTTCACCCTCTATGCAGACCAACAAACCAACTAACTGGTTGGAGAGTGTAACTTTTAGCTTGTTTTTTTTTTTTTTTTTGGCTTTTGATTTAATTAATTTCTATAGATTATTGCAAATTCATCCACCTTCATTAAAAAAAACACACAAAGAACTAATTATAACAATACAATGTGACAAAAAAACTCAAAGACATAACTATAATTCTTATCCAGCTATGAAAACCATAGTGACTGGCAGTGAGTTCATAATTGCACATCCTCTGAGCAAAGAAAATGTTTTTGTGAAATTTAAATTCATAGATTGAAGGTGGCTTATAATGATGCGCTAAGACTTTTTTTTTTAAATAAGCCCAGATGGACCAGTGCCAGTGAACTGTTTGTATCTGCTCGTGTCAGCACTTTGATGGCTGTTTTAAGAAAGTTTATGTATAAATTTATTTGTCATTTAAATGAGTCTAATAATAGAATTATTCTACCGTTGACTAATGTTAAATATAGTGCAGTGAAATACTCATCTGTGCTTTGGAGATGTTGGTATGATTGCCTCCTGAATGGTTAGGTACCTTTTCTATTGCACTTTATTTTATTTTTGTAATTTTTTTTTAATTGTATTTGTTATCTTTTTTTATGTAAATTGGACTCTGACTCTGTAATAAATCTATCTATCTATAAATCAACATTGAGGCTCTTTGAGTTATCAAGATCCAACAGAATTAGTTAAAATTTTAGCAACCTGATTATTTTTAATAAGCAATATTTTGTTCACCTTTTTTTTAGCTACTATTCAGCTATTTTTGGCAGATTTTTGCTTTTTTCCAGCAAATTTATACTTTTTGGAGCTAATTTCTGCTTCTTTCAGCCTTAGTGGGCATAATTGTCCTCTCTCCACTTCCTTTGGGTCATTTAAGCTTATTTATACATTTTTTTAGCTACTATACAGCTGTTTTTGGCAAAAATCTGATTTTTTTTTTCAGATAATTTCCACTTTTTGTACTCATTTCTGCTTCTTTCAGCCTAATTAGGCAAACTTGTGATCTCTCCACGTCCTTCTGCTAATTTATACTTCTGCTATGTCAGCTAATATTCAGCTCTTTCTTTATTAATTTCAAGTGTGTTGTGCTAATTCAGTCCTGTTTGTGCCCAATGCTGCATATTTAAACCAAATTCAGCAAATATGTGTTTTTCTGAAAAAATTCTGCTAACTTAAGTTTGTTTCAACTACATTTCAGCATGTTTTAAGCTAATTACAGCTGTTTTTCAGCAAGATCTTCAGCAAGAAGCATTCACACTGCATTTTCGCAGGAAATGCAATTTCTCTTGATTGTTTTGTCGTCCTATTAACCCTCCTGCTGCCCTTGGGTCAAAATGACCCCTGAAACCTCAGTCAGGTGTCATTTTGACCCAAGGGCAGCAGTGGTGAGAAAATCAGTCTCCACTGAAATGTAAAATTGTAAGAATAGAAGGAGACATGGGCAAATTCACTATGAAACATTTTATATTTTAGGGCACGGGGATTTAATTCACTGATGTGGATAAGTCTTAACTTTTAATTCTCTATACTAAATGCATCAAAACAAAAGCATTTTGGTAATATAGGTGGGATTGTTACCGTTGCCAGAATTGATTTATAAATCTGGGAAATGGAGGGCACCGCCTGGAAATCTAAGTAGACATATAGAGGTGGATATTCAAAATGAGCATCGGTTATTTTTAAATCACTTTTCTCTGCTTCAAAGCTTTTTTTTTCTTAAAAGCTCAATGTCTTAATGTTAATATTTACTTTTCACTGCAGTGGAATGGTTGTGTTTCATATTTCTTTTTCTTTCTTTCAGCTCGTAGTGGAGAAGACCACAGACTTCCCCTCTGCTGAGTTCTCTCTGGTGGAGGATGTGGCTCTGCACTTCACCTGTTTGATGGACAGGTTGAACGAGCAGCGCCTCTTCCAGCCCGACCTGTGTGACGTCGACATCGTTCTGGTGCACCACCATAGCACCTTCCCGGCTCACAAGGGCGTGCTGGCGGCCTACAGCCCTTTCTTCCACTCCCTCTTTGTCCAGAGTAAGCAGCTGCGGCGTGTGGACCTGTCGCTGGACGCCCTGACCTCTCAGGGCTTACAGCAGATCCTCAACTTCATCTACACCTCCAAGCTGCTGGTTAGTGGCAGTACTGTTCGGGACGTGCTCAACGCCGCTACCCTGCTACAGATGAGCGACATCGCAGCTTCCTGCCACGATCTAATAAGCAGCCACTCCCTGCGAACCACCTGCAGGGACATGGCCAATCAGGAGGAGCCAACTGCTGTTGCCATGACTCCCAACCAGCTGTACCAGGAGTTCAAACAGGAGTCGGAGCTTGGCAGGGTGTACACTACAGAGGACAGCAGTCCATTCTCTGTCAGGGTGGAGGAGTTGGGAAAGTTGGCCTGTCATACTAAACCGTACTACCAGAAGGAAGGGGGTTCAGTGGGCGTGGCCAACACAGGCGTGGCTGGTTTGTGTAAAGTGGAGGCCAACGGAGAGGAGTCAAAGCCGACAGACGGTCACTCCTCCTTCAACAGAGATCAGATCATTGTTGAAGTCAACCTCAACAACCAGACTCTTAATGTCTCAAAGGGATCGGAGGGAAAATCAGAGTCCATGTTTGGTCGTTGCCATAACAACAAGCAAGGCTCAGAGGATGATGAGGACAAGGAAGTGGAGAATAATGAAGCTGGGGAAAAGGATGCTGAAGACCTAAAGAGGGGTGACATGCTGGGGCAAAGCAGCGAGGAGGAGGAGGATGAAGAAGAAGAGGAGGAGGAGAACACCCTTAACATTCCAGGATTAGAGCAACCCATCCTTCTGGATCGACTTCGCCGGGGCGCCAGAGCCCTGACCATGGCAGCCACCGTGCGGCAGACGTTGGCAGAGGCCCCGCTGACCAACCGAAGGCAGAGCGGTAGAGGGACGCAGGACGCAGACGGCCCGGGCCAGAAGGTGAGGCTGGAGGAGAAGCAGCACTTCGCATGCAAGAAGTGCCCCCGCGTCTTTAACAACCGCTGGTACCTGGAAAAGCACATGAACGTCACTCATAACCGCATGCAGGTCTGCAACAGCTGTGGGAAAAAGTTCCTGCTGGAGAGCGAGCTGCTGCTGCACCAGCAGACGGACTGTGAGAGGAGCATCCAGGTAGGTCTGACTAAATCAAACCTTTGCAGAGCAGAGATTCTTGCTGTTTGCAAGAATAAAACCTGTTAAATTCAGTTCCTCGGTTACAGCTAGTAATTATTAATGGTGGCTGATACATCCCTCTGCACTGCGCTGCAGGACTCCTGCTGTGGGTTTGAAGATTATTTTGCTGCTTTAATCTGCTCACCCTAATTGCCTTTCCTCCACAGCACTTGTTCATACCTTGAGCGTCTTTGAAAAGTCTGTTCCAGTTTCTGATCTTTCGTGAAAGTTATCTCCTCGTTTCTCGCGCTTTTAAAGTGTGTGACGTGCGGCAAGGCCTTCAGGAAGCTGTGGTCGTTACACGAGCACAACAAGATCATCCACGGCTACGCGGAGAAGAAGTTCTCATGTGAGATTTGCGAGAAGAAGTTTTACACCATGGCTCATGTCAGGAAGCACATGGTTGGTGAGTGGCAGTCCTGTTGACCTTGTCTCCTGAAGACGTCATTTCAAGAACTAATCTTCTCCTGTATGTCTGTGTTTGTGTGTAGCTCATACAAAGGATATGCCGTTCACCTGTGAGACGTGTGGCAAGTCGTTCAAGCGCAGCATGTCCCTCAAGGTTCACTCACTGCAGCACTCGGGGGAGAAACCCTTCAAGTGTGAGGTTCGAGCTCCGTCTAAACGCTGCAGATGTCGTTGTCACTCTCCTGCTCAGATTCAAAAAACAACAAAATGCTCCACTCAAGTTGTAGAAATGCAGAAGAAGTAGACGTCCATATGTACTGTATTTTTTGCCGTACACGCCGCTCTGCCCTATAAGTCGCATCAGTCCTAATAGGTCTAATAAAGTGGAAAAATCCATAAATATCTTGCGTCGCCATGTAAGTCGCATCTGTTATACGTCACAGCTGAAGCGTCGCGTTTGTTACGCGTCACTGCTGACAACCCGGAAATGTGGGCCGGCGTTGTGCCAAAAATCGATTGGCTGCCAAATGGCGGCCGCGGGATCATGCGCGGGACAATTTTAACAAGAATTTAACAAGATTAACACCTAAAAACAATTATTTGTTTGCTCAAAATTATAGTAAGGTGTGTCTCAGTCTAACGTTTGCTTAATGAATGCACTGTAATGGTCAAATCAGCTGTATGTGCTGCCTCGGTGCTCCAGAAGCGTGCAGAGGGAGGTTTAAAAACAAAAAAGGGCGAAACGCGGCTCGTTTCTTCGAAATTTAATAAGCACCTAAAGTAATTATATGTTTGCTTGAAATTAAAGCAAATATGTGTCTCAGTTTAACTTTTACTTAATAAATACACTTTAATGGTCAAAATTAGCTGCATTTTGCCAGGACGGTGCAGCTAGCTTGATGGTTGCTCCAAGCAGCGAGCAGAACGAAGGTGGGGAGACTATGGCAAGCCGATTGTGTCATTAATAGCTGGTGAAGACTCTCAGTCATCCAGGAAATGGTAAATTCAAAAAAGTTCAAGACAAAAACAATAAAGTATAAAGTATAATAAATAATCCAGTTGTTTTTGTCTTGAACTTATTTGAATTTGTCATTATAGTCATATTTACCTATTACATGAAACAACAGCCTGCCTTACTTCTACTACCACTCTGCTGCCATCTAGTGGCTGAAAATGGTACTGTTAAAAAATTCAGTCAAAATGAACAAAAACGTCATATCTCAGCCAAAAATTGGTTTATAAAAATGGTGAAAACAAAAATCCATAAATATGTCACTTTGGCCTATAAATTGCAGGACATGTAAATTATGGGGAAAAAAAAACTGTAACTTATAGGCTGAAAAACACGGTAGCTTAGCATAAAATGTGCTAACTTGTCTTCATTATCCATACCACTATTCATCTTATCAGTTATTTATAGCAAATATTGTAATTTTTGCAATGGGTTTAAACATTTTAGCTTATGGCTAATTTGCAGTTCTTTGCTTCTGTTTCAAAGCAAGCTGTTCTATTTTAAAATTCACCCGACATGTCTTTTCCAAAGGTTGACATTTATGAAAATTAATAACTTTCATGTATTTGTATAATAAACCATATGTGACACAGCTGGGCCAAGAATAATCAGTCTTGACCTTGTGAAACAAATTGCTTTGTTTCTGAACTCTGTCGTAGTCTTTTGCAGTCTTACAACTAAAATCTGAATCAAGTGCGTCCCAGTTGTATTTAAGTTTCAGCTTCTTTCTCAAAATGATTTGAAAATGGCTCTTCAAGTGCATTTTTGACCAGCTCTGGACATCTTTTGTTCTGTTGCAGAACTGCAGCGAGCGCTTCCAGTACAAATACCAGCTGCGTTCCCACATGAGCATCCACATCGGACATAAGCAGTTCATGTGCCAGTGGTGCGGAAAAGACTTCAACATGAAGCAGTACTTTGATGAGCACATGAAGACACATACTGGTGAGTCAAAGTTGGGGGCCGGTTTAATGATTTTGACCTTTAAATGACCACTTTTAATTTTCCTATTTCTAAAAGTTTAGCAGAATTAGTGGCAGAACTCTGTTTCACATGACGTAACTCACATGCTCAAAGTCTCTGAGAAGCAAATAAATTAGGCAACATGACTAGTGAGCTGGAAGAAGTGTCTGGCACGCCACTCCTGAGCTACAAAGACCAGTTTGATCTGATTGGTCTGATCAGGACCCTCGCTACTCTTCAGGGTCTGTTCTATAGGTATCTGAAATTTGGAAAAAAAACTTAAATTTCAAAGGACAAGCTCAGAAATACCATTAAACAAATCTACCTTTTTTTCACTGTTTGGTTACATACAAGTATTCAAGTGCAGCTGAAAGAATTTCTATGTATTAAAAAATATCTAACTAGTAAGAAACAGGAAGTTTACTTTAAATGTAATGTTATTATAATAGCTGTACGTTTCAAGTGTTTCTAAATGTATTGAGTGTCTTCTGTTCTGCAGGCGAGAAACCGTACATCTGTGAGATCTGCGGGAAGAGCTTCACCAGTCGGCCCAACATGAAGCGCCACCGCCGCACCCACACGGGAGAAAAGCCGTACCCCTGTGAGGTGTGCGGCCAGCGCTTTCGCTTCTCCAACATGCTCAAGGCCCACAGGGAGAAGTGTTTCCACATCACCAACCCCCCGGTTCCCACCTGCAGCGTGCCGCTCGGCCTCGACCAGCCCCTTGTCTCCCAGGCCGTGGACCCCTCTGCTCAGGTCCAGCTGGTCACGCCGACCTCTGCCTCCAGCCCCCAGCTCCTCCACGCCAACCAACTGTCTCTCCCCCTGCTGCACTCCATGGGGGGGCTGCCTCCTGCCTCACATTTACCCCCACCTCCTCCCTTGTTCTCTTCTGGTAGGATGAACACTAATAACTAACAAATCTCTGTAGCATTTGAAGCACTTTGTTACTTTTCATTTAGTTTGTTTGGAACAAGACTCAGTGGGAGATGCACCTCAGTGACACAAACACAGAGGGAAGAACTAAAAAACACAGAGACATTAACACATTTAGTTCTTTTACTCATCTGAATACAATATAGAACCTTCAAGCCCAGTAGAACCAGTTCTGACCTGGGTTTGGGTGAGATTTCCCAACAATTCAAACATCGACTTAGACTTTTGCACAAAGAAAAGATTGTAGCTTCCTCTTCAAAATAGGAGCAAGAATGTTCTGAGCTGTACAGAAATAAGGATGTGAATCAATTTTATTTGTAAGTTTTCTGCCAAAATGTAGCAAGCAGTTACGATTTGTCGCAGCAATAACCAAACGCTGGTTTGATTTCAAACACCTACATGTTTGTGGCCTATAACTTAACCTGTCCAAGTTAAATGATGGAAAACAGCATTTATAGTCAACCCTGCACCTTATATTTAACCCCACTGATATTTAAAATGTACTCCTAAACTGTTTTGTTTTAATATAAATGTGACTGTGTGTCATTTGTAGCACGTGGCGTCAGTTTTTAGGAGAAGTTGTGACGTGTGGCTGAAAAACGCAGTTTGTGTTGCTAGTCCTGAGTGAGTTACGGAGCAGAAACTGAAACTAATTATCATCAGATCAGCAAACTCTTACTTGATCTTCCATAGGTTAAGAAAAGAAAACTATTTTTTTTAATTCAACCTTTATTTATACAGGTTAGTCTCATTGAGTCGCGAGGACTCATTTACGAGAGAGACCTGTTTTAAACAAAGAACACGGATGAAGTACAGACAACGAAAATGAAAAAAGATTCTGGAACTGTTTTAGCTCGACAATAAACAACTGTTTCGTCGGCATAGAAATGTAAGGATGCATCTGACCTACATTACTTATGTAGATTGTAAAAAGGGTGGGTCCTATGACTGAGCCTTGTGGTACACCATTGTTGACAGATAGCTGGAAGAAGTACTATTATGTTGAACCCATTATCTCTGATCTGAGAGATATTTAGTGAACCAACCAATGGTGTAGGCTGAGAAACCGATTTCTGAGAGCTTATGACATAAGATGACATGGTTTTCTTTATATATTGATCGATTCTGGCTAATAATAGGCTTTTAGTAATATCATCTACTCAAATCTACAGTATAGTTGCACTAAATACTGAATCTTAATGTTATTATTTTTGTTGCAAACAGCTTATTTTTCAACTGAACATTATCTGTTTTAATCCAAAGACCAAACCTCTTGCACCACTTCCTACCTTCATAAGCATTTTATAAATGATTCATTACTTTTGAATGAAACTTTCATTACATTAGGCTAAATTTTTGACTAGATGTATGTAAAAATACAACATTTTTCTTTTTCATTTATTCCTTATTGTCCCATGACATGTTATATTCAGCTGAAAGGGCATTTCTGACAAGTACTCAGTGTTTAAACTTAAAAATAAGTTTAAAAAAAAAATCCTGAACAGTAAAGACAAACAAGAAATCAGTCACCATGGCTCTTTTTATTTAAAGTACAGTAACTTCTTATTGATGATCTAAGTGTGTGTGTATGTGTGTGTGTGTGTGTGTGTGTGTGTGTGCAGCATAAATGCAAATAATTTCCAAATTTGTTTAGTTTCTCTGCACTATTAATGCGCTCCCCTTCACTTTATCTTTATAAACTTCTGTCCACTGTTACCGGTACATTATCTGTATAATCTGTTCAGATGTCTTAATGTATTGTTTGTTTGTTTGTTTGTTTGTTTGTTTGTTTACACGAGAAGTTCCCACATGCTTCCCAGATGGTACTATGGAAATTTGAAGTTCCTGAAGGCTTTTGTAAATGTAACAAGTGTTATGTAGTTTATATTTCAAAAGTTATTTGAGCACCTTTAATGCAGACTAATATCTGAACATTATTTCATAAAAGGATAATGGTACATTAGATTTTTTTTAGCAATCTTCAAAGTCATGTGCAAAACATGTTTTATTGTATTTTAGTTTTTGATTTGCAGCGTTTGTGCACGGCCCAGTCTGAGACCGGCTTTCAAATTGAATTATGTAGTTGTTGAATTATATTCCGAGTGTGACTCAATCTGGTTTAGCATCAGTGAACAGTGAGCTTCAGTGTCCTGATGCATGCTGAATAATCCAGGTAGATAAATCTAACAAGACTGAGTCAGGTCCTCTGGACAGCTCGACCCATCCAGAGGACTTGACTCAACCTTAAGTGAGCATTGATCTAAAGAGAATTAAACATTTATCAAAGCTATATTTATTTGTAGAGATAATTTCCCACAGTCTGAAAATCAAAGGAAACTTGGTACCACTTTACAATAAGGCTCCCCTTATAGATAGCTGATAAATATGTTATTAATTCCTCTATAAACCCTTTATAAATCATTAATAACTGCTTATAAAGCATTAACTAAGGGCGAGAAGGAGAAAAAACTGACCATTTTCTTGTCAAATAGTGAGCCAAATCGGGTCACCCATATATTTTATCTAGAGTTGTTATATTAAACATTTAAGTTACTACCTTGTAAGCACAATAAGTATTTGTAAACCTACTTTTTAGCATATAATATTGCACAAGTATCTACAACTAATATTATATGCTAAAAATAGGTTTACAAATGTTTATTGAGCTTACAAGGTAGTAACTTAGTCTGAAATGTTTAGTATAACAACTCTAGATGAAATATATAAGTGGCAGATTTGTCTCACTATTTGGCAAGAAACTGGTCAGATATGTCTTTCTGTCACCCTTAATTAATGCATAATACACATTTATTAATGATTTATAAAGTGTTTATAGAGGAATTAATAACGTATAAACTATTTATTAGCCAACTATAAGGGGAACCTTATTGTAAAGTGGTACTGGAAACTCAAATAAGAGTTGAAATTACATTGCTCCTAAAGTAAAATGTGCAAAAGAGAACAAAAATAAAGGATTGAAAACTCTTTAAAAAAAAAAAAAAAAAAAGTTGCACTTCCTAAAATGTTTTTGCCATTTTGTGACATTTGACTGTTAAGAAGTGTCGAGAAAGAGAATTGTGCTTAAAACAAAACATTACAATTCATGAATTGGCTCAGGCTGTTCCTGTAAAAAATATTTTACCTTCTTAATTACGCAGCACTATTCTAAGACATTACTGTGGTTTGTGTTTGCCTTACAAATGGAGAGTTCATGAGACTTTGTTGCATGGATAGTGATAGCAGCTGATTGTAAAGGAGAAATCGTGGTGAACACTACTGATTTATGCACATTGAATTTTATTTTGTCATGCTCAGCCAATCACAGGCACACGTATGGTGATAATAAATAAGGTCTGGTGGGAAATGATCCTTTTCAAGTTTTATTGAAAAAGTTGAGCCTGTTTAGGTTGTGCAGTCAACAGGAATGAGCAACACTTGGTGCTGTATTTGGTTTAGTTGTTGGGTGTCGGAGAAGATCCTGGATCAGATCTTGGATCAGATCTTGGATCAGATCCTGGATCAGATCCTGGACGGTGTTTTGTGTTGTGAGGCCTCTTGCACAGTTAAAACTGCTTCATTTTGTCCAACACTTAAACGTTAGCTCCATATGAGACGTTAGTTTTTACGATGTTACTTGCCACTTTGTATGATGGGAGTTTATTTCCATTAAAAGAGCACTTTAATTTCCAAATAGGGTTTAAAAAAGTGGTTTTTTCCAAACAAACAAAAAAAAAACAACAACAAACCAATTGAAAGGATGCATGTTTGTGTGTGTGACAGATCTGAATACACTTTTTAACAAAATTGTGTCCGTCAAACATAAACAAATTGTATCCTGCGAAAATAACTCTTAGTAAATCCACTTGGAATATATATAAATACAACGTTAGAAGATATGTACCATTTGCTGGACACTTGCTGTAGAAAACAGACTTTGTTCCACCTTATTTAAAGTCGAAAACTGAACTTTTTAAACATCAAATTAATTCTGATTCATGCTAAAAATAAATAAAACGTGTCCAGATCTTTATGATCCACCAAATCCTAAGAAGAAATCAGTTTGCTATCTTCTTCAATTCAGCTTTAAAGTTGAAAGACAGTAATGTTGAAATTTCTACAGTGAGATGAGAAATCTTGCAGTAAGAGTCTTGTAATATTTTGTTTTATAATTAATAGCCAAACTATTCCTTATGGAAGCTAAAAGCCAAAGGCTTTTCTTAGGTGGTCATATCTTTCCTTGAATGATTTTTGTTTTTTATGTTTTTTTTTTTTTTTGTAATTTGTTGGGTGACGTGACACCCACAGACTGTACTCACTGTTTAAATATATGTGACAAACCTATATTAAGTAACCTTTGTTTTGTTATAATTTACTGTCTTATTTCTATCTTGTGAGGATTAAATGTACAGTTACTTAAATTTTGTGTACATTACACAAGTGATGTGTCCCTTCCTGTTTAGACCTCGGGGATGCCAAAAAAGTTGCTGCAAAAGGTTCATTTTTGTCCCGTGTGCATCCTTTAACCCTAAAAGTCGTTCTCATCAATTTGCTGAGGTTAACTTTTAGAGTTAAAGGCAGGAGAGAGGATGTGATGTTTTTGAGAATTGCATTTTCAGAAGTGAGGCTTTGTAGGATCAAATATTTTATTGTGTTGTTTGGGGTTTAGCTGCTAAAACATAAATGTGTGTCCGAAAAAATGTCATCTTGTGGCCTTCACTCTTAATTATTGGAAATGTGCCATCACAAAACAAACAGCTCCATTGTTTTGTATGTTTATGTGTTTTGTTGTTTTTTTTTGTATTTTTTTTTTTTGGGCCGGTTTGATTAAATGTATGGAGCACCAAAACTGACAAACATTACTAAATTAATCAAAATACAGTTAAAAAAGTTAAGCATTTCCAACTTCATATATTGAATAAATAAATAAACTTTATTTTAATAATTATAAATCAACAGAATTATCATAGTTCATCTTCTGTATATAATCTTGTATTTTGGGGAGTATGGATGAACAGTACGTCCATACGAACAAGATTTCAGAAAATAACTTGGAATGATGTTCATTCTCACTTCAGCTTAAAATAAACTAAAGTATAAAACTGAACTTTTCCATCTTAGGAATTAAACCAGTCAAAACAGACATGTAAAACTTTATGAATAAAATAAAATCTGAGTTCAGGTCTACTTCACGCTATCTCAATTATGATCAAAACTGACATTTCTTGTTGTTTGCGCCACCTATCTTTGCACAAACAATGCTTTTAGTGAGACAGCTGAGATTTTCTTTTAACATTTTGCAAAATGGAGATTTTAAATTCAAAAACTGAAAAAATAAAAAATGTTTGCAGCCTTTTTTCTGCATTCTCTGCGCTAAAACCCACAACAACAATGGAGCCGGTTTTTCTCATCCTTCTCCATCTGTTTCATTCCATCCTGATTCTGTTGCCTTTAAACGTTAAGTGTTGGAAATGTTGATGCTTGAAAGGAAAATGTTTTTTTTTTTAAGTTTGAACAAGCTAAACATGTTTCAAAGAATAAAATATTTGTTTAAAACCAATAAAGTACTGTAATTTCCGCCGTACATGTCGCATCGCTGTATACGTCGCATCACTCCAAATATGTCTTATGAAGTGGAAAAAAAAAAAAACATAAATAAGTCGCTTTTATTATGCGTCACCGCTGACGTGTCACATTTACATCCGCTGACAACCCGGAAACGTGGGCCGGTGTTGTGCCAAAAATGGACTGGATGCCAAATGGCAGCCATGAGAGCGTGCACGGGAGGACTTTAACAAGAATTTAACAAGATTAACACTTAAAAACAATTATTTGTTTGCTCAACATTATAGC
>JARVGQ010000760.1:19095976-19109105 GCA_031762355.1 Hypsolebias martinsi | reverse complement strand
TAGTGGCTGAAAATGGTAGTGTTCAATATTTTCCATGTCAGAATGAATGAAATCGTCAGATCTCAGCCAAAAATTGGCTTATACATATCGGGAAAAATTATATTAGTCGCTTTGATGTATAAAGTCATAGGACTTGCAAATTTATTCAAAAAGGTGCGACCTATACTGTAAAAATTATGGTAGTCAGAGGCTCAGATTACTGTTTTGTTTCATGCTAAAATCAAACTTCCTATTCTTGCAAAAAAAAAAACAACTAAATTTGAATACACTTTTTATCTTAGAAAACGAAATTAATTCACTTTTTTTTTCCTGAATAAATTATAGTTTGTTATATTGGAGCTCCATACATTTATTCAAACTAGATGCATAAATATTGATCATTTAACATGTGAAACCTTAAAATGCTACTTACCGTACTATTAAAAATAAGTTTTTTTTTATTTTTTATTTGATCTCCTTTTTGGCAAACACAACTGATAATAATAACAGTCATGGTGCCATTGTCGATTCCACAAACGCTCTTCATTACGTTTCTCACACTGTCAAAAATCCTGATGTAAATTTTTCTTTGCTGATTCTCTTGTCTATAATCTAAACACCACAGTATGTAGTGGTTATTTCTGCTATACAAAGCCCAACTATTGTCTTACATTCAGCTGTAATCAATTACTAAAAACAAGGACAGTAGTATCTAGAGGTGCTAATAACATTAGGTCGTATTTTTGTCTTTTATTGTATTATTGACCAGTGGTAACTGTCTGTAACACACTAGGACATAAAGAGAGCATTTCAATATTAAACATTATACATATATTGAAAATGTGCATGTGTTTTTTATTTATAAATACTCTTTTTTTCTTACTTGTTCCATCCTGTTATGACTTTGACATTGCTGCCATCTATTGGGAAATGCACTCTTATCCAAGTGAAGTCAAGGCATTTTAAATTAAATATTTTATTTAGTTCAGTGCAAAAATATTGATGTCTCATTTGTTTTACTGTCCCAGTTTATTAATTGCACAAATACATTCATATAAAAAGTGATGACAGACAATAAAATGTCCATAGTATAAAGCTTCAATGCTTATGTTAAAATAAAAAGCAGAGCATTTACCAAGCAAAGTGCTTGAATTCAATACATTTATGCGTCTATTCTTGGTTCTTAATGATATTTAACTCAATTTTCCCAAAAATTTATATATTAAAAAAAAAGAAGTTCAGTTGCTTTTTATTTAAACATTTGGAAAATGACCTGGTCGAGCACATAGAGGGGTGCTGTGCCACCGGTAATCTAAATCCCCGTGGACAAACGGGGATAGGAGGCAGCTTCACATCTTGGTGAGGTGCAGGGTGTTCAGTCGGACCCCCAAAACCGTGGCTCCAGATGCATACTGAATCTCTCTGAGGACCCCTTTCCACTTCTTCTCCATCTCATTGTACCTGAGGAGGTTCAATTATATTTTAAATTGACTTCTTTTTTTTTTTTTTTTCGCTTTTTGACTGAAATCAAGTAAAACCTGATAGACAAAGACAGGAATTTTGGTTTTCGTCTTTGTTTTCTTTGCAGGAAAATCTGTTAATTCTCTCAGTAATCCTGCCTGTTGTTGTAAAGTACCTCCAAATGTCGTTCATCTCCTTGGGAAGGATCTCGTCGCTGTCCGCCAAAGGCATCATGGCGAAACCTCCCACAGCGTAGAGGGAACCAGCCAAAGATACAAGATTCAGAGAGCTGCGCTCCTGAGGAAACGGCTCAAAGTCTGACCATCTGCATGAAAAAATAGAGTTTAGTTTCATAAAACACTTTTAGTTAGCTAAGCAACTGATTTATCACCACTGTTGAGCTTTCAAGCAAAACCAAGAAGCTCTGTCACAAAGTAAGCCGAGTTTGCTTTAAGAGAACAGAAAACAGTGAATCTGTCTAAAATGAGGTCCCACTGCGACTGGACTGTGAAGGAAAGTGTAGCAGGAATAAAACATGGAATTAATAAATTCTTCATTCAGGTGAGCTCACTTGTTTGTTGCAATGTTGTACACTTCCACAGAGTCTGTCAGGCCGTCGTCCGTCACTCCTGCTGCAACATAGATTTTGTCATCAAGAATGGTGGCTCCAAACAGGGAGCGTGCAGTCTTCATGGGAGCCAGCTCCTTCCATTCAAACCTCTTAGCATCGTAGGCACACATCTTCTTCAGACAGCTCCTTTAAAAGAACAACATGACAAAAACGTTCAGTTTTCCTAAGTCTTTAATCTCCCATCATGCATTTTTAACAGTATGTCTCTAGATTGAACCAAAAAAAAGCATGAATTTGCACATTTTTCACCAGCAGATCTTAAAGTTTTATGAGTTTACTCACTTGCTGTCTCCCTTCCCTCCAATCACATACACCACATCATTGTGTGAAACTGTTGCATGCCCATAGACTGCGTAAGGGATTGACTCAGACTCCCCCCACTTAAAGGATCTGTGAACAATAAACCACAAGAACAAATCGATTTGAAATCCACTGTGAGAAATGAAATTCATTTTCTAAATTCTGTTTCCCAAGTCTTTTTTTTTTTTCACACTCCGAACTCACTGCCTGTCGTAGATCAAAACCGAATCCAGTGTTCTCTCCTGATCCTTCATCTCCTTCCCTCCCAGCACAAAGATAGAGTTCTCAGCTTCGGCCAGTCCAAACAGGTACCGGGGAGACGGGAGGGGAGGCATCCCGAGCCAGTCAGCACTAACTGGGTCATACTGAGGTCATGGGATGAAAAGGCAACATGTTGGATATTATCTGCTACAGTACAGCTTTGCACATGTTCTTTAAGCTACCGTAATTTCCGGACTATAAGTCGCTGCTTTTTTCATGGCTTATTCAGTGCTGTAGCTAATTTATGGATTTTTTTTTTTAATGTTTGTTTTTGGCTGGCTAACGAGCTTCCTGCCACCAAAAACATTTATCTTCATCACACCTGGGTGCTCAAATAGCTGCCCAATACACACCTCTCTTGGGGGGTGGGTCCTCATGACTCATTGAGACTACCTGTATAAACAAAGGTAAAAAAAAAAATCTGACCAATGAAATTACTAAACAGGTCACAGTTGTACCAATGAAACAAGGAGGGGAGGAGAGAACGTGGAGAGGAGATTCTTCTGCATACGTCAATAACATTAAAGTTTAACAAACATTCTTCATTTTACCACAGTTAAAATAAATCCTGCTTTATCGTGTCGGAGTTCAGATAATATTACAACTCATTTAGCTTCAGATTGGTCATTTGCTGACACGCCTACTGGATTGATTGACAGGTCGTGTTGTGGATCCATCTTGTGGGGGCAAAAAATTAACGACAGCTGTAAAAATAAAATATTTATTCTTTAGACTTTATTCTCGTAATTCTATGACTTTATTCTCTTATTTGTTCATTCATTCAGTCAACCTTTATTTAGATAGATAAGTCACATTGAGCCTAGAAGACTCATTTACAAGTGAGATCTGCTTAGACAAACAAAAAGTAATGAAACTGGACACATTAGGAAATGGAGGCGAAAAAAATTCCCATTAAAATCTTTCTTTTTGCCTGAGAAAAAAAATTATTAAAAAACACCTCGCACAAATAAGCACAAAATGACGTAGACATTCTGCAGAGCGGGGAGACACACCGAGAATGATGAGCAATGTTCATAGAAGCTCTCCAGGGCACTGTAAGAGTTCTAATAAGGATGGAATAGACAGCCAGCTCCCTCCAATGAGATCCGTAAACATTTTCGAGGTATGGCTTTTAATTTTTTTTTTCTTAGCGTGGCTCTAAAGCTCCGTTGTACACATGGCCTCAGACAGATTGTGGTAAAATTTTTGTTCATTGATAATTATTTTGGTTAACTGTTTAGCATTGATCTTTTAGTGACTAGTCTGTTCTTGTTAGCCTAGTTTATGCTCATTTCATGTTGGTTTGTGTTAGGTCATTCTGTAGAGTAGTCATGAGTGAGGGAGGCAGTTGTCATGAAGACCTAGAGGTTCACCCTGTTTGTGTATTGAACAGTACGATAAAGTCTATAAAACACCATCTGGTGGTTGATTCTTGAACTACAACAAGAGCTGCACATCTTACTCAATAGCTGTGCTGTCAGTAATTTTACAACGTGAACACCCACAGCTTATACACCAGGGCGGCTTATTTATGTCCTGTGGCTTATATTCAGGTGCACTCTATAGTCCTGAAATTACGGTAATTTTAAAAACACTGATATGACCGTAAGTTCTTAAATTTGTCACCCTCTCCTCTTCGTGAAGCTCTTTTCTTACCTGCAGGAAGTAGGAGCACAGTGGACTCTCCTTGTTCTCTTCATCAACAAATAATCCTCCCACCACAAAGATCTGGTTCTCCCTGGTCACCAGGCTGGAGTGGTTCTTGGGGACCTGTGTGGAGAGTGTTGCCACAAAGCAGTCGTTCCCCGATGGGTCGTAGGCCACAGCGCCTGCATCGTTCACCATCAGCATCAAGTTCCTGACAAACATTCCAAATCGCAGGTTGTCATTGAGAATAGCTGGTAAAAGATCCTCCTCCTCGTCATTGTCTCCATCTTTGTCTGCTCCATTGGTCTCCTTCTTGTCTTTTTCTTTTTTAACCTCTGGCATTTTGCCAGCACGAGCATCCCTAACCAGCTGGAGTTTCTCCTGGAGCTCTGGACTGGACGAGATCAGTTTGTGCTTCTCCACTTTCTCTTTCAGATAATCGTCAGCGACGAGAAGCAAACGGACACAGTCAAGCAAGTTTGGGAGCTCTTTCAGTCTGTTCTCAGTGTCCCGGGCCACCCAGTTCATCAAGGCCTCAAACACGGCCTCCTCTGACTCCACGTTCAGTTTGTCGTTGGTTAAAATGGCTGCCAACTCACTGGGGTGCAGCTGGAGGAAGTCCTCGTCTCTGGAGATAAGCTGGAAGCGCTCGCAGGCGTAGTTTCGGGCGGAGACGGCCAACCTGGGACAGTCCAGCATCAAGCCGAGCCTGAAGACGGCCAGGCAGTTGCTTAGGCTCAGGCGTTTTTGCAGAAAAGACACACAAACTGTGAAAATGGAAGGAATTTGGAACATGTTAGCAACGGCAAAGATGTCCTGGACGTTCTGCTCTGTCACGTTGATGATGGAGGTGTACAGATACTTCAGGATCAGGCCCATGACGCCGGGCTCCACGTCCTCCAGCACAATTTCTCTCTTTTTGCTCTCTTCCAGGTCCGACAGAAAGATGGAGCGGAAGTACGAGCTGCAGGCACACAGCACCAGACGATGGCAGGGGAACTCCTTGTCTTTGATCTTTAGCACGCAGTCAACCAGCTTGTCGTTCTCCAACAAGTCGTAGAGGCCGTCCTGGAGCAGAGTCTGCTGGTACATCCTGGGCTCATCCATGGGGTTTACAGGCAAGGCCATTTTTCTTTTTTTTTAAAGAAGTCTGACAAGTCTTCACCAGCCTGCAGACCAAACAAAAGTGGGTCGTCTTTATGGCGGCTTCTAGTCTGGAAAGTGGATTTAAAAGCGCAGCGTGTGTTCACCAGCTGAATCCAGGGACAGCCCACTTCCTCAGCTGTCCTGAACCTTCAACTGAGCTCCAACTGGAAGGTTATTTTCAGACCAGGAGCTCGCTGTAGAGCTATGGGCTTTATTCTGGCATGCTGAAATGCAATAGGAGCATCTCGGTCCTGTTTTCCCAGCCTGTGAGCGTGTCCCCACACTCAGACAGCTGACACACTGGTTCACTGGAAACATCTCCAGCATGAGTCTTTGTCACTGACTCGTCTCAGCCTCCTGCTCAGCACAGTCGTTTTTCTTGGTTTGTTTGGTGCTACAAATTAAAACCTACTGTAAACAATTAATGTGCTCCTTACTTCCCACAATTATTATTTCATTTTAAATAGAACAATTTGGCGATAGCAGATTTTATGTAAAAAAAAAAAAAAAAAAGTATAGATTGTTTAAAATGGGATTTAGTGGCCGAGTTGGGATTAATCAACATCTTACCTGTTGTAGGCAACTTTCTGAACACTCGTAAGTCTGGTCAGGATTAAACTATTTATCCAAACTGAGGATGTGAGATATGTTTAACACAATATTGTAGTTGTAGATCGTGCGCAACCTCAGTTTGAATAAATAGTTTAATCCAGACCACATTTACGAGTGTTCAGAAAGCTGTCTACAGCAGGTAAGATATTGATCATAACCTTTTGACTTTTTTAGATTTTTATTAATTATTATCAGACCCTTATTTATATAGGTTAGTTCCCATTGAGCCTCGAAGATTCATTTACAAGAGAGACCTGCTATAAAACTTTCAGAGCAGATGTGGAAAAGAGAACACGAGGGTGGAGGAAGCCAAAAAATAATCATGTCTCACACCATGTCCTGGCCGGGGCACAGTGTAAAAGATGCAAAAAAAAATAAATAAAATCAAAAGACCTTGCAACATAAAAAAGCAACATAAAATGACATCATAATACATTCATGCATAGAGGTCAACAAAGGCAGCGACTTGTCCATGGACACTCCAGAAAGTTACAAAGTTCTGATAAGATGGTCCAGTGTCTATCAGTTCAATTCAACTCAATTCAGAAATACTTTATTAATCCCAAAGGGAAATTAATTGTTGTTGTAGCTCATCTTGGTTTCATTAAGAGTTGTTCTAGATGTTGATGGCTGTGGGCAGGAAGGATCTCTTGTAGCGGTCCATACCACAGTGGATCCGAAGAAACTGGCTGCAGATGCCAATCCGTCCACCCAGACCCAGTAGGCCTCTCGGTCCTCTTGGGCAGCAAGACTGCCTGAATGCCGGGCAGAACTCCTCCCTGAGCACTCCTCCCCCTGTCACAAGCTGCGTTTCCCACCACCTCCAAGATCTCGGCGGTCAGGCACTCAAGTACCGCATCTAGGTAGACGGTAATGCATCCATGGCGCCTCCTTTTCAACTCATTTGGGGTTTGGGACTGCAGTTGAGGTGTTATTTTAGCTTTTGAGATGTTCATTAGCAGCTCCTAGTCATAGGAAACCACATTGATGTTATGGTTACGCATGACAAATGTTCAAAAGTCAAAAGCTTTCAGAAAAAATCTTTCCAGCTGCACAACATCTGATTCCAGAGGAAGTAATCATCTGAAAAAAGTGATTGACATCCAGAACTAAAGAGGAATTAAAGTTTTCAAAAGCAAAATCTCAGAACGATTGTAAGAGAGCTACTCCAACATGCAGCCACCTAGCGTGGCACGATTCTAGTTTTCCATCAGCGATGCAGTTTTGATAAGGCCACAGATGCCCTTGTGAGGGGACACAGAGATTCTAGTTTACGTATCCTCCAGGAGCAATTTGAAATAAGTTGGCCTGTCCAAGGCCAGCGGGGAGACCAAATTCAGATCAACAATTGTTCTGGACCGCCAGACTCTGATTTCTGTCTGCCTTCAGTTCTGCTGGTACAGTCGATGGCGAATCCAAACAGCCAGATCCATGGACTTCCCGACAATCCGTGCTTGATTAGCTTTCTCCAAGGTTGAGTCCTTCACACCGGCAAGTCCTAGGACCTGTAAGTGGCCCACGATTCTCAGAAATTGCATCCAGTTTAGCTCGCAAAGCACAGTCTGAGAGCTTGAAGCATGGAGTATTCCTTCACATAAGGCAGGCAGCTTTACTATTGCCAAAACTGCTGCCGATGTCTTCCTTATTAGCTGATAACCCAGGTATCTGCCGATTCCAAAAAGCAGAAACCATGTTAATGTATGTGTTTTCTACATCTTCAACAGACAGCACCGACAGGAACATCAGCTTCCAAATGACCGATCCAGCTGCATGTGTCCCTTCAGGGCATGAGGGTTCTCCCGGACCCGGTCGTCTGGTGGAAAAAAAATTATCAATTGGAAGTTTAAGTGTTTTACTTTGAGCTGGCACTCAGTCACTTATAGGTGCATCTAAAAAAAAAAGGAATATACTGTATGTGAAAAAGTTCATTATTTTGTTTTTCACTCACTTCAGAGAGTGAAACTCACAGAATACATAGATTCATTCCACAAAGCGTGAAGCCTTTATTTCTTGTAATTTTGATGATTATGGATTACAGATAATGAAAAAACAAAATTCAGTGTCTAAGAAAATTTGAATATTGTGATAATGTTCCATATTGGAAACATATGCACACCATGCACATAAATCCTCGACATGGGCTACAAATGTTACATTCCTCAAGTCAAGCCACTCCTGAACCAGAGACAACATTGTAGATACTTTAATACAGAGTTACTAACTTTCAGATTTCCCATTAAGTTAAATATCTTTCCTCCTAACCAGTAAGGAAACAGTAATGTACAGGCTAACAAGGTTAAGTCAGCTCATCTGGATGGATTCTTCTTGGTTGAAATGATTCTTCATTTATTCAAAAGACTTAAGACTGAGTTTGTTACAGTGCCCCCGACTGAAGAAGTCTTTTGGATAAAAGAGGAATTTCAAGCAAGAATCTGTCAAGATGACCTGACTGAACCTTGTTAGATTTATCTACCTGGATTATTGAGCATGCATCAGACAGTAATTTGGAGTAATTTATTCTGAATGATAAGTGCTAAGATTAACATTTTTTACACTGATGCATCCATCTCAGAGTCCCCCCACAAGAAGCTAGTCCTTTCCCCCCCAGGATTTAATCTACAGAAAAGGTGGAAAATTGTGCATGAAATGTTTGCAGTGACAGCTAGAAATAAGCTTTTAAAATCACCTCTGCACCTTACTTTTTTCTGCAAAAAACCCAAGGCCTCAATCTGTGAAACAAGCGGATGTAAAACACAATGAACGCTGCTATTTCCTAAATGAACCAAAACTAAGAAATGCTTCATAGCCACCAACTTCTGATGAGACGTCTCCACAGCAAGTTGTTGAGTGTAAATAAAAGTTTATTCCTCCCTTTAAGCAAAATTAGTCTTTTTCTATAAAGTAACAATTTGAACACTTTTATTGCAGTGGATTAAGATCAAGTGTCAAAGAAATCACAAGAGAGCTAAAATCCTTTAAGTTGGCTCCGGTACAGTGAGCAGATGTACTATATATTCAAATACATGTTTAAAGGTGCAAAACATCCTTTAGGCATTAATATTGTTAATTTATTTACAATTCAAGTTGGTGAAAATGATTTTTATAAAAGCTAATTAGGCTATAACTGTTTGCCCCGTACCTTAAATTTTCTAAACCCATTTAAAAAAAGTCCCACATCTACTCTGCTTTTTGTTTGTCGGTTTCTGCGTCTGGCTGCGCGGTGACGGGTGCAGCTGCGGAAGTGGACGAGCTGGTTGCAGCGTTTGGAGGAACAGGATCGGGCTCATCGGTGAGGGCCTGTCTCCTCTCTCGCTCTTTGATCACTTGGACCAGGCAGTAGGTCACAAACAGAACGACGATGGTGGTTACAGGGAAGCCTGTGGAGGAACGACAGTTGACGTAAAGCTAGAAGGAAAAACTCTTCATTGTGCAAAGCTGAAAAGCCACCTTTGAGGAGGAGTCGTTTGGCGACCAGCTTGGCAAAGTCCAAACTGTTCAAAGCCACTGAGTTGTACAACACAATGCACCAGAAGTTGAAAGTGTTGAAGACGGCTCTTATGCGGCGCGACATAGCCTCTGACATTTCCGCCTGTAAATAAAACCTTTTTAATGCAAGTATAGTTAAAAAAAAACACAAAAGTAATCGCCATTAACAAACCTCAGAAGAGGCAAAAGGCTCCAGGCAAAAGAATTTGGTGGTCCACAGCTCAAAGTTGAGCCCAAAACAGTTGAAGAAAGCCCAGAGCAGGACCGCCTTGCAGGGTCCCAACCAGAGGATGGTGACACCGTAGGTGCAAAGTGTCGCCGCCAGCTCCTCCAACACATTCTCATGCTTTCCACCTAGATAGTTATAAACATACCTAAAGACACAGACCCATCAGAATCTCCACCTTAATTAGACTTTCATGTTAAAAAAAAATCACTGCAACACTCACTTGAGCAGCCACTCGTTAATTCCTCTGTCAAAATGCCTTTAAAGAAAAAAAAAAAAAGATTCATCTAAGACTTTTTTTTTTAACCAGAACAGATCTAGATGTGCAAACTCACTCACGTTTCAGAAAACACATAAAGCATGGTGATGCATTTTGGTGGTTTGGGGGGGTCCAGGTGATCCAACTTGGCCACCGTGTTGATGACTCCAAACATGACGGCTGCTTTGACCCAATCATAGACGAGGTTGAAATAAGCCAGACCAACTGGAAACGATGCAAGTACATCAAGTCAACTTCTACACAGATGACGTGTCACAAACCTCTGACGCTGTTCAAACAGACATACCCAGAGCCCAGTCCGAGAGGCGCTTCAGTAGCTTCATGTCAGTTGGGAGGGTGAGGATGTACATGAAGTGGAAAAAGACGTCCACTACGACGATGATTCCCAAATGGACCAGGCCCTGCAGGCTGATATTCCACATCTCCCTTTCTTTTCGGGTCAGGTTGGACTTATTGGCCTGCAGAGGACAGCGAACTCATCACAACAAGAAACAAACTTCACCCTCAAGAGCATTTTTAATGTTTGTGGGGTATGCAGGTGCACATGAGAAGTCTAATTTTACAATACCGTATTTTTCAGACTATAAGGCGCAACATTAATGAACGGGTCTGTTTTCATACATAAGGCACACCGGATTATAAGGCTCACTGTCTATTTTTGAGAAAATTTAAGGATTTTAAGTGCGTCTTATAGTCTGAAAAATACGGTAAAATAAAATGTTAAATTAAATCTCAAATTGTAACCTTCAGTTCATTTATTCTTAATGTTTTCTATCTTGCTCACAGTTCTGACTGATAAATACGAGATGAGCACTGCAAACAATGTTACATTTACTTTTTAGGCAACTTATTTTGCAGTTACTTAATAGTTTCACTTTAAGAGGGGCAACTTGTTAAAATACAATTCCCAAACAAAAACGGAAACAACGAAATTGCACCTTTTAGAAACAACATGCAATTATTTTCATGAACATTTGTGATTCAAATAAATAAATAAATAAAAGGTTAAGAAACAAAAACAGCTGGACTTCTATTCTGAAGCTGTAGACGTTTCTCTTACCATCCGAGAGGATTTATTAATTTAAAAATGTCTGGAGTTTGTGGAGTTCTAATCTTTATAGAACTGCATGAGAGGCCTCGTTACACACTTGTGTACTGGGAAGCAAAGAAGTCCAGCTGTTTTTGTTTTTTATTGATCATGACCCGGACGACAGAGAATCTTCATCAGAACAGCTGGGATTAATTTGAAGTAACTTGGCCCCCATACCTGAGCGTAAAACTTGTCAAACGTCATGATGGGCCCAAAATAGAAGAAAGGGAGGTAGAAGTTGTACTTGAGAAGCTCGAGGACGTTGTAGTGGCCATCTTTTCGTTCACAGTTCTCCAAAGCGAAGCTCATGCAGCGCATGATCGTGAACCCACAGCCTCCGTAGAAAAGAACGTGGCGCAGCTCAAAGTCTCCCTCCACAAACCCTGCCTGTGTGGAGAAGAGACACTGAAAATAGAGAAAAATCCTTCACGTTGGAGCAGAAAAGTGGAAAGTGTCTTACCTGCCAGGACACGAAGGGTTCACATCTGAACGTGGCGAGGGTACAAAGACCTGTGACGTAGCAGAGCCAGTGAATTTTCACCAAGGAGATGCTGTAGAGCAGGATGCAGTGGGACAGCATGAGGGTGATGTAGGTCCACCCCATGCTGGTCCACACAGCCAGAACACCATACACCATGTAAACCAAGGACCTGTGCTGTGAAAATGACTTGCATCATTAATCGCAGTGGCAGATATTGGATCAGATCTCATGCAACAGCTCACTGATGCACCTGTGGAGCGAGCATGGAGCAGATCTTGGCAAACAGCACATGTCCAGAAAGAGCAAAGATGATGTGTGCTCTGTAGGTGGAGAACCACATCATCCACTCAAAATCAGCAGTATCCTGTCGGCCAGGAATAAAAACAATACAAATAAAATCAGCTTTTACAACTATTACATTTTTAAATCAGCTTTATGTATTTACCATTTTCCTTCCGAAGTATCCAGGCTTCACACTGGCTTTAAACGTTTTTCTGTTTACGTTGGCTGAAAACAGAACAGCAAGACAATTAAAAAAAAGTTAAACATGGTTGCAAATTTCTCAAGCAAATCTGAAGCCAAGATTAAAAAGTTACATGAAACAATTGTATTCTCTTCACTGTGAACACAAAATGAGATTCTGATGATGCGCGTTTATGAAAAGCCGCAGCGTCTTATTGATTCCAGTCCTGCTGATGCCGTTCCAGTGACTGGTGTCAGTCTGATGATGGTTTTAACAACTGTGAGCTGGACTTATCATTCCAGCAGACATTTACTCCTGTCAAGTTCTTGTAGCAGGAAGTGTCTCACCTCATGATGTTCTTTGCTCAATTTTAAATTTCTAAACTCACCATGCTGTTTTGTTGAAGTGTACAAGAGCAAATACAGAAAACTGAACACAAACTCATAAATTTGTGATGTTTAAAAAGTCGTTTCATGACAGGGGCGATTCTAGAAGCTGACCTTTAGGGGTGCGTAGCCCCCAGTGCTGACAATGACTCGACTTGCATTTCCTGCACTCTGGTGTATTCTAGCAGGTTGTTAAACATCTACATTTACCTACACAAATAAACGTTTGATTCAATAATTATTTTAGAGTTAATGGCACAACAAGAAGCAGCACTAAGCTAGCAACATGCAACACAGACGATCTAGCTAAGATGCTACAGATGCAGCGCTCTGCTTTACATAAACACTTTGTACAAAATATCAATTGATCATAACAAACCAAGATTAAACCTACATACAAAATACACAAAAAGCACAACTAGCTTTAAGCATTAACCTTTAATTTAACCATTAAGCATTAGCTACCTTCATACAGATGAACATAGTACTTCCTGTTTATCACTGTTGTATTCAGCAGCTCATGAGGTCAGCCGCAGGGCTTTATCCATCTTTTACAATTTTCCACACTCGGTTTAGGTTTTGGAAATGGAATAAACTGTATTCCACCCACTAAAGCAGGACTATTCAATTAAACTGTTCGGGGGTGGGGTGGGGGGCACAGTTACTGAAAGCCAGCAGCT
>JARVGQ010000760.1:19008591-19019243 GCA_031762355.1 Hypsolebias martinsi | reverse complement strand
GCTTAGCGGTATATTAGCGTTCCGGCTGCACCATGAGTGAGATGGACGTCTGTGTTATACAGCTGCATCTTTTGTGCAGTTAAAGGTTGGGTGTCTCCTGAGCATGCATCAGGGTGTTTGCAGTTGTCAGACTCAGAATGTCTTCTATGTGTATAACTCATACGGTTTTTTATTCTTTGCTTTAAAGTGGATAACAGTTGCTGGCTGATGCTGTATTAATTTATTACAGCCGCATATACCTGAACAGTATTGGATCGGGAAAGTATCAGTATCGGCTGATACCCAGATTTAAGTATCAGACCTGAAGTAAGAAATGTGGCTCGGTGCATCCGTAATTTTAATACATCATATCCTTGTATAAAAATGAATAATGCTGGCCCCAGAGCAAAAAATACTTACCTTTTTCATTCATTTAACCTTTGTTTATACAGGTTAGTCTCATTGAGTCAAGAGCCACTCATTTACAAGAGACCTGTACCTGAGACCTGACTTGGATTAAATTTGCTAATGCCTTTTTAAATTAAATATCTGTTTGCTTTTGCCTTTGAGTGAGATAATTTCAGTTAGTGTTTTGCCACAAGGGATGAAATTTGTTTAGTTGTTACCGGTAATTGTTTCAGCTGTTAATTATATTGGAGCTATGCTAAGACATTTAGCTTTATGGTTTTTAAGTCTAGGTTAGATGTTCTACATTGTGCTTGTTTTCATAGTCTTACAACTATACAATTTTATAGAGTTCAAGTTAAGTCATTCTGAAACTGTAACACTCAGACTGACAACAAAGGCTTTGGGGTTGATAGATTAATGATAAATTGTAGCAACACTATCTTTTCAGCAATAGCCTGTGAAACTTAAGTGAAACAGATGGTTGAAACAACTCATATAAAAAAGGTTTTTAAAAACAGCTCATAGTTATATAAAAATAAAATCAGGTTTTTAAATTTTCAACACAAAGAACAAAAAGCCAATTGTAAGCCTGAGGCATTTAAAAGATCATTTAAGACAACCACATTGCATTTATACACAACCTCTTACAAAAACAAGTAAAACTGGTCAACGACCACCTCTCCCAAGCTTGAGATGTAATTTTAGAACTAAAATATTTTTATAAGTGTAAATTCTATTTTCTGATTCTATCCAGCTCTGTAGGTGAACACCACAGGGATGACTTCCAAGTGCATCGAGCACGCTGAAAGAATTTGACCCCACCCAGGAGACGGGGTTTTTGTTGAAGACCGCTACCGGAAGCATTGGAAGTGCTGGCTGGGACCATTCTAGGTCCTGCTGACAATGCACACAGCTGTAAAGGTCACTGAGAGGACAACATGGATTCATGCCAGCCACTGCAGACAGTTCTTGCACCCACCACTGGACAAAGACCCACCAGTTTTGGAAGACCCATCGGTTGACCTCTTGACCACATGGGCAGAATAATCCCTGAGGACAGTGTGATGTACAGAACCATCCTGAGAGAGGGCAGCAGGATTCCAGGAACTTCCACGGGCCACCCACCTGTATAATATCAGGGCAGTGAGATGCGCAGAGCCACCCTGAGATGGGGCAGCAGGATTTCAGGATGTAGCTCTATGGGAACTGGGGGGTGTTATGGGTATTGATGGGAATGTCCTTGTTATTAACTGTCCCCATTCTTGTCCATGAGACCCAGACCAGAACATGCACATTGAAAAAAATCCATCACGCCCACCACCATGCCCATTCCAGTGAGAACTAAGACTCGTCACGAGCAATCAACACATGTAATTGATCACCATTCACCAGAAGAGAACAACGCATGGTGGATCGTGACCCATCATCTGACCTGGAAGGCCGCTAACAACAGCTGCTTTGACTGCTCCCTGATTCCACATGCCACCCCTGACAACACTCTTCTATACCCAGTCCCTGCCCCTCTTCCCACTCCCTGCTCCTCTTCATACTGCCCTTGCCATTTACATCTCACAGGCTGTGGCACACATCACCTCTTTTCCGCAAGTGACTGATGACACCAGAACAAAATAATGGTATCCTTGGACTGCAAATATCACCCTCGTAGCCTACAGGAGCACCGCCTCGTTCTCTGAAAATCATCTGTTTTACTTCTGTACAAACCAGCATTGTGTATCAATTAAGAGACATTGAACACCCACCTGATCCACCTCCTAATTACTTCGTGTCCACATGTGGGGTGGTTCATGGTACTGGTTTCAGGCAGAAGATTAGAATTTTTTTTATTAATTAATTTATTCATTTTACATAAAAACAAGATAAAGAATAAAACATAACATAAACTTGAGAAAGAAGAATACATAAACTGAAAGGTGGCAGAAAGAAGAAGAATTCTTATTTTGTCTGCCCCTTTTTAAAAAAAAACAGAACAATTTCAAACAATCAATTCAAACAAAATTCTTCAAGAAATAATAGATCATTTGAGCAACTTATCAATCAACAATTAACTAGTACATTAAATGCTAAATATAAAGCTTTAGTATTTTGTTAACAGTTTAGATTTGATAACTTTTATGAATTCAATCACAGAGTTAATATCTTTAGCATAATCTTCCATTAAAGTGCATTTATTCAGGAAAAGTTCAACTGAGACACGCCTTTGCAATAATGTCGAGCAAACAAATAATTGTTTTTAGGTGGTTATCTTGTTAAAGTCTTGTTAAAGTCCTCTTGTGCACTCTCCCGCGGCCGCCATTTGGGTGGTCACCGATGACACATAAAACGCATAATAGATGCGACTTATTTGGCGGTGCGACGTGTACGGCGGCAAGTGCGGTAGCTATTTCATTAGATGCTTTACGGTGCTGTGTTTTAGGTTGGAGAGGGAGGAGCTGCTTCACAGTCCCCGTCTGTTTGAGTGCTCCAATCAGACGGGTCGGTTCAGGATGACCGAGGTTTTCAACTTCGACCAGAGCGACCTGGACGAAGAGGACGTCATGCTGCTGGACACCTGGGAGGAGGCGAGTTCGATGGCTGTAAATAAACGCAGTCGCCCTCTTTTCAGGGCTTTAAATGATCCAGCTCTTGTTCTTCACATCTTCCCAGATTTTCCTGTGGGTTGGAGTCTCAGCCAATGAGTACGAGATCAAAGAGTCCACGAACAGCGCTCAAGAATACTTGAGGAGCCACCCGGCAGGCCGTGACCCCGACGCGCCCATCATCACCGTCAAGCAGGGGAATGAGCCGCTCACCTTCACCGGCTGGTTTACAGCGTGGGATCCTTTTAAGTGGAGCGTGAGTTTAATTAAAGTCCTTGATCTTTCAAGAGGACGTTAAACAGGGGCGTTATTAATGGGCTAATCTGACACAATGAAGGAATTAACCATTTATATCACATGCGCTTGTGTGAAAGAGCCACAAAAATCAGATGTTCCAATGACCTTATGTGAATGAAATCAGAGTTTACATGATTTAATGGGTGTTTTGAAGATGTGCATGCAAACTAACTCTCAGTCTGAGCTGATCTTCTCAACAGGGAGGAAACTCCTATGAGGAAATTAAAACAAAGCTGACTGAAGCAGCATCTATCTCTGAGGTCTCCAGCCCTGATCCTAACTGATTACACTAAATTTCATTAATCTAATTTCACATTTTACTGTTGTTAATCTGTGAATCTGAATTTTTTTTTTTTTTTGGTCTGAAGGACCTGAATAACTCGAGTAAAAGACCTGCTGTGATGGATGAGAGTGGTTACAGGGCCCCTGGAGGACCCGGTTCTTCAGTTCCGGCGAACAAAGCCCACGGAGGGGATTTGTCGCATAAACCCTCCACTCCCACGTCCAATAAAGCCCTGCTCCCATCAGGAGGAGGCAGTGGGATGTGTCTGGACCCTAAAATTCTTATCAACACATCTGCCGATGAGCTTCCAGAGGGAGTGGACCCCAGCCAGAGAGAGGTGGGTCTAGAGTCACAGATTTGGAGAAAATAACCAAATTAAAAGGTACAAAGACGGACAAAAAGAGTTCTTCAGTATTATTTTCGGTTTTATTCAATTTATTACGGCAACAAAGCACTGAGGTTGAAAACAACACTGTTCAAATGCATTTAAGCCAGTGCTTCAGTCGTTTATCGAATCTGTTGTCAAAGTTTGGGACCGTGACCAACAAACGCCGAGTGTTTTTAATAATCTCCAGACAATGGCTTACATTTAAAAATGGTTGTTTGTAACATCATAAGAAATTCACAGGATAAAACATAAGCTACATATTAATAAAAATGATGTATGACGCTGTTAAACTAATTGCTATGATTATGTTGAATTGAGTTATTAGCAGGTTTTGTACAATTAAAACATCTATACATGGGTCATGTCTCTGTCACAAATATTTTGTGGGTTTTGAGCCCAGAAAAAAAAATTACCAGCCACTGATCTATTGGTGTGTTTCATTAAAATAATATAAAACTTGTTCTCATTAGAGGATTTCTAACCCAACTGGAGGACGTTAAATAGCTGGAGTTCAACATTCCCATGGACTTCAAAACTCTATGTTTAAATTAGTTCATCTGATTTTTCACTTGAGACAAATAGGCAGATATTTACTGTAAATAATTTGCATTTCAGTTTTTCAGATTGTTGCGGGGTTTTTTTTTTGTGTTTGTTTGTTTGTTTTTTATTTTTTATTTTTTTTATTATTATTTATTTTTTTTTACTGATGATGAATTACCACCATCAAAACATTCCCTTGGCAATGAGGGTAAAACCAATTCCCTAAAACAGTGGTTCTCAAACTGGGGTCCCCGGATCCCCAGGGGTCTACAAGCCAGTGCTTGGGGTCCGCAAAAAAAAAAAAAAAAACATTAAATTAAATTAAATTAAATTAAATAAAACAAGCAAAGAATTTTTTTCTTGCAAGAATGTAGCTGTTTATCAACCTGTTAAAATACACCAAAATACAGGACATCACATCTATTTTATTCAAAATTTTCTGGGAGAGGACCCCCAGACACCACCCCCACCCCACCTCCTGCCAGCCCGCCTGGTATTTGCGTTCCGGTATCACTCAGTTTACAAACTAAGCCCTGTTACTTGGTATTACTGCTGTTATGATTCTGTTCACTTTTATGTAAAGCGTTTTCTTTAATAATCTGAAGAAGTGGCAATATATTTATTATGTTCATTATGGGAATAGGTAAAGTTTTAAAGTGGTTTTGTTACTGATAATTTTCACAAAACTGTAATTTTTGGAAGTTGAAATTATTTTTTTCATTACATGTGTATTGAATGAAAATTGCCCCATGTTTAAAAGCATAAAAATTGTATTAACACTATTAAAGAACAGGTCTTAAGTATTTATGTTACACAAATATTTATATTGCATTAAAGAGACAAACTGAAGAAAATTAATTACCAGTAATAAAAATGAGGTTTATGAGGCAGTCCCTGAAACTTTTTCTGCCCTGTAAAGGATCCCTGAACCCAAAACATGTGAGAACCCCTCCCTAAAAGATTCTTAATGATAATACAAAAACTAAACAGCTTTATTTCTGCTACTTCTTACGGTTGTGTGAACTTCTAGATGTTAGGGCCTATGTACTGCTTCACAAAGAGAACTCATAACTCGCAACAATCAAGTTTATTAACACAACACAAAGCAGAACTTCTGGAGATACACAAGAAAAACAGATTCGAACAATAAATCTGAAAGCATAGCGAAGTTCAGACTAACTGTAAAAAGTAACAGAAAAACCCACAATGTGACAAAAAGGACAAAACAGTTCTTTACACCATGAGGCAAGTAGATTAAATGAACTACCGTATTTTTCAGACTATAAAGTGCACCGGATTATAAGGAGTAATATCAATGAACGGGCCTGATAAAGCGCACCGTATTTTAAGGTGCATTATGCAAAACAAAACAGTCTAACTAGTCAACTAAGTCAAACTTTATTCAACTCATTCACAATAATCACATAAAATTGGTTCAAGGTCAGTCAGCACAACCAGAATTAATACATAAGGCACACCGGATTATATCTCACTGTCGATTTTTGAGAAATTTCAAGGATTTTAAGTGCAACTTATAGTCTGAAAAATACGGTACTACTGACAAAATATAATGTTGAAAGTTAAAAAATATCATGTTCAGTAATTATAAAACAAAATGGCCCAAAGAAGCTGCTTAGTTTTCTATGTTTTATCCTTTCTTGAGAACACATGGTGTCCAGTAGAGGCCAGCCTAACCAAATCTGCTCTGACTGCAGGACTACCTGTCTGACGTGGACTTTGAGAAGCTGCTCACCGTCACTCGCTCAGAATTTCTAGGCATGCCCAAATGGCGTCAGATTGATCTGAAGAAGAAAGCCGGACTTTTCTGAGAAGGATTAACAGACGAGCTGCCAAACCAGTCTCAATGTGATACTGGGAAATCCAAACAAGAAACTGCCCATTAACAAAGCAGCAGTTCAGCAAAAATAATGTTTTTTAACGTTTTAATGATTACAAATGTTGCATTTAATCATCTTTTTAACATGACTGACTCTTTTTTTTAATGTATTGTATGTTGCAAATATGAGTACTTTTAAATGTTTTATGTTGATCATGTTTCGTCTGCTTTAGAATCATAAATAAATAAAAACATAAAACCAACAGTAAACCTTTAAAAGACTGTTTTTATTCAAGATCTAGTGCAAATGCTGAGAACAAACTGAGGCACGAAGTTGTTACATAAAGTATTGTTACTATAGAACAGAAACATTAATCCCATGACCACGCTAGAGGAAGTAAATCAGGATTTACAAGGTTGAGGTTGGAAATAACTGTAGTCAAACACAAAAATGGTCATAAATGGAGGTTAAACCTGATGAAAATGATAATTAGCTAGCAGAGCAGTCACTTTAAAAACACATAGGAATTCATGGTTGGCTGAATAAACAAAACAATTTCCATATAAAACAGACAATTACAACAAACCCATGTGATAAGCATCACTTTGGCATTTTACTAAGTAAATAAAACACAATGCTTTTTTTCTAGTTGGACAAAGAGGGAAAACTACAAACATGGCAGAATGCTTGTTTCTCTCACAAGGATGATTTACAGCACATGACTGTAGATAAATACAGTTTAAACTTAAGGGAATGCATAAATTATATAAAACTAAACAGATTACAGTCAGATCACAATTCTGTAGTACATCAAAATACAATTAATTGACTGTTTTTAAATAATTTTAGAGACGTCTCGCTTATTGTTCTCACGCTCACTCGTTTAGTCATTCTTGCTTTGTTAAACTACAGTAGCTCCTATCAGAGCAGTTAAAAAAAAGGTTACAAATAAAAAGAGAGAAACTTTTGCACGTTTGCTCGGACGAATGCAAAAGTCAGATATTTTGCAATCCTTGTAAACAAATACGTAGTTGACGTTCCCCGCGAGCGCCTACGGTGCGTCCAGGAGCATCATGTGCACAAACAATCCTGCAGAAGAGATGACGTCGCCCCGCTTGGTGAGTAATGGGATGTGGCGATATCCTGGAAGACAGGAAGTCAGTTTTAGCCTCGTAAGCAAATGAAAAGTGTGTTTGCATGTAAGAAAGGGAACACAACAACTGAAGTCATGTGATTTGAGAAAATAGGTCTTATGAAGGGAGATTCTGTGGAAAGTTTATCAACAATAAATATCCTATCTGTTATAGACTGATATTTGAAAGACTTCAAATTGGAGAACCAGAGTTTAATCAGTGTTACTGGACTTTCTTACCCATTTGAATGTTGGTTAACGGCAGGCAGTACTGCCCGATGAAGTCATTCTGGGACGCTGCGTCGTAGTCCTCCACCAAAAACCGCACCAAGGCCAACTCCGGAACATTGATGGTAAATTGGAACTTCTCATTCCACATGGGGTTAAACCCTGCATGAAACCGATTGTTGAGCCATTTGCATACTCAGAATTTGCATACTAAGAATGCTTGACGTCAAAAAATAAAAATACGTGTCGTGCTAACCGTTGTTGTTGATGTAGTGCGTCTCCTTGCTGGCGTTGTCTGCTGGGACGCCAAAGATTTCTATTCTCACCAAAGGATCTACGATGGACTTCTGTTTGTCCTTGTTGAGTTTGGGCAGCTGCTGAGCCGAGATCACCTGTGGTGATTAGACACACGCACAAAAATACTTCACACAACAACGCAGAGCCAGACAAAAACTGATTCATCCCGTAGCTACTGACTATGACTGATCCTTGTGTACGCAACACAAAAAATTGCTGAGTCAATGGATGAATCAGGAAACCTTGTTCTTAAAAAGCATGATGCAGAAATGTTGTATATATGTGGGTTCTTATTTTCTTCTTAAGCAGCATTAGTACAAAGGTCTCGTAAGGTTATCTTCGGTTTGCTCAGACATATTGGCACTTTTTCTTGCTCAAGCAGGATTTTTCCTGGCCTTTGGTACTCTGACATGTCATCATCCATCAGTCAGACTGTACAAAGTTTATGGTCTCAACTATAAATCAAGCCGTTTGCATGTTCACCGTACTGTTTGTGTATATATTTTAACCTGACAGGCTATCAGATAAGCAACGCAGATTTGCTTCGGTAAGTCAAGCGAGGGATTGTGTGAAACTTTGCAAAACAATTATCTCGTACATCATGGGCGGTAAAACATTTTGATGTATTTATGCTTTTAGTTAGCGATGGAACGAGACAAGTAGGCAGAGATATTGGAAAGTATAAAGATGAGAACTTGAACCTGGGCCTGCTGCCACAAACAATCCTTTATCCATTGATCCTAAACTGGTTGAGATATTTGTGCTTCAAAACATTTTGTAAGAGCTGCATCTAAAAATAACACCCCTAAAGAATCCAACACGTCTTACACACACCCATCTTGGTCAGAAATGCCAAGCTTAGACACTAAATACCAAAGTTTTATAAACAGGCAGTGTGCCGATGTCCCCCTTTGCTGAGGAATTGGAATAGTGAATGTTTGTAGTTATGAGGTGTTTTTCTGGTCTAGAAATAAATAGTGCAAAATATTCAAGTCACTAAAGTCAATATAGTCAGTAATCACTACTGTTAAAACCGTAGCAAAGGAAACCAAATACACACCAAAATTCTAGAAAGCTCATTGCTAATTTTTCAAGGTATGCAGCTCACAAAATGAACCAGTCGAATGGACAAATGTATAGGCTTATAAAGTCCATAAACTTTATGTGTCTAAGCTGTTGCACCCTTTATCATTTTGACTTTAAACTTGTCCCCTGTCAAATGAGACAACTTTAGGAATTTCACTAGAGCCTGATTTGTGTTTGGACTGTTTTTGTCCTATTGAGCTCTCTGAATAGACAAAAATAATAGTCTCATCCAAACCATCCACATGTTTGCTAGATCCCATCCCAACCAGGCTGTTTAAAGAGGTATTTCCCCTAATTAATGTCCACATTTTGAATCTACTTAATTTGTCATTGATGACTGGTTACGTACCACAGCACTTTAAGGTTGCTGTAATTAAACCTTTACTTACATTACTTCTTAACTGACTTACTACTCAATACTGAGAAAATCATCATAATAATGGGTGGTTTCAATATTCATGTAGATGTTGAAAGTGATAACTTAAGCATAGCCTTTAATAATTTAATAGAGTCATTTGGGTTTACCCAAAACGTCCACACATCTACTCATTCTTATCATCACACCCTTGACTAACCGGCAGTTCTGACCTGTGGCATAGAGATTAAGGACTCAGTAATAGTTCCTCAAAATCCAATTCTCTCCGACCATTTTTTTTTAATAACCTCGGACTTTACATTAAATGTCTTCAAAGTCACTGAGAGTAAATTTAATCTTAGCAGGTGCTTATCAGAAAACGCTGTAACCAAATTTAAACAATGTCTTCCATCAATGTTTTCCTCTGTCTTGCAGAGTAATGCATCAGAGAACAGTGACTTAGATCATCTAGTTGATCATTTTACAACTTTGATGCAAACTTCACTTCATAATATTGCTCCACTGAAAAAGAAAGCAATCGATCAGAGGAAACTGGCTCCTTGGTTCAATTCTGAGTTATGCACTTTAAAGAAGGCATCTAGAAACCAGGAGAGAAAATGGCACGCTACTAATGTTGAAGAATTTTATTTAACTTGTAAAGATAGTCTGCTAACATACAAAAAAGCTCTCTGTAAAGCTAGAACTTTATATTACTCATCTTTAATAGATGAGAATAAAAATAACTCTAGGTTTCTTTTTAGTACCATTGCTAGACTAATTAAAAGTCCCATCTCTGTTGAACCATGTATCCTTACAACTATAAGTAGTTATGACTTCATGAGATTCTTTATGAATAAAATTATTTCAATTAGAGAGAAAATTCAAACCATCCTTCCTTCTACTATTAACCCTAGTCCCCTGCCAAATGAGATAACTTTAGGAATTGCACTAGAGCATGATTTGTGTTTGGACTGTTTTTGTCCTGTTGAGCTCTCTGAATTGTCAAAAATAATTACCTCATCCAAACCATCCACATGTCCGCTAGATCCCATCCCAACCAGGCTGTTTAAAGATGCATTTCACCCTAATTAATGTCCACATTTTGAATCTACTTCATTTGTCTTTAATGAATGGTTACATACCACAGCACTTTAAAGGTCCACTGACATGATATTTGAACTTTGCATAAAATGGCACAACATATATATCTTGTATCATTCAACT
>JARVGQ010000760.1:18951481-18963915 GCA_031762355.1 Hypsolebias martinsi | reverse complement strand
AGCAAAGCAAAGTATTATCCCAATTATAAAAAGGTATCCTGAAATGGTACAATTTGTAAGTGTTTACTCCAGTGGCTTTCCAGATATAATTAATGGATTTCTGAAATGCGGGTCCACATTCAATGCAAACAAAGCACTTGGATGAATCCACCTAAACCACATGGAAGATTGAGTGATCAGACTACATTAGTTTGATTGTGTAGGTAAACTAATGTTCAATATGTTTTATTTTCAACAGTCGTTTTATTAAATTTCTGCTTTTTTAGAAAACAAATACAAATAATAATAATCAGAACAAAATCCCCTACAACCCCATCCCTCCCACATCGGACCAGTCACACATTCATAAATGGAAATGTATGTTTAATCCATTTTTTGGTAGTTTGATCACAGATTTTGCTTTTAACGTTTGACTTTAAAGACACATTAACCACCAATATGAAAAACAAATATTATGTAGATTTAGATTTTGGTACTTTGTGATGTTTTTGTCCTGCATGACTTTGCAATGAATAATTTAATTGACACTTCTGCTCTTTGAATCAGTTGTAGTAACCAAAATGACCACACGGGGGCAGTAATCACAGCATTTTTACGCCGCTGCCATGGCAACGCAGCACCGGACAGCGTCACCACTTCCTGGAGCTCACGGGTTTTTTGCTGACATCAGAGGCGCAGCTCAGGGAGAGAGGAACAGAAAACTCGTTTCTTGTAGTGTGTGTTGAGACAAGCCGAGCGCAGGTCGGGAAAACTTTTAACTCCGCGTCGTGAACACGGAATTATGCACCTTTAGACGCAAAAAGGAGCTTTTTCCTGCCAAAAAGCGAGGCTTGTTCGTGGTGTTTTGGCGCAGTTTCCGGATTTCAGCTCGCGGGTTTTGAGGAATATTCTGTCTTCATCTGTGTTGGGATTTTTCCGGTGTTTATATTTTATAAATTGCAGCTCGAGAGCTTCATAAATAAATCTTGCAACCACAGCTATACCATGGACATACTTAAACAACAACAAGGTAAGGTCATCTATCAAATTGAATGGCTTTTAAAGACATTTTTAATAACAATAGTAATTTCAGCAGAGCTCAATAAAGCATTTGCATGTGACTGTGTGCACTGACAGCAGTTCATGCAGGTGGAAACTTAACTGAAAGGCCTTTTAGTTGATTTGAGAGTTGTTACTGTACATTGAGTTGGATTTTGGACACACTTTTAAAAAGTATTTGCTCTTTTTGTCTGTATTTCTTGCTAAATTTAAAGCTTGGAACGGCTGTTTCTAGTTCAAAGTGCTATTTTTCTTGCTTTTTTTTAGAAGCCTAAGTAGCAGGAGCCTTCAAGTTTGAAGATGTGAGTGATTTCTGGAAACTTGTGAACATCCTCTTGAGCATGTGGACTTTTTTTTTTTTTTTTGCTTTGTTGTCAGCCCAAAACTTGTGTGATTCACAGTGGTCAGTTAAATATACATGCCCATGTGTCTGCTTTTATGGAGGAACTTCAAAAATGTGCCAGTTTAACCATCCCTCCTGTCTTTCTTGGACCCGCTTAATGCATCCTCAAAACATTTGCATCTATATTGAAAGTTTTATGTAGGATTCAAACATTGCCCCATTGTAAAATATGATAGCAAACATAAACCACTCATACTAAACTATATTAAATAGTGCAGTTTGAACAAGTTTACTGCAGCAGTTTTCCCAAATTTAAACGCAAATCTGAAATGTGGGCATGCACTCAATGTAAACAAAACACATTTACCTACTTTACTCATCAAATTTAAGCGTGACTATACCACAGATGTCTCCATCCCAAATGGCTCCTCTGTTGTTGTCATTGTTGACCTATTTTCAGTCTCTTTGGCTTTTTCTGCAGGTAAACAAACTCTTTGTTTCTTCACTTTGAGTGTGACCCCAGGCTCAGAAATATCCCGAAAGTAAGAGCTGAACTGGAGTGGAAAACACCCTCAGATACGGTTGCTGTGCCTCTTAACAAAACAATCCCTGAGCTGATAACGGGCCGGGATCCTGCAGCAGATGCTCCCACACTCAGATAGAGAGTTGTTGTGAAGAGGAAGAGTTTAGAGCTGGACGTGTTGTGTATTACATGCAGGTTTTATTTCCCAACAGATTCCTTTAGATAATGAAAACTCTCCTTAGTGAACTTAATATCAACTGACTCTTAATTACTTGTATAGTTTTACGTCTTCTTTAGAATAAATTACAACTCCAGCTCTGTCACTGTTTGCTCCGTGACGACTGTCATGTTACTGGGAACACAGAAGCTCTCCGGCTCTCCACACGCTCACAAACCAGAGGGTTGCTGGTCAAAGTTTACCGTGAGTCATACGGAGAGAATGTCCTACGTTCTCTTGAAAGCTTGTTTAAGACGTTCCCCTTAATAGTTTGAAGGAAAGAAAAGACAAACGTCTGGTATAAGATGGGAGGAAAATGTTTTTTTTTGCAATCTAGTTTCTTGTATTCAGTCAGAAAAGCTGTATGTTTCAAATGGATGGTAATTTACCAAGATGGAAAGACGAGTTTTATGTATTTATTGTATTTTTAGAGGTTTAGCAATGAGGGGTTTTTTTCCACTCGACTTCCCGCCACTCTTCATTTCAGTACCCACACAACCTTACTTGATTCCTTGTTTAATGCCAAAACACAGACTTTAAAATAAATATAAATATTGCAGGGACACAGCTGGATCCAAACCTGGACAATGTTGAATGATTGGCACCAGTACGCTTAAATATGCTTTTTAATTTCCCTGAAGGAATCTTCTCAAGGGATCAACAAAGTTCTCTAATCTAATTTAAATTCAAGTTACTTGGCCATAATAATGAGGTATGTAGTAAGTCTTATATAGCTTTTTGACCAAAAGAGGGCTGATTTTGGGTCATACTGACCAACAATATTGGCTTGAATGAATCCATTAATAACCCACTGCCATCCAGATTAAAAATTAAATCCTGATATTAATTCCTGCACAAATGCACCCAGCAGGACTGGGGTAACAACTTGATGCTGTGGTTAAAAATAGGGATGCACAATATTGGATTTTTGTCCGATGTCCGATATGTTAAAACTTATTTGGTCGATACCATTCCAATATTTTTATATACTTCCCTTTGTCAGAGCATATCCCTCTCATTTAGGCTTATTTGCTACAAAAACTGTATAACAGCTGTAAGGACTGGTGACATATATTCAGTAACAGCCGCATGTATCGCACTTTAACTTGTATTAAATGAAAAGTGTTAAGTTAAATGTTATTTATTAGCATTAGTCACATGCGATGCTGTCTCACTTGTGGACACTTGTTCCAGGTTTCTAGCAGCAGTGTGGGATCATCTGCACTCTTGTACATGAAGGACAGCCTTTTTAAGTTCAAAGTATTTGTCTAACCATTGTGCCGTAATACTAATCATGCTAACGGTGCTAACACAACGTCCAAATGTCTGTGGTAAAACTCACCTAAGTGCCATTGACTATTAGCTTCTCAATGACGTCGGAAATGACGGCTTGTAACTCGGTTAAGTCTATGCCGGAAAAATATATCCGACTGGGGACGATGCAGCGAGGCTCAACGTCGTCCAAAAATCTTTGGAATCCGACATCCTCAACGGAAAAAAATAATTTCCACACCGCCGACATTTTGACGTCTTCCTCTCCGCCGTGATTAGATCAGGTAGGCGCGCGTGATGTCATCACGTTGTGCTGGCGCTGCAGCTTGTCACCGGGTTGTCATACAAAAACAGCACCTTTTATATTGGTGTTATTTTGATGAAATGACAGATGTCCGATATTTTATCGCTAATATCGTCCGATACCAATACCATGCCGATAATATTGTGCATCCCTAGTCAAAACGTCAGTTTTCATATAATAAACCCAGTCTACACCTGGCATCATGAGATGATGCAAAATGGCAATCTTCAATCACCTATTGAGTTCTTATAGAAATAAAGCAGCCATTTCTTTGTAAAAGACTTGAGGAAGTCTTTGAAGCTCAAAGCTGTGAAACAATGAGGCTTCTGATCTGTAGCGATACCAATCTGTTCGTATTGAAATTAAGCCTACAGCTGTGCAGAACGTTCCCAAAGCGAAAGGCTTCAGAGTCAGTCAGGGTTACTTTTCTTTATCTGTGACAGGACAGCGAGACCCTCCCCCTCCCCGCCTGTCGCTCCAGAAACCCAAGAGGATGTTGTCTCGATGGAGCTATGTGTGCACGGCCCGTCTGACTCTTAGGACAATACCATCAGCAGCAACGGAGCCCGAGGCAGTAGTGCAAGGACGGCTGGATAGACAACATGCAGGCAGACACAGGATTAGTGTGTGTACACAGTCAGGAAAAATACTGCCGCAGCTTTTCCTCATCTGGAGCCGTTTGTGTATTTTGTACAAATTTGTAAATGAACAAATGAGGCTGGGTTAGTTGGTTTCAGTGATGTCCTCATTTCTCTCCTGTGGATTCATTTTTTACAATTCTTTGTATCAGTGCTGACAAGTTTTCTTGAATTTCAGCTGTGTAGTTAAACAGCTAAAAGTTGTGTCTCTGCGTGGCTGCATTTAGGTGGAAACACAACAAGACAGTTCATTACCACATAATGGAAATAACAGCTTACCTTTGCACAGATTCCCCCCGTGATGAGCAGAGTAGGTGTATCAGACAGCTGCAGATAGTTGTCCATTTAGCTATTTTTACTTTTCTGTGTGGTTGATAATGACTGCAATGAATTAATAGTGTGATTGCTTATGAAGCATTCACACTATTGCAATCTATTTTTCTTCTGTACGTTTTTCAGGATCTTTCTCGTTGCACAATTTTTGTGCTATTTGAACAAATCATACATCAAAACATTCAGCTCGTTCAGGAGAAAGGTGCTTTGACTTTTGGTATTGGTGTAGCTTTAGCTTTTTGCAATATTTGGCTTTTTCAGCCATTTTTTTCCTCACAAAATGAACTGAGCTCATTTTACATCCTTCACACCTTTAGAGCTGTTTATAAACTTTTACTGAACCTTTCACCTTTTGTTCTGGTTCAGCTTCTTTCAGCATCCTTGGGCCAACTTGAACTTTTTTCAGCTACTTTCAGCTGTTTTCTGCGCCTTTCAGCCTCTTTCTGCTAACTACAACATTTTTGTTCTTCTTCTAACTTCTTTCTGCTAATTTCAGCTTGTTATTCGCCTTTCAGCTTCTTCCTGCAAGTTTCAATAATTTCAGCTACTGTTTTGCGCTAATTTGAACTTTGTCAGCTAATTCCACATTCTTTGCACACATTTCAACTTTTTTCAGCCTAATTCAGTAAAAATGTGCTCTCTCCACCTTTCTTCTGGTAATTTAAGTTTATTTCTGCCATTTTAGCTATACATGTATTTCCGCTGATTTTTGCTAATTTCAGATTTTTTTTCAGATAATTTCCACTTTTCTGTGCTTCTTTCAGCAAACATGTGCTTTATGCTTTTTTGCTAACTTATGCTTGTTCTTCCATTTCAGCTACATTTCAGCATGTTTTTTTTTTTTAGCTAATTTCAGCTGTTTTTCAGCAATAAGCATTCACACTGCATTTTCACAGGAATTCAATTTCTGTAGTTTAATTTTAAGTTTTGTCCTGTTGTGAATACTGACTTTTTGAAACAGAACTGCTGGAAAATGGAGATAAAAAGGTTACTCTGTGAGATAGCATTTAGGATGTGCTTGGAAAGCTACATGCTAACATGCTTTAGCATAATGTTCATCAGGAGTGTACAGTTCAGTGTGCTAATTTTCTTTTTTTTTTGTTTTGTTTTATTCTGAAAGAATTATTAAAACATTATATATTTTTTCTAGTTTTTCTTTTTCTATAAGATGATGATCACCATAAAATCTATCTCTGCAGGTTTTTTAAGTGCTCTATTTGAGGCTAAACTGTGGTTTGTGATTACCCGTGTTGACTTCTTTTCAGAGTGGCCCAGGATGTTTTAGCTTGGTTCATTTAGGAATAATTCATCTAATGACAGAAAACAATTAATACTGTCTGAGATATTCTAGTCAGGTTTAAATAAAAGTTTTAATGCCTGTTTAATGAACTACACCCTGTCTAACCTAATTATATTGTAATAAATGCTAACATGTTTCAGATTTAAACTCGTGAAACTGAAAATTTTGCTTCATGTTGACCTGAAATCATTATAAATTCACTGCAAATTTGTGTGCAGCACTTTTGATGCAAATACAAAGAACCTTTTAGAAGAGAGATTTTGTGGATTATATATGAGCAGTCAGTTTCTTACCTGCAGGAGACATGTCAGAGCAATATCTGGTGCAACTTGTAACAATTCTGGTCATAATTTTATGATGTTTTTGTCTTAACAATAATGTGATGCTATTCAGATGTTGTAAGGGTTTATAAATCAGCGTAAACGTTGAAATTCGAATTGTTTTAGGACGGCACCAATCTACTTTGGTTTGGTTCCAGTTTGGATTAGCTTTTCTATATGGTCAGAATAAAACTATTTCTCCAAACTGAGATTATTCAAATGTTTTATCTGTGACAAGTTAGATAATAGTTGATCATGGCATGCTGATTCATGCTTAATAATCCTGGTAGAAAATCCAACAAAGGTTTCTTTTTGTTGAAATGCTTCGTCTTTCATCCAAAAGACTTAATCAGGAGCTGCAACAAACTCAGTCTTATAAATAGCACCTTCATATACCTGTAGTGGGTCAACCAGTTTGATGGTGGTCTGATGGTTTCTGGAGTCCGCCCTCTCTCCTGCCCCGCCAACTCGTTTGAGGCCGTCATGGCCAAAATGGTTCAAAACATCCTGATTCATGCTCAAGGCTAGACTGATGAAGTCTTTTGGATGAAAGTCGCAACATTTTAGCAAAAAGAAACCGTCCAGAGGACCTGACCTGACAACTTTATTGGATTTTTCTACCTTGACTATTAAGCATGCATCAGGATCTTTTGGACCACTTTGGCCGTGACTGCCTCAAACGAGTTGGCGGGGGGGAGGCGGACTCCAGAAACCATCTGAGCACCATGAAACTGGATGACCCGCTATGTATATGAAAGTGTTATTTATAAGACTGAGTTTGTTGTGGCTCCTCTGCCTGATGAAGTCTTTTGGATGAAAGACAAAAAGAAACCGTCCAGAGGACCTGACCTGACTTAACTTTGTTGGAGTTGTTTAGGACCTTTCTACAGAACCTCAATTCCAAATCTATAAAATCTCCCTTTAATTATTTTGGTACCATTGTCCTTTCGCTCAACTATAACTCATGTGAGCTACAGCATAACGGGCCAAGGTTAAGATAATTGAGCGAGCAATGCTCTGTCACTTACACATTCCTATTCAAATCAAGACCTTAAGTGTGTGCCCACGTTTAATGACCTCAGTAGAGTGAAGAAAAGGATATACTACAGTATATTGTGTTAGTTCCCAGAATAAGTAGAATAGAAGTTCTGACTCATGTGAGGTGGTCACTGTGCAGTCTTGGCATGCAGTCAGCCTCTTGGACACCCCTGCCACCACTGACCTTTTCAACAAGATTACCGGTATGTCACCTAAATAGCTTTGGCTTACTAATCACCCTTTACTTCCTGTCTGAGACTCAGACTGTTGTAATGACAAAGATGTATTAGATGTGACAAAAGACAAGAATATTTATTATTTTTGTTTCGAGTACCTTCATTTTTACCGGAGCTTGTCCTACCAGAAACATTCAGACAACCTTATATAACTGTTAGAAGTACGGATGCTTCAGTGTTGGCTTACTGCTGTCCAAGCTACTCTGTTTTTGATAATAATCAGGCTTTTCTTTAAATCTTCTGTAAAGAAGATAACTGTCAAAGTAACCTTCTACAGTTGGCTCTAATGCGAATCAGACCTCCACTGGCCCACGAGGGACCAGTATCTTCTGATCCTTTTGATATCTTTAATAGACCAACACATACTAATGGTTGTAATTCAATGTGGACCATCTGTTTTAGTGTTTGTTGGATGGTAGAAAATCTGATGAACCCTGTAATCATTAGAGCTTGACCTTTTGAAATGTTGATTACTCTGGGACTCCTCAGAAGTGATGTCAGATATGAGGTTATGGCGATCAGGCCACCAGGCAGCTGGAAAGCAGGCCTTAACATTTCTCTGCTAAAGAGTGGGGAGTTCCTCTTGGAGACCAAGACCAACGTCACACTGTTTACTTGCTTAGAGGATGATGTAAGGGAGCTGAAAGAGGTTAGTGTATGCTGACCCGCAACATCTTGGCTGCAACAAAAATCGAACTGCTCGAAGAGTTTGGCTCAACTTCGTCTGAAATTCCATTCTTCGTTCTCTCTCTCTCTTTTTTTTTTTTTTAAACAACTACTCGTCACTTAAGTTGATTTAACAAAAGAGGACTCTGCCTGCGCAACGTTAGCCAGCTCGGTGATTTTATCCGTCTTTGACAGCGAAGTGCGTCACGGTGTTCGAAACACTTGTGGATGTTCGACGCGTCTGCTGGTTTGTTTTACTCAAGCCGACAGCTCTGCCTCCTGGGACGTGTGGCTGCTCAGCAACGAGAGCGAGGGGCGATTTTAGGCGTTTGATCGCCAGCAAGCACGGGGGTTTTTGTTGGAGAATGGAACGGTGATCAATGGGTACCCCTTGCATGGCATCATGCTGGGAAGGGGATGAAGCAGATGGGCCATCTGCTGACTTGCTGGCTGGTGTAGGACAGAGGCTTAAGTGTGTGTGTGGCGTCAACAGACTGCACGGCAAGGAAGACCACCTGTCATGTGGCTGTTCTTCATCTCTTTCATGTGCAGTCAGTGTTTGGATACAAACACAGCCTTATATAGAGTTTGACTGTGGAGTATTCTTTCTTACCTATGCTGACTGATGTTTGGGTTGTAAGAATGACTATAACAGTTTTACACATATTGAAGTAAAATTCGGTGCAGTAGCAGCTGAGACTGATCCCCAATCTATATTCGGAGTAGGCCAGTCGCGATAAACAATAAATCAATTAATTGCACGATAAATGAAAATTATCAACCTCGTTTTCATTTATTGGCTTTATCGTTTCTTCGTGTCTCTCTTTCTACTGAAGACACTGAATGACAAAGGCTTAACTCTGGTGCTCTTCTGATGCCTCGCTTTCTCTTTTCTCTTTAAAATCCATTTAACCATCAAATCATGTTTTCGGATCGTTAAAAGCAGCTAAGCTAACAGGCTGACCACGGGAAAGAAACCTCCGTCTTGTCGAAGCTCTAAAATTCATGGTTGAAACCCGTGCCTTCGTGTGAAAAGTTGCTTTTCTCTGCAAAAAGAAGCTGAGAACTTGTTTACTGATTTTTTTTATTTATTAAAAGCTTTGTGTGAAAAATGCTAAAGAGCTCAAATCTCACCGAGTGTCCATCATTTTGAGAACCAAAAAAAAAAAAAAAGGAAAAAGAGGCAGCCCATGTCAAGTCAAGGGGCCTCCCTCCCATTTTTCTTAGAGATACACTGCTCGCTCCCTCTCTATCCATCCTTCATTTCAAACAGTCTTACGCTGCCATTCGGTGGTCAAAAAAAGTTACTACACTCAAAACAAATTAACCAACATTTCTTCTTAAATTTGAAAATAATTACTAATTATTGTAAAATTTTAAACAATATTATCGTTTATCGCAATAATTTCTAAGTGAATTAATCGCCCACAAAAATTTGTTATTGTGACAGGACTCATTCAGAGCACTTAGATCGTTGTTTAAAACTTTGCCATTAACTATTTAGAGTCGACTCTCTTTGTTAGCAAAATCTCTCGTGGATCACTGGACTGATTTTGGTGAAGCTTTCATAGTTATCATGGGATGTATCATTGGAATAGAGCTTGTGCCTGCAATTTACTGCAATCACTTGTTTTTGGTATCGTGTACATGAATACTCTGACAGACTGAGCTGTTATACATACTATTTTTTTTGCCTTCACAATTACTCTTGGTTTATTTTTCTTTTATTAATACTCACATTTAATGTTTAGATAAGCTCACTTTCCTACATATTTTTAATTGAGTCATACTCAAACCATCTATTTACACATTTTAAGTTTTAGTTTTGTCTTTGTTTAGCATCTTCAGATTTATTTGCACTGACACTATGTTGATACAGATACTGGCATCCTGTGCCTCTGAAGCTCAAGCTTTTACTTGCTCTTGTAGCCATTTTATTGCTTTTTGTTAAAAAGTTGTTTGGCTGACACAAACAGACTCTACAGTTAAGTTGGACTATTTCTCTGTGGTTGGAACTGTGTGACGTGCTTGTACACACATTTACCGGTAGTCCTCGACTTAAAAACAGAGATCCGTTCTCACGCGGCGGCGTAAACCGAATTTGACGTAAGTCGGAACATACGTAAATAAATATGACGTGCCTGTTTTACCAAGCGCGTAAACCGATTTTCGACGTGAGTCCATGGTGATGGCCTTCCTTTTCCTCGATGCACTGCCATCAGAAGAGTCCTCCTTGCGTTTTGGGAGCCATAATGAAGGGCTAATGAAGGGCTAATGGCCTACTGGGATGCTAGTGACGCCGTCCTCCTCCGTATAGTACTGTATTCCTCTGCCGCTGCACCGCAAACTGTATTCTTCCTCCGCTGCGCCGCTGCGTTACGACGTTTAACGCTGTAAAACCGACCTAAAAACCGACGTAAAACCGTCGTAACGCGAATAAGGGAGATGCGTCGTAACTACGAAACATCGTAACTCGAGACCGTCGTAACCCGAGGACTACCTGTATTTAAAAAGTATCACCATAAAATTTAAGGAAGGTCTACATCTGCATCAACCTCTTACGTCTGTGGGTCAGAATTGTACCATTCTGTAATTGCAGTCGAGGGCCACATAAAATCACTTCAAATGCCGCAAATGGCCCTCGGGCCACACTTTGGACGCCCCTGACTTATAGGAATCCTTTTGCTTTTTCTTCTGTACACTTTCAGCTTAACATCCACAGTTCCGTTTTTTTTCCTACACACAATCACAAATACTCTCTAGAAACAAGGTTGATTAAATAATTTCCTTAACTATCTTGAATGATAAAATACTGGCAGCACTTCAGTGTTATGAGCTTTGGTGCCTCCTCATGTTTACAGCTAAATGATGAACATTCTCCCTGCTAGCAGCCACATCAGGGAGAAAATTCCTGGAAAACAAGCAACATATACAAAGGTAATCCCTGTCAGTTATCTCTCTAGACCTAAATAAGTCAGTGTAAGTCTGTTCCCCTATACAGAGATCCAGCCCTGTGTGGCGTCAACTTTGCAGGCAGTTAAAAAAGGAAGAAAAAAGTATTTTCTTTGTTGCTTCCTGGAACGATGAATAACTCCCTACCCTTTTCTATCACTTCCAGTTATTTTTTAAATCTACATCTGCTTTGTCTTTTTTATGCCCTTACAGTATATTGGTTATTATAATGATGTGTTTTTTATTATTTTTTTATTTTATTATTATTATTTTTTTAATTAACCTCTATGACCTCGATTCTAAGCTCAGGGATGTACAAAGATTTGCTCCTTCGTGCCATTTTTACAACTTTGAATAGTAAAATGAGCAGAAGGTGAAGTGAGCTGCAAAGAACTGTTTATGTTTTAAAAAGCAATGTTTTTATAGTTCATGTAAGACTTGCCCTTTATTGTTTAAAATTTTTAATTATCTTTTTTTTCTCCTGTTTTTAATATTTAGCAAAATGTGACTTAAACACATGATTTTGCTTAAAGCTGTGTTCAGGACTTGTAGCCACAGCAACTTGTTTTACAAACAGCTTGAAATATTGCAGAAGTAAAGTCAAAATCCCTGCTTGGTGCGATATCACAGAAGATGTGATGCATTTCTTGGTGGAGATGTACCTGTGACCATCTGCTCCAACAGAGATTTCATGAAAACTGACCCTAAATGGAGGCATAAATAACATCAGCATCAAGACGAGCCTTGATGCTGTCATGAAGCAAGCTGCATGGAGTTATAAAAGTACTTTAAACCATTTTTTGTGGAGAAAGTAAGTTAAAAGTGGATGGAATATGGAACAGGGCAGTCATCTTAACACCCCACAGAATTCACGGTAGACCAAAGATGTCACCACTTCAGTATGCCTCTTACAGTTTTCTAGCCTCTGGTCAAAACGCTCATCATTCTCCCAGTGAAACAAAAACCCGTTGCAGAGAGAAATGATGAAAATCTCTCAAAGAGCAACTTAAATACTCTTATCTACTACAAAAAGTGTTGACAGGTTGTGTGATATGTGACAAAAAGGTTAAAAATAGTTCCTCGTGGGATTTCTGAGCATTTGCTTTTTAAAAATTCTAATTCTGTAAAACATAAAAATCAACAAATATGTTAGGTGGAAACCATGTTTGAACTTGATATCATTGACCTTTGTGTATGGAGCTAAACTGGGAACATATAGTTTGTTCAAAAGAAGAAAAAAATAATAAAACAAAA
>JARVGQ010000760.1:18905458-18919005 GCA_031762355.1 Hypsolebias martinsi | reverse complement strand
GGGGCTTGAACCGGCGATCTTCCGATCACAAGCTCACCTTCTTAACCTCTGCGCCACCACTCCCACACATATATATGTATGTATGTATATATATGTATGTATACAGTATATATGTATGTATATATATGTATGCATTTACTGTATATGTATATATGTATGTATATATATGTATGTATATATATGTATATATTTATGTATGTATAAATATATGTATATGTATGTACATATATGTATGTATATATATGTACATATATGTATGTATATATGTATATATATGTATGTACATGTATGTATGTATATGTAGTAAAATTAACTAATACTTACTACTTGTACTACTATCCAAACTTGGTGGTTTTTCACTTATTGTGGGGTTTCAGGGTACGGATCCATCGTGATAAACGAGGGACTACTGTAGTAGGTTGTTCAACGCAACAACAACAATAACAACAAAAACAACATAAAATACTGATAAAAAAAATGGAGCTCAATGGGTTCAAGTGAAACAGGTGACAAAATTCAGCTCAGGCATTCTTCACTGTAGAATCATCATTCAGAGTTTAAATGGATCACAGGAAGTCAGACTTCAAAAGTCTGAACTGGTGTTTTGACGTTTTTAGTGGATGATACACAATCACAGTTTTAAGTTGTGGTATGGTGGCTCAGTTGGTAGAGCTGTTGTCTCTCAGTGAGAAGGTCGCCGGATCGAATCCCGGCCGGAGACTTTTCTGGGTGGAGTTTGCATGTTCTCTCTGTGCATGCGTGGGTTTTCTCCAGGTTCTCCAGTTTCCTTCCACAGGTTAAAAACATGCATGTTAGGCGGATTGGTAATTGTTCCTAGGTGTGAGTGAGAGAGTGAATGGTTGTTTGTCTCTATGTGTCCCTGTGATGGACTTACGTCCTGTCCAGGATGTCTTCGCCTCTCGCACAGCGATAGCTGGATATGAGCACCAGTGACCCCCCCCCCGCGACCCAAAAAGGAAGGAGCGGGTAAAATACAATGGATAGATGGGTTTTACGTTTCTTATTTCCACAAACGTTTTGGTGCAGACTCTTGGATAAAACGTTGCAGATGTATAAAACTTCACTTTCTGTGACCATCAGAGCGTTCTGTTGCTGATGGTTTAACAATCCGACTTATAATTACTGCACAGCGACTGTTTGTTTGAGGCTTACGTTTCTGTTTGCTGCTTCTTAACTTGGCAGTTAGGGAGTGACAGACACAGAGGTGTGGTTTCCATGGCGACCATAAGGAACCGCTACCAGCAGCTTTACACGTTTTTAACACTTAATACACAGTTCACACATCAAAAAGTCAGCATTATTAGTTATGTTAGATACGTGTGCTTCAAAATTTCTTTACTAATGTTGTAATTGAAAAAATACACTTGTTCCAAAAGTCATTTTTGAACATTTCGTCGTTTTATTTTTTAGTTTGATTTAATTTGATTTCATACTCTGATGGGGAAAATCCAGTGAATTACTGACTAAAATAGCAATAATTTTTAAAACTTCTCTCCCCCCTCTTTTTTTTTTTTTAGTCCTCCTTTCTCACAGAACAACCGGGACAATAATTACCTGAACCTCAACTATGAATACAAAGGTAAGAGAGAATAGTGCTGCGGCAGTCGCTCCAATTATCTCAGCCTCGCTGCTTAAACTCTACAAAAAGACCTCTTTATTATTAAAACAGTCTGTGCATGTCTACGTTTATCTGTTAGCAAAATATTTTATGAACCACAAGATTGTAATGAAACTTTACAACTGATTAACTTTAGGTAGTTGGTGGTCGTCTTTAGTTTCATGAAGAGATACCGTATTCTTCGGACTATAAGGCGCACTTAAAATCCTTTAGTTTTCTCAGAAACCAACAGTGAGCCTTATGTATTAATTCTGGTTGTGCTTACTGACCTGCAACTGATTTTATGTGGTACATGGAGCTCAGAAAATCTGTCAAAATGTTTTAGTTTCACTTAATGCGCCTTATGATCCGGTGCACCTTATAGTCCGAAATAACGGTAAGTCTTGTGGGTTTTTCATCTCTGGACATTTGATTCATCTTATTTTATTTTTCACAGTTTTTACTTTTTACAGCAAGTTTATTTTTAATTTTATGATCACTTGTCGCCTCTTGACCCCCCTCCATTATCCACTCCTCTCCCTTGTCCCTCCGCTCCCCGTCTGTTCCCTTTTTTCTTCAAAGAGCGCAGGATGATGGATAACGCCACACTAACCCTTTTTGAATCCTCTTGTTTTATTCCCTCTCCTCGCTCCACCCTAAATTAAAAAAAATAAAAAATTCTTCACAATGACTCATTTGGGCACGCGTGCACATGTACACGCACAGATGTAAAAGCTTGTGTGGCCCTCTCTGCCGAGGGGCTGCAGTGTTTATCGCTCCCCGTGAGTAGATTTTTCCTCTCCGTTCCTCATTGCCAAGCTCAAAAAATAACTCTGTCTCCATGGGGACACGGCAACAACAACACGGCTCTGACAGAGCAGCTGCTTTCAATTGCAAGTTGCTCCGGCTCTCCCCGTTTCACAGCGTCTGCGCTCATGTGCGTCATCAGAGCTCCCCACCTGCCTTCGGCTGCAGATCTCAGTCTCTGGCCCGGCTGCAGCGAGGCGACACGGTGGGCTCTGCTCCACGTGTTCAGGGACTTTCTCTGACATGCACCAACAAAAACAGCGTAGTCGGATACGATTTACGCAAATGTGAACGTCCGCCATCAGCGTTTTGCGTTCGTGCTGCGATCTGAAACCCGAAACGTGAATTAACGCATCAAGACAAAGTTTAGAGATGAAATGTGAGACTAAGCGTTCAGAGTTGAATCGTTTTATTTGCTGACGTGAAGTTATTTTTTGTTTTTTCAGGCCGACATGGGAAAGGAGGGACTTTCCCACGCCAGTTCCAGCTGCCCAATCGCAGCAAGGATTACGGAGACCGTAAGAAACCAGTTTTGCTAGAATTTTAACAACGACCTCATTATTGCACGGATTAAACAGATTATTACAGTTTTAAGATGATTGTTCTTTTTCTTCCCACCTTTTCAGACCACTTTGATTTGTTTTGTGTAGTTTTCATACATAAAGTGCAGCTTTTCCACACAGCTTACTCAGAGGCTAGCTGTGATTTACATTTCCGTGTTGGACCCGAACGTGCACCCTTCTTCCTGTTTGAGAAGAAGTGGGTGGAGTCTAGGCTCTGGCCACAGTTGAATCCTGGCCACTTTATGCACAACTTTCACAAATAAAAGGAATAAAAGAGGCTACACAATATAATGTGAATGTGGAGTGTCTCCCGAAGGAGCCAAAATAAATCTAAAAGAAGCCAAACACAATTATTCTGTGGAATATGTGAAAAGTCACTAATGTACGTTGTTTTTTTTTTTTTTTATCTGTGTGCTTTCAGGTCGTAGGACACTCCCTCGCAGCTTCATGCCACAGGAAAACCTTTTTCACCTGGTTCCCTCCAGTCGCACACGCAGTTACAACGGCGACAGCACGCTGCCGTTCTGCGACCTGCGCTCGCTGGGTCGCACCACAGACAAAAGCTGCCAGCGTGGCACAGCCAAATGTAAGAAGATCGCCTCCCCCTGTTGATAATCTGGCATAAAATGTTTTGCATCGGCTGCAAAAGGTTTTTGCCTTGAGTAGGTGAATAATCATTGAACCTGGGATGAAACAGGTTGTTACCTGCAAGACTGAGGGAATATCTGCACATTTTCTGTGACTTTTCATCCAAAATGATAGAAATTGGTTTATTTTTTGGAAAGATTAAAAAGTAGTATAAAAGAAAAATCTCACAACTGATTATTTTGAAGTTAGCTTATTTACCGTATTTTCCAGCGTATAAGTCACTCTGGAGTATAAGTCACATCAATCCAAAAAAGCATCATGAAGAGGGGAAAAAAAATATATGTCACATTTATTATGTGTCACCGCTGACCCATCGCGTTTATTTAATGGTCAAAACAGCTTCATTTCGCCTGGGCGGCCCGGCGCCATCCATCCATCTATACATCCATCCATCGCAGCCGGAGCCGCTAGCTCTCCAGTGTTCCTCTACCTGCACCAGCTGAGTGAAGTGAGCATGCACGGGAGGACTCGCTGTTGCAGTTCTTAGAAATTAACAAGATTAACACCTAAAAACAATTTGTTTGCTCGACATTATAGCAAAGGTGTGTCTCAGTTTAACGTTTCCTAGGGATGCATGATATTGGATTTTTTGCTGATATCTAATATGTTAAAACATACTTGGCCGATAACCGATGCCAATATTTTATATATGTTCCTTTGTCAAAACATAGCCCTCTTATTTAGACTTATTTGCTACAAAAATTGTGTAACAGCTGTAAGAGCTGGTGACATATATTCAGCAACAGCCATATGCATAGCACTTTGACTTATATTAAATGAAAATTGTTAAATGTTATTTATTAGCATTAGTCACATGCGATGCTGTCTCACTTGTGGAGGCTTGTTCCAGGTTCCTAGCTGCAGGGTGGGATCCTCTGCACTCATATGCATGAAGGACAGCCTTTTTACGTTCAAAGTTTTGTCTATCCACTGTGCTGTAAGACAAATCATGCTAACGGGGCTAACATGACATCCAAATGTCTGTGGTAAAACCCACCCAACAAGCTGTGCTATCGGCTACAGTATTAGCTTCTCAATGACGTCGGAAAAGACGGCTGGTAACTTGGGTAACGTTATGTTGGAAAAATATCTGACTGCGGACGATGTAGCGAGGCTCAATGTAATCCGTAAATCTTTGGAATCTGACATCCTCACCAATGAAAAAAAAAACTTACACATCGCCAACATTTTGAATTTTCCTCTCCGCCATGAGATCAGGTAGGCACACGTGACATCATCACATTGTGCTGCTGCTGCAGGCAAAAACAGCGTCTTATATCCGCGAGTTATTTTAATGGAATGGCCGATGTCTGATATTGAACTTCAGTGCTAATATCAACCGATACAGATACCATGCTGATAATATTGTGCATCCCTAACTTTAATGGTCAAAACAGCTTCATTTTGCCAGGGCGGCACATACTTCCATCCACTGCAGCCAGAGCCACTAGCTCTCCAGCGCCTCCTCCGCCTGCACCAGCTGAAGTAAAGTGAGCGTGCACGGGAGGACTCGCTGTTACATTTCTTCGAAATTTAAAGCCTCAGTCAAAAATTGTGTTATGAATATGGAAAAAAAAAAAGTATATAAGTCGCAGGACTGACAAATCTATGCAGAAAAAAAACTGCGACTTATACACCAGAAATTACGGTACTTAAAAAATTATTGAAATGCCAAAACAAAGATTAATATCTGTTTTTATTCCTTATTAGATCAGATGGTTCATTAATAAAATTTAAAAAAAAAATGACACTTTAACTCTGGTGAGGAAATCACAACTTTACAAACAGATGCCTAGATGCATAAAGGGGAATATTTTCTTTATCTAAACTCTGCACATGATACAGAATAATTTTGCAGCTGTTAATCTGCTGAGTATAAGGGAGGTACAGTATTACTGTAAGACTCAGGAGGAGTAAATCCCTTCTCATCATGCTCATCGGTCCGTGTCACAGCCTCGCCGATCACGTCTGTCTGGGAAACTTGTCTTTGTCATGCTGCCGGCGCTCGGCTCAGCAGTCTGTGGTCGACCTCCTCACCCCCACACGACCAAACGCGGCCACAAAGAAGCCTGCTAATTCCAAAACAAAGTCTCAGAGTCTGGAACTGAGAGGAAGAGAGCTGCTCAGATTATCTTTTCAGGTTCTGACACCTTTCTGTCAGCCGAGTGTACTTCAACTGCACTGCTGTCTTATCTGGGGTTTCTCTAAATGTGAAATCTGCGCTCAGTTATTTTTCGTCAACCTGCGGTGGATTTGACATCTCGTCTGGTGAAGTTTACAGCTATGGGTTTAGTGCACGCTCATATCGGTGTCTCAGAGCTGCCGCCTGCTTGTCTTTGAGAGCTCTGCTGACAAAACTGGTGGGTTTTCATCGTCGGGCGTTGTGTTTCTGCAGCACCGCGGGCACCAGTCAACTGGCGACAGGGAAAGCTCCTGGGGCGAGGGGCGTTCGGGGAGGTCTACCTCTGCTACGATGCTGACACGGGTCGTGAACTGGCCGCCAAGCAGGTGCCCTTTGACCCCGACTGTCAGGAGACGAGCAAGGTGAGATCTGTTCTCACGTCGGTTTGGAATAAATCTCTGAAAACATAAACTGGAAGTTATTTTTGTCACATTATTAAGATGGTGTATGATTTATTTGCGTTTGTAGGAGGTGAACGCTCTGGAGTGTGAGATTCAGCTGCTGAAGAATCTGAGACACGACCGGATTGTTCAGTACTACGGCTGTCTTCGGGACCTCGACCAGAGAAAGCTCACCATTTTTGTTGAGTTCATGCCTGGGGTGAGTACACAGAACTCCTAGTATAATATTAAAGTAAGTGTACCATATTTTTCACCCTACAAGTCACGTTTTTTGCATAATGTGCATGCCCTGTGACTTATAGGCAGAAGCGGCGTATTTATGGATTCCACCCCCCATATTTATTAACCAATTTTTGCCTGAGATCTGACAATTTCATTCATTTTGACATTGAAAATATTGAACACTACCATTGTCAGCCACTAGATGTCACTCGAGTAGTATGGCATGTCGTTGTGTCATGTAATAGGTAAAAGTGGCTATTAATAACACAGTCGGCTTGCCATAGCCTGACACCTTTGCCCAGCTCACCTGGAGCAACCGTCAACTCATCTTCATTTCGCTGCGCCGCCCTGGCAAAATGCAGCTAATTTGACCATTAAAGTTCATTTATTGTTAAAGTTCAACTGAGACACACCTTCACTGTAAAATCGAGCAAAAAAATTATTGTTTTTAGGTGCTCGTCTTGTTAAATTTCGAAGAAATGCACAGCGAGTCCTCCTGTGCACGCACCTATTTTGCATATCAGCTTTTGAAAATGCAGCTAATTTGACCATCAAAGTGCATTTATTAAGAAAAAGTTAGACTGAGACACACCTTTGCTGTAATTTCGAACAAATAAATAATTGTTTTTAAGTGTTAATCTTGTCAAATTTTTGTCCCGCCATTTGGCAGCCAATCGATTTTTGGCACACCACCGGCCCACATTTCCGGGTTGTCAGCGGTGATGCATAATAGACGCGACTTATACGGAGAAGCGACATATTTATGGATTTTTCCTTTGGCATATTTAGACTGATGTGACTTACAGGGCAGTGCGACGTGTACGGTGGAAAATACGGTAATCTTTTCTGATCACTGAAAATTCTTTTAGCTGCACACTAGTTGGACACCCCGTTTAAGACCAAATCCAACAAGCCAAATGTGCAACTAAACAGTTTGAAAGCGTCACCAGCTGTCAACAGATGTGCTCTGTGGTTAACGTGAGCATTTTATGAGATCGTTTTCTTTCTAAATGAGCACTTTAATGAGCGGCTGTCGTCTGTGGACCTTGTCCTCCAGCCCGCTTCAAGATTTTCTGAGCTTGTTTTAATTTTGGTGCTTTTGAGCGTCTTAGCCGCACATTGTGTGGAAATTATAAGTATTTTTGTTCCCTTACAGTTTGGCAAAGAGAAGGTGACAAAAGCCAAGGTTTTGTGTTACTGCACTGCCTGATAACACTAGTCCTGGGAGACAGCAGGCCATGTGGAGGGAGTAGAGCCAAAAGGCTATTAAGGTGTTCTGTTGACAGCTAAAATGGCAAGGATGTTTTTTCTGTGTAACAATGCAACACATGGTTTGGACTCCACATCAGGGAGACTTCTTTTTAACACCATGTGTGTTTACTGTTTTGTTTTTTTGTACTTGAATCTTGGCCCGGAGGCTGCTATCCCAAACACAAAAACAACTCCACTTGAACGTGTCAGTCTTATTTTGAATAATACGCCCAGTATGAACTTTTTTTTCTCGGCTCCTCTCGCATGCTGACTCTCCAGGGCTCAATAAAGGACCAACTCAAGGCCTACGGGGCTCTAACCGAGAAGGTGACGAGAAGATACACCAGGCAGATCCTTCAGGGAGTCTCCTACCTGCACAGCAACATGATTGTACACAGAGACATCAAAGGTAACCAAAGCTGCAAAACACACAGAGGTCAGAGCAGGAATTTTAATTGAACTGGACGCTGAAAAATTACAGGTTTATTCCTTTTGGTTGACATTGTATCTAAAATGAGGCTGGAAAAAGTGACTACTTTGATTTCTCCTTTGGGATAAATTAGACCAAAACATAAAAAAAGTGCTTTGCTTTATTTTTGCTGCCCACAGTTTGTGAAGCCGCAGCCAAAAAGGAGGGAAATATAAAGTCTGCTGGGAGAAAATGATAGTGGGTCACATGGGACAGACAGGCTAAGCGCAAGCGTGGGTGGGATTTTCCACACAGAAATGCTCCACATGTTTAATATAAGGGCCGAGCTCACGTCGACACACAAGGGCACCTCTTTTTGCAGCTAAATAAATGTCAGCACATGATTTTTTATTAGTATTTTGACTACAGTTTAGCATGAAAGCAATGACATCTGCCAGATTTTGTGAATTTAATGCGCCCAAGAGCCAAATAAATGTAAATACTAGCTGTAAAGTTTACAGCGTTAGCCTCTTGAGCTCTTCCTTGCAGTCATCTAATCCCTTTGTGGGAGAGTAAGTGGCAAGTGGTGCACATTAGTCACTGATCAAACAAGTGGAGGAAATGGGATGGACACAGCTACATGTTGGAAAATTAGTACGGGAGGAGTGGCTGTTCAAGTCCGGTTTATCTCATGTGGAGCAGATGTTTAATGTTTGAGTCTGATTTGGCTGAAAGTGAGAAAAAAAAGTACAAAAAACAAAACAAAACAGTATTTATTAAGTTCAGGGTGTGAAGTATCTACATAATGACGAGATCAAGGAGCGTGTTGGTATTTTAAAAATAACCCTTGTTCCTGAAACATCTCTTCTGAAGTCGGTCGAGCGACGGCCTCTAAACTCTCGTTCCACCTGCGACGACGTTGACAGCCCTCGGGAGACTCCTGAATAACTCTGAGCTTGTGTTGTTCGGTTCCACCAGGTGCTAACATCCTCAGAGACTCCTCAGGAAACGTGAAGCTCGGAGACTTCGGGGCCAGCAAACGCATCCAGACCATCTGCATGTCTGGAACAGGAATCAAGTCTGTCACTGGCACCCCCTACTGGATGAGCCCTGAAGTCATTAACGGAGAGGGATACGGCCGCAAAGCTGATGTGTGGTGAGGATACTATTGGACAGAAATAGCGTGGAGGTCCAGAGAGGAGATCAGTCTGATGCAGGACAAAAGCACACACCTTACCTACTTACTATTTGCTACTGAGTCTTCATCACGCTGTGAAAACTTCCACACTGAGAAGGTGCTGTACTGGCATGAAGTGCCATTTGCACACACAAACCAGAGGAAATGGAGCTTAGCAATCAATCTGTTTCCCTAGAGAAGCAGATCTGCATGAGATGAATTATGTCACTTGACGTCCTGATGCATGCTCAACAATGCAGGTAAATCTAACAGGGAATAAATCAGGTCATCTGGACGGACTCTTCTTTGTCGAAACGTTTTGTCTTTCATCCAAAAGACTTCTTCAGTCTGAGGCGATGCAACAAGCAGTCTTATAAGAAGCTGCTGTTTGTAAGACTGAGTCTGTTGCATCGCCTCAGACTGAAGAAGTCTTCTAGATAAAAGATGAAACGTTTTGACAAAGAAGAATCCATCCAGAGGACCTGATTTATCCTTGTTAGATACAGTAGTCCCTTGTTTATCGCGGGGGTTACGTTCCGGACCCCTCCTTAATAAGTGGGAAAACCGCATTTTTTAATTACCGTATTTTCCACCGCACATGTCGCACCGCCCTATAAGTTGCATCAGTCCAAATATGTCTAATAAAGTGGAAAAAAATCCATAAATACGTCTCTTCGCTGTATACATCGCATTTGTTATGCGTCACCGCTGGCTACCTGGAAATATGGGCCGGTGTGCCAAAAATCAATGAGCTGCCAAATGGCAGTTGCGGGAGTGTGCATGGGAGGACTTTAACAAGAACTTGACAAGATTAACACTTAAAAAACATTATTTGTTAGTTCAACTTTATATTAAAGGTGTGTCTCAGTTGAACTTTTACTTATTAAATGCACTTTGACGGTCAAATCAGCTGCGTTTCGCCGGGGCGGTGCAGCGAAATGAAGCTGATTCGGTTGCTCCAGGCAGACGACGGTGTCAGGCTGTGGCAAGCCGATTGTGTCACTGATAGCCACTTTTACCTATCACATGATACAATGGCATCCCTTACCACTCAAGTGCCATCTAGTGGCTGAAAATGGTAATGTTTGATTTTTTTTAGTCTGAATGAATGAAAATGGTCATATCTCAGCCAAAAATTGGTTTATAAATATGGAAGAAAAATAATCTGTAAATACATCACTTTGGCCTATAAGTCGCAGAGCATGCAAATTATGCAAAAAAACACGACTTATAGACAAAAAATATGGTATTTAACACTTACGTTAAATTGACATAGATTTCTGAGTTGAAACAACATACCAAAACAGTTTAACTAATAAATGTATATCAACTATACTAAAGCAAAAGTTTATTTTTTGCAATTAATCAAGATAACTTGATAATGTTTATTCACTCACCTTAAGCTGAGTAGTAATGCCTTATATTCTATGGCTTTATAAACTCTTCCCACACTCTTGCAATGTTCTAAACTCTTAAACCTACGTCATTTTAACAACATATGTATATGTACTGCACAGTACTGCAAAATTTTACTCATCAGCTCTGCAGAACTCAGTTCCTGTCTGGCTCGGTTCCAGTTCGGCAGACCTACCCAGCCTTGGTCTGGTTCTGATCGGCTCTCTGCAGCCCTTGAGCACTAAGACACTTTTAGAGAGAGAGGGACCTTCGGATAGTCGGCAAAAAACCACACAGTGGTCCCGATCTAGCCCGAATCTGGATGAAAAAAGTCTTTGTGAGCTCCGGTGAAAACACCGGACCTCCAAGCAACGCCTCCCCACTCGAGAGGCCTCATGGGCCGGAAGCAGCACTCAGATTGACCGATGAGGCTGGAAGTCCGGTTCTGGTCCAGTTCCGTGTCGGTTCCATACGGCTCTCCGCATCCACTGAGCGCCGAAGCCACTATGAATAAGGACCTAACTTTTTCAGATCAAATCAAAACTTTCCCTTCATTTCAGCATAAGCAACTTTGGCTTCTGGTAGTCCTTTAGGCTGGTGATGCAACATAGGCTTATTGAGAGAAAACTACAAAATGGCTGTGCTTTTTGGGGGTCGTGTACAATCTTACAGTACTGTACTTTGAAAAAACATTAAAGAGCGAGTCCGCAAAAGTCGAACCGCGAAGAAGCGAGGGACTATTGTATCTTACATAGTACACTACTTTAAATGCCTTGTACTAAAATGGTAAATATGTGTCAGTTGACTCAGATGTGTTGCTGTGGTGTCGTTCCTCAGGAGTGTCGCCTGTACTGTCGTCGAGATGTTGACCCAGAAACCTCCGTGGGCAGAGTATGAGGCCATGGCGGCCATTTTTAAGATCGCCACCCAGCCCACGAAGCCGATGCTCCCAGAGAGCGTGTCCGACACGTGCAGAGACTTCCTGCGGAAGGTGTTTGTCGAGGAGAAGTGGCGGCCCACGGCAGACATTTTACTCAGCCACCCGTTTGTCCAGGGCAGCTTCTGAAACCCGTGGACTCCTGCCCTCGTCCCCTTCCCCTGCTTGTGAGGCCTCCATTGAGACTCCGCCTTGCCTCGGAGCCAGGACTCGGCAACACTCCACCTCCGCTACCTGTCTTCGCTCAGCAGTGTTCGCCTCGTCAGGATTTTTTCTTCTTCATCTCTCACCGACCTAGCCCGTTTCCTGAGAGGCCAGGTCAGAACTCCAGAGCTGTCCCTGTTGTTCCCTCAGGAGGAGGCTGACAGGAAGGCACTTAGCAGCCGCACAAGCTGCTGTCACTTGACAAGAACAAAGGAGCCAAAGTTGAAGCGAAGCCTTTCACTGTCACAGAGCAGCGTCTTCAGAACGAGCAGACCAGGGACATTAGTCGCCTCGGACACTCCTGGAAGCTCGAGTCTGAAATGGCTGAGAACGAAATGAAAACAGAAGCATATTTTTATACGACACACATCTTAGCAGATGAGATTTCTACTGCCACATTTAAGAAAAATGTACATGCATTTTTTATCAACGCCTTACAATAAGAGTTTGTAAGCATGAATGTCTGGTTTTTTTCCCAATATAAAGGGTTGTTTTTGCTCTGCTTTCATAGCACTCCCAACCCCATCCAGATTCTTACCATTGCACTTTTTATACCACGCATTGAGACATTTACAATAATCAGACGACATATTTTTCTATTTGATGACTTCTCTTTTATAATGTTAAACTGCAAAGAAAAACCAAAATGTTTGCATCGTTGTGCAACGTCTCCTAAGCAATACAAACACTGCTGTTTGAGTCGACAACATTCATTCCACCTCCCCAACCGGGGAGCCTCATTCCATTTTTTAAGTGGCCAAAGAAAAAGTTCCTAAAAACAATAAAACTTGCAGTATTAGTCACCTACGGCCTTTCCTGCATTTTGGCAGCTTTGTGCACTTTATAGACTGCACAAACCAAATCGGATGCACGAGAACAGATTGAAGGATTGCGTCTTATGTTTATGTTTTGTGGATCGCTCCACGCCGTCGTTCAAACGGACCATTTTATGACGACACGTCCATGTGTCAGGATGATAATTTAACGATTGATGTTGGCTGCGTAGTAGCTAACTGTAATTCAGTGGCGCTTAAGGAGTGATGAGATCTGTTCGACCCTTTGTTGGTGCCTTATCTGTTTCTACTTGTAGACACAAACTCGCTGCCAAACCAGGAGAGCTTCCTAGAAAAAGACGAGCAGCTGTTCCGTTAAGAGCACGCCCAGGACTCGCTGAAGTTCTCTTCCATGGACAACGGTTATATTACATGTTGTTCTGCACTTTTATACAAAATGTCTTTTTTCATTATAAACAAAACTATTCGATGAAAACAGTCTACGTTGTATTGTAGGCTGAGCCGCGATTTTTGACGAGTATGTCTGATTGTCTGAGAGCTGGCAGGCGTTCTGGAAATGACCGAGAGGCTTTTGACTGGGACAGAGTTTGTTTTGTTTTAATGACAAAGCCTTGAAACATGAAATGTATCAAGTCGTCGAGCTTTTGTACATTTAACTTAATAAATCAAAAGTCTAAGACTGTTTGATTGGATCATGTTATTGTGTGGACATGAAGCGTTTTGGAAATGTATGCATTTATTTGATGTTGCTATTCCTATCCACATTACGTCATATTTTGAAGTTTATTTATTTATTTCTTTTCCCATTACAGGTAGTCCCCGACTTACGAACGAGTTCTGTTCCTACGCCGGTTCGTAACGCGAAAATCGACGTAAGTCGGAACGCATTCAACGCTACGTCGTAAACCCGGTTTTTCAACGTAAGACGGAAAATGTATG
>JARVGQ010000760.1:18829973-18840171 GCA_031762355.1 Hypsolebias martinsi | reverse complement strand
ATGACGTCACTGGGGGGTCGAACGTAAGTCCGAAATGCCGTAACTCTGGTAGGTCGTAACTCGAGGACTGCCTGTATATTTTAAGGCTTTATAAACCCTTCCCACACTCTTGCAATGCTCTTGAATGTTATAAACTCTTAAATCTATCTGGTTCGGCAGACCTACCCTGCAGCGGTGAAGCCCACCACCCCGTCCAGGTTGATGTGCACGTGGATAATTGATCTTCAGGAAGCTTCAGGATATTTGCGACTTTCCAGCCAGTTCTGTGAGCTTAATAGATATATCATTACTTCTGACTTTGCGTTGCAAAACTTTCCCTCCATTTTGGCAGAATGCAGCAACCAGAAGCACCGTTGGCTTCTTGGTAGTGTAGTTCTTTTGACTGGCGTTGCAATTTAAGTTTATTGAAAGAAAAACTACATAAATGGCGGTGCTTGTCTGAAGTATTTTTTCGTTTACTTTTTATCCCGTACCGTCCCAGTCACGTGAGTAATATTAAAGTGGACAGTCGTGTCGTGTACAACCTTACGTTGAAAAACAGCAAAAGACAGTTCACACAAAGTCTAACCATGATGTAGTGAGGGACTACAGTACAACCAATCAAGGATGAGAGGGGATGAAGTTAGAGCTGTTTTGGTCTAACTTTATAAATGTCATCATCCTCAGTCTCACTGTGAGGTCTTGTGTGATCCATTAGCATTTAAAATCACATGTTTAGGAGATAGCTACAGCTAGCTTTGTCAGCTACACAAACACCAAATTTTAGCTCAATATCTGTAAAACTGGCTGAGCTATCATTTTTGTTTTGCTAATGTTAATTAGCTGTGGCAGCCATCTAAAGTTGAGTTGACTCTAAAAGGTAATCACTCAGTTGTAGAGATTACGTTCTGAGAGTTTAATTAAGAACCATTCATATTTTTTGCTAACAGACACACACAGACATGGGTAAAACATGATTGTCTTTCACCTTTGGCAGTGGGCAATTTAAAACGTGGCTCAAACTGCTAAATGACACCCTTCATGGAGATTTACAATGTTTTTGGATATCTGGACTGGTTGCCAACTCACTTTTTATTGTACAAAGTGTCGCAGATGGCTTTTAGTACATTGTGCAGTTCTTTTAGTAACCTTCCAGTGCATCCTAAAGACCCCCCCCCCCCCCACACACACACACACATTTTAAAACAATGTTTTAACATGAGAAATTGTCAGAGCTTTGTGTTTAATTGGCTCTTTCTGAGCCTGCAATACATTAACAGCCCATTATTAGTCCAACTGAATCTACTGAAGCAATGACAGCTCAACGCTGTACTTCCCAACCCTTCCCTGTCCTCTGGGCACACCGTCCTTCAAGACCCATTTCAAGAAAATAAACTGTCTCAACAATTTGTCCTCAATTTCCACTGAAGCCTGTTAATCATCCATCATTGTCAGTCAGGTGTATTAAAGCAAGAAAATATCTAAAACAAGCAGAGCTGTTTCCCTGAGGACTGGGCTTCATAAAGTTAAAGGAAGACGTTGCATTTTAAGCTCACATGGTTGCACAATCGAACACGTGTTTCACACTAAGGGTTCAGGAAGAGTGTGGGTTATAGGAGAAAGCAGTAAGTGCAAACAACTGGATGACTGTGGTATCACCCAGCTGTGAGGTGACAGACTGTGAAGCTGCAGAGACACAGAGCTCAAAATCAGTCACACAGTTCTAACATGCGATAGACGTCTCTTCTGTTTCATTCATGTTCTAACAGTTATGCAAGTACACTTGTCTAGACATAAAGGCATATCAGAATTTGACCTCAAGCTGATTACTGAACCAAAGTATCATCCTGTCTTTGTGTGCTCTCCCTGAGGTGGAAATCGCCATCGTTTGCTCTCAGGCTCATGAGCCTAATGTGTTTCATGCTCTGGCTGTGTCTCCCAGGAGCTCAGTGTTTGCCACTCCCTGCCATTTGTTGCTATGTGTTGGCTGTGTCCTAATATTTTTAAAATAAGTTACTGAAAGGTTTAAAATGCTTTTTAAAGTTTATCTCTGCAGCTTCAAATACATCTGTTTTTTGGTACACTTCATATTGACTGAAAAACACGATGAACAGAGTGGTGAAAGTAGGCCTTTGATTCTTTTAATGGTTACCATATGTCATTTCTAAACCAGTATTTAAAAGACATGTTTCCTTTCATTTATTTAGACTAATTTGTTTGCTGGAATGAACTCACTTTTCAGCTATAGAACGTTTTTTTTTATGATGGTGCCATCATCTGGCTGCAGCTGGAACTGCTGAGATGTTATTTTCCTACCTGTGCTGCATAATGATTTGTCTGATTAATTTGCATATTTTAATCTGGCTGCTTGTTGCTGTATACAACACTGATTGGTAGCGTTCTCTATCTCTGCATTCAGTGGGTTTTATTCCATTTTGTTTATAAAATGTGCATTAATTTCCCTTAAAGACTGAACAGAAGGACATTTTCTCACTGGCACCGCTGCTGTCCTCAATTTTAAATCTTCGCCTTTTGCTTGACCCCTCGTCTCTGTCTCCGAGTGTCTGTTGCCATGGCAACGCTGTCTGGCTGGCGAGATGACAGTAGTGTGTGGCAGACAAATGTCCCCGCTGGATCGTCTTATCGCCACCAGAGGAGGCAGAGCAGGGATGAACAAATTACCTACAGGCTCAGCTTTACTTGTGAAGTCCTGAAAAGAAGTGTGAGAGCTTGAGATTGTTTGATGTAGAACTTAAGTACTGTATATTTAAAAAATAATAATCTTGTGAAATGTTTTTCTACAGAGACCTTAAGGCTGGAAACATTCTGCTTGGAGATGATGGTTCAGTGCAGATTGCAGGTACATAAAGATGCTTTATTCTTCCTCTTGCTGCCCTGTACTGTACTGTATGCTAATGTGAACAGTCTCATCATTTCAGTCACACTTTGTTCCCACAAGTCTGTTGACTGACTGATTTTTGTTGTCCGTCATTTCTCCTTCCCTCAGATTTTGGCGTCAGTGCCTTTCTAGCCACAGGTGGTGACATGACCCGAAACAAAGTGCGAAAGACGTTTGTGGGGACGCCATGCTGGATGGCCCCAGAGGTCATGGAGCAGGTCAGTCCCCATTTAGCATGCAGGAAACTCTTTAAGAGGCAAAAATTGACTTTCACAAAACTACCTTTGTTATACATTACAACTCATTAGACACTATTTTAGAACTCTGCACAGCGGTTTGTGTTTTAATTTCAATGATCACCTTTTACTCACATTTTTTACCGTTTTAAAATTATTAAATAACTCTAAAAGTGAAAACAGCGTTTTACAAGTAAAACATGGGCTGCATCTAAGGCTTACATCTTTAATTTAACCTCTTTAAACAATACAGTATTAGCATATACGTTCACATGTCTTCTTCCTTTCTAAGGTGAGGGGCTATGATTTCAAAGCTGATATTTGGAGTTTTGGGATTACAGCAATTGAGCTTGCCACTGGAGCTGCACCTTATCACAAATATCCACCAATGAAGGTAAGAAGGTTGTGGAGCAGTCTAAAATATTCTATTGTGTTATCATACTATATTCTTACAAATAGTATTGTTTTACATTGTATTGTATGTTTCATCGATTGCACAGTTTAATTAGGGACAAAATATTTTTTGTTGTCTTCAGGTCTTGATGCTGACGCTGCAGAATGACCCACCAACTCTTGAGACCGGCATCACAGACAAGGAGACTGTAAAGAAATATGGCAAATCTTTCCGGAAGATGATCTCCTTGTGTTTACAGAAGGATCCAGAGAAAAGGTACTAGCATATACAGAATGTTACTGTGCCTTCCAGTACATATACTCATCCCAGTCAATCTTTTTCTTATCTAGGATGTCCTAACAGTATATAGTGTAGTTATGTTCCTCGTCTTATTTTATTCAGTCATGTTTTTATAGTTTTGTAAAACTTTTATTAAACTGTACAGCAAAACCTAATTTTTTTTAATCACTCGAGGGTACAAAATGGCTGACACTTGCATTCCTAAAACTGATTCATGTCCCTTCTGTTTTCAGGCCAACGTCATCAGAGTTGTTGAAACATAAATTCTTTCAGAAAGCAAAGGTAGGTGCTTGAACTCTTCTTGAACTTCACACCAACAACACAGTGAGACAGCTTCATCTTTGTTTCACGCAGCAGTTCATAAAAAATGAGTGATTGCATGTTCAAATCAGAACATTTCTTTGTCTAGTAATTTAATTAGACTACTTTAAGCTGCAGTGTTTTCAGTTAAATGAAAGGAAGGTCATTGCAGAATCTGAAATAAAGTATAAGGTCTGTTCCTGTGAGGTTTGTGCGATTAAGTTTTTATCTTCAACCTGTCAGTGTGTCTGACCTGAGCTGATGCCAGTGCAACAGTCTTTAAATTAATGGCCGTTTCCAACAAACACAATGAGCACTGGCCTCTGAGTTCCCTGTGTCATTGCAACAGGAAAAACTGGAGTGCAGATTGAGCAGCTCACACAATCCAAACACACCTTGGAAGTTTTGGTTGGTGCCGCTCTGAACAACTGCAATACCTGATGTGAGCAGTGACAGTCTGTCATTATTTAAAACAAACGTTAAACAAGTTTGTGTCCATCCATCCATCCATTCATTAGCTTCCGCTTGTTCTGGAGTCAGATTGTGGGGGCAGCAGCTTGAGCAGGAAGGCCCAGACATCCCAGTCCCTAGCCACCTCTTCCAGCTCTTCTGGGAGGACCCCAAGGTGTTCCCAGGCCAGCCGAGAGACATAGACTCTCCAGCGTGTCCTGGGTCTTCCTCGGGTCCTCTTCAGTCTGATGTCCCTAGAGAGGCGCCATGGGGACATCTTACCAGATGCCCGAAACACCTCAACTGGCTTCTCTCACCATGGAGGAGCAGCGGTTCCACTCTGAGTCCCTCCTGGAGAACTGAACTTCTCACTCTGTCTATAAGAGAGAGTCCCCCTACCCTGTGGAGGAAACTCATTCCATATCCACGCTCTCGTTCTTTGGGTCTCTACCCAGAGTTTGTGGCCAAAGGGGAAGGTAGGAACATAGACCGACCGGTAAACAGAGAGCTTTGCCGCTCAATTTACCCTTTACCAAAACAGACTGGCACAGAGTCTGCAATACTGCAGACACCGCATCAGTCTCTGTCAATCTCATGCTCCATTCTTCCCTCACTCTTGAACAAAACACCAAGATATTTGAACTTCTCCACTTGAAGCAGAACCTCACCCACAACTTGAAGAAAGCAATCCACCCTTTTCCGATTGAGGACCATGGCATCAGATTTGGAGGTGCAGTGACAACAGGCAGCCATGCAACGTGAACCAAACACTTGCACCGCTAATATAGGGCCTAAACGACCCCAAGCAACAGGCCTCCAATCCCATATGTGCAGAGTACTTCCCACAGTGTACTTAATGCCTTCTCAAAGTCGACAAAACACATGTAGACTGGATGGGCAAACTCCCATGACCACTCGAGGATCCTAGTGAGGGTAAAGAGCTCCAGTGTTCCACGGCCAAGACGGAACCTACATTGTTCCTCCTGGATCTGAGGTTCAACCAACGATTGGACTCACTTCTCTAGTACCTCTGAATAGACCTTACCAGGGAGGCTGAGGAACTCAAGGAGGCTCTCATCCACACCCGGAGCCCTGCTGCTGTGGAGCTTTTTAACTACCTTGGCGACCTCAGCCCCGGTTATGGACAGATCAACCCGGACAACCCCCCAACTTTGCTTCCTCTAGTTTGTATCACCCTGCTTAAAGGATTTGAATGTCAAACACACGTTTGAAAATGTTTTGATGTTTAGTCTAGCTATGTGTTTATATGTAGCAACAAAGAGTAGTTGAGCAACAAAATGTAAGAAGTATAAACTAAGTGACTCTTGGTAACATTTAGATCCACCACTTGATATGAAGTTTCAAATTTATTAAAAAGATTGTGAATTCAACTCTAATTTGACTAGAATGGAACATTGTAAAGCTTTGCAACATAATTCACATGATTTATTATTATAATTTTTTTGCCTCATGACAGAATCACGAGTACTTACTGGAGAAGTTAATACATCGGGCACCCACAATAACGGAGAGGTCGAAAAAGGTAAGATGATAATGAAACAACTTAAGTAAAAAGTGCTTGTTTTTAAAGCCATTTAGATGATGTACTCATTTAGTCAGACTTTTATGTCAGGTACGTCGTGTGCCCGGCTCCAGTGGACGTTTGCATAAGACAGAGGACGGTGAATGGGAATGGAGCGATGATGAACTTGATGAAGAAAGTGAAGAGGGCAAAGCAGCCGTTGCAGCTTTAAGAGTGAGATAAACTGACCTGTTTTTCCTCAACGTTTTTGTTTTTATTACTCCACATGTCATGTCTTTTAATCATTGTGCTCTGTTTGAACTGTCATTCTCATGTCTGTGCAGCAGCATGTTTGTCTGTCTCTCCACTGAGTCTTCCCCATGTGTGTGTGTTCTGTGTGATGTCAAAGGAGCAGCAGGTGAAGCCTGTTAGTGGCCCCAGGCGACAAGTGCGCTTCTCCTACCCACTCGAGCTGCCTGCACCCAGGGTTGTTTACTTGTCACCGTAATACAGATGGCATTCCGATAACAAGGAAGGACTCTCACCTGTTAGTGGAGAGCATGTGGCATCTGGGCAGGACGAGAGGGACCGTTAATAAATCGCTAAGTGTGTGGGCTGTGCACACAGGGTTAGGAACTGGGTATTCAAGTCTTTACAAATTGGGTCTCATTTCAAAATATTTCTATGATTAAATAAAATAGCCTAACAAAGAGCCTTTTAAAAAATGGCAAACGTTCATGACTTTTTGATGGCATTTTACTTCAGTTGAGCTAACTTTTTTAATTTTTTAATTTTTATTTTTTTACAAAATGGGGTCTTATTTACATGCTAGTCTGAAACTGGGTGGAGCTCACTAAAGCTTCATTTTCTAAGAATAGAACATAAAGGATTAGTTTATATAAAACTAATATCTTACCTGTTGTAGATAGTTTTAAATGACATATTTTTTTTTAGAAAAAGTTTAATTTTGATTGGATTGAAGAGGCAACGACCTAAACAGATGGGCACCATCTTTAAACAACTAGTGTCAAAAACCTTATTGCAGTTCATGCAAAGTTAATTTCACAATGCACTGCTATTTCTCATGGAAATTTAATCTTACCATAAGCGCTAGCCTAGAGCCCGTCCAATATAGAAATTTTGCCTGTCACAATACCAATATTGGGAGGGGCCAGCTAATGCCGATAACCTATATAATGGCTGTACTGTACTGTATTTTTTTCTTTATCCACCCCCAATAATTTAAATGGTGCCCATATTCAGGTTACAAGTCTATCACAGAAGACCGAATTCTTAAAGAAAAAAAAGAAAAAAAAAAAAGATTATTTGCCAATAAAAATAAATAAATAAAAGTAAAACTATGAACTGTGCAGGCTTATGCAATTTTTTTTATTGTGGAGCAATTGAGTCTCCTACTTTGAAAAAATAACGAATAAAGTTAAAGGGAGTATAATTTACTCTGTATATTAGTACTAGTGTCCACATTTTTGCAAAGGAATTGACAGGAAAAGTTCTAAAACTAGTCTTTTATTTTTGGGCATATAACATCGTATGAAATTCAGTTTTGTGTTAGGTTTGGTCAAAGCTTGAAAGAGCCGCTGCGGCAGGACCAAAGAGCCACATGTGGTTCCAGAGCCACAGGTTGCAGACCCCTGGTCTGGACTATACTTTTAAATTTTGTCAAATAACGTAAAACGGATGAACAAGCTACTTTTGCATCATGTATTTTGAGTTAGCTGTCCCACCAGAGTAAATATTGCTTAGGGTTATTGTCATGCGTACAAAGTGTGGTATGAGATCTTTTGCTGATTCAAGTGTTCAGAGCAGTTAAATTCCATGTTAAGATGTGCATTAAAAAAACTTGGCTCAGACTAGGCTATTTGTTTAGGTCATTACCTACCAGTAATCAGTAATAAAGCAGTCGACCAAGTGAAGAGCACACCATGAGCGTATCTGGTTATATAAATGTTGCTTTGTGATGTGGAACCTTAAAGCAAAATGCTGATGCGACTTTACTTAAAACCGAAGGTGTGGCGTTTATGATTTTACTTAGATGTTGCACAAACGTTAGGGCCAGTTGGTCTCTGAAGCACTTGATATAACATTTCTGCTTTCTGTCTTCCTGTTTTTGATTTAATTAACATTGAGTTTAAATTATGTAGTAAATTTTGGGGGCATTTTTTGAATTAAACATAGAAGTTAAGTTGCCTGTGAGAGCTACCTGTCCTGGAAGCCATCTGTATTATTATTATTTTCTTCAAATCCATTACTAGTTTTATACTGACCACATATAATGAAAACAGGGAAAACTACTTGTTGGCTTTGTAATAATCTAAACAGAGAAATAATGACCAGCAAACACTTCAAATTTGTCTTTCATCTTCTTTTATTCTGTTTGCAACTGGCTTTGTGTTGACAAACTGAACTCCTGCTCTTAATTTTTTGACGTTACAACCTTCTATGAATTGATGCGTCAAATATTTAAACGCTGAAGTAAAAATCTCGACTGAATTTAATCATATTTTTTACACACTGTGCACGGTGGCTGCACAGTGCAAGAATCTCCCTTTTATACTGTAAGCTCATCTTCCTCGGCTGATGCCCAGACAGGATAGTCGGTTTGTCTTCATTTAGCCTGAAATGCTTCTGTTTCTCTCTACTTTTCTTCGCGTTCAATCAAACTTGACTTGTGTTTATTAGATTGTAGATTAAACTACATAATAGTAGCTATTGTATGGTTTAAATTAACCTTACACTGCTTCTCCGCTACTCTACTAAAAGTACAGCTACATTTGTCAAATTATAAGGGATCACTCATTTACAGCTCACTTATGTTTATGTTTTTGTTATATATTAAAGAAAATACACCCAGAACATTAAAACCATTCATATTTCAGGTGAATATTGTTGTAACCTGTAGGTCTAGGTGCCAATACCTATACTGTACCTACAGGCACATGGGTAGATAAGTGGATCAGAGCAGCATTGAACAGTTATGCCAGGTTACTTTGGAGTGTAGCACACAACCAAGGAGCAGACTAACTACACTAAATGTTACCATGGTAACTTCTCTGCCACTCCTTTGGTAAATGCAAATCAAGGAGAAGTAAAGCCAGGTTTGTCAGAATATCCCTTCTTAACCCCCTGTCTAGGTTTTGTGAACTAGTTCCCTTGTCTCTTGTAAAGGTAGAGCAGCATGATGCATCATGGGAAGAAGAAAGAACACACTGTTAGACCTCAGAGCCATGTGCTGACAGTAACTTGGATAGGAGAGGGGTTCCTTCGATTTTAACCTTGCTACAGACCATTCCCTTCTTAATGGAGGTGGTATGCAGTAATGACAGTGGTGCCAACAAGTCTTCTGCATCACAGTATAACTATTCGGAAACTCAGTACACTTAAGTCTTAAGATTTGGGCCTCCCGGTTTTTCAAACAAGTGGGGAAAAAAGACAGCCTCAACCATGACTTTGAAGGATCTATGAGACCTGACAGTAAAAAATCTGGTGCCTGATATCTTTCGTAGTGCTACTGAGGTCATCCCCAAACAGGTCAAAAGAGGGACTTTCACAGGTTTTATTGTTGTGGCTATCAGTGTGCAAACAGTAGTGTGCATTTTACTTTAGGACAAACTTTCTTAATTGTTTCTCTGATAATTGAGAAAATCAAATGTCTGACAAATTCTGCTATTAAACTAAATCATTTAAAATGATCGTGATATAATTTAATATCACCTATAATTTAATTTGGCTTATTGACATGGAAAAGTGGAAGTTGCACTGATCAACCAGAGACTAAAAAGAAAAAATACTGCTAATCTTGATTGTTTGGTACTTGTCACTAGGGATGCACAATATTATCGGCATGGTATCGATATCGGCCAATATTAGCAATAAAGTTAAATATCAGACATCGGACATTCCATCAAAAATAACTCACAGATAAACTGTAAAAGGCGCTGTTTTAGTGACAAAGATGCCTGCAGCGCCAGCACAACGTTATGACATCACGTGCACCGTTGAGCTTAGATTTGTGAAAACTGACAAATTTGCACTGTTCGAGTGTTGTCATTGTGTTAGAGTAAATGTCATGAATAAATTTGACATTAAACATAATCCAA
>JARVGQ010000760.1:18786324-18805746 GCA_031762355.1 Hypsolebias martinsi | reverse complement strand
CTCTCCTCCAGGGCCCGCCCTCTCCCACTGCGTCCACCTTCTCCTACTGTGTCTGCCCTCTCCTCCGGGGCCCACCCTCTCCCTCATCAACTCCTCTGAGACAGTCATGCCAAAGTGGTTCAAAACACCAAAGTTTATGCTCAATAATCCAGGTATAAAATCCAACAATGTTCAGTCTGGTCATCTGGAAGTTGTTGTTTTTTTTCTGAGATGTTTCATCCTTCATCGACTTCCTCATTCCGAGAACTCACCAAACAAAAGTACACCAGAAAACAGATAATTTGGACAAAAACGTCTAAAAGCAATAAGAAACTTGTTAACAAACAATCAAAGAAGCTAACTCAGTGTCATAAAAATTAATCTTTATACATGACGGTGTATAGGAACATCCAACCCTTGTGTTTTTATGAACCTATGGACATGTGGCGACCTGACACGTTCATGGATTGGACACAGTTTCCCTTCTTGTTGCAGAGTATGGCTCAGTCGGGAGGATTGTGGAGGTTTTCGATGTGTAAACCTTGTTACAAAACTCATCGGTCCTCTCATAGTTTTCCGTGACTGCTTTCGTTTCAATGACGTTCCCTGCACTGTCCGTTTGCACCGCCATCACACTGAGCTCTCGGTTAACGTTTTGCTGAGCGTATGATTGTTCCCCCCCATCTTCTCTGGGGTCTGTTTCTTTTCTCTGAGCGGGGCTGTTGCATATCAGCGTCTTTGTTGCTCTGTATCTTTCTTCCATCTTTGAACCTGTCCGACCATTCATTGACGTTTCGGGAGGCACAGTTTTGTCCATCTCTCCAGCTGCTGACTGAACGGAGAAACACGCAGTTGAGGATGGTGGACTTTGTTTTGTAAAGGATGTTGCAGTGTTTGCGTATTGTGCAGTTTGTGTATTTGGGCTTGTTTGGGTGATGACACTTTGCTGTGCTTCTTGCGACTTCATTCTGCTGGAGCTGAGACCAATTTCGCCAACACTGCCAGAAGGACAAGGTCCTTGGACATTTCCTAAAGACTCTTTGAAAAGAATAGATAAATCTGCGATATCTGAGTCTGATTTCAGAGCAGACACAGAACAAAGTGCCTTCTTAATGGCAACCTCTATGTCCTTAAGTCTGGCTAAAGTTTGTTCCTTTAGGTTTATGATTTCCTCACTAGCACGTGCAAGATCTCCATAAACATGTTCCATCGAGGACATGCTTTCTGTTCTTTCTACTAGTAACTGCTCTGGTTTTTCATTATTTTCTGGTCTGACTCTTTTCTGTTTTTTGTTGTCAGAGCTGACAACCCAGTCAGGGACATTCTCAAACACCCTCCTCAGAGACTTCACGTCAACGCCGCTTGTATCCTGTTCAATTTCTTCAACTCGGCTGAGAATGGTCTGCAGTTGCTCTTGCTTTCGCAAGTTGTCAAAAATTTCCATGGCTGTCGTGATGTTCCCTCTCATGATTTCATCCATGTGCACAGAAAGTCGCTGTCTGCATTCGTCCTCGGTCTCGGTTTGGCCTTTCTTTTCCCTCATCTTGACTTCGCTTTGAACCGTTTTTTGATCTTCTTGTGCTGAAACAGGTGGATCTCTAGAACTGCCTCCTGGAAGAACTTTTGGCTCTTTGTCGTCAAAGTGGGCACCTTTTTTTCTTTTTGGCTTTACTGGGGCACTCTTACCTAGAGAAACCTTTTTACCTTCAAATGCATGACGTGCTTCATGAAAATTTACATGGGTTTCACCAGTTTCGTTTATGTCTTTTCCTGATGTGCTTTGTGGAAGGTTTTCCTTTCCCGTGGCACTTCTCTCCAGCTGTTGGTTGCTAATGATTTTATCTGTTTCATCACTTTTGAAGGGTACAGTTGAACCTTGAACTTCATTCTTCACTTCAGTTTTTTGGAACACCTGTGTGTTGTTACCTGAAACCTCGTTAGTGTGGTGATCTGTCACTATTTTGTCACTTGTGGATGATTGATGATCTTGGGGAACTGTTTCCTTGGTTCTTACAGTACTACTTTGGGTTGCCTCTGGATTCCTTGTGACCGCCAGCAGATCATCTCCTTGTTTTCCCCTCAGATGTTCAGGCTTGAGTGGAAGAGGTGGCTTTGGACCAGTAGGCCGTATGCTTTTCAGTGAAACAGAACCTGTAGTAGGCTTAGGCATTGTTCCAGTCACCTCTTGATTTGGTGGTACTTGAGTTGATTTTTGTTCTGCCACCGGGCAAATCTCTTTAGTATTTGGGTTTTTGTCATTTTGTGACATTCTTTGATGAGATTTGGAAGAATTTTTGTATATCATAGCAGCTTTGAAATCTCCTCTTGCGACATTGATATTGGACTTTTCCAAGGAATTCAAAGCTACTTGAAGTTTACCATGAAAAACAACTTCCTCTTCTTCTGGTGCAGGTGATTTTTCTGAACTAGATAAAGAAATTACAGCAGATTGAACATGTTGTTTTTGATCAATTTCTGTGTGTTCTTGACTCTTCTTGCTGCGTATCTCTGTAGTCTTTATTTTCTCTGGATTGCCGTCATCAAGGCATCTGTCTGTGTCAGCGGGTTTGTCCAATTCATGAACCAAGGCAACATCTGAAACTAATGGAATATTCAAACTAATTTTATTGCATGATTCCACTTGTGGGTCCGTATCTTCTTGAGGCAATCTCTGTGGGTCCGTATCTTCTTGAGGCAATCTCTTATCTGCTGTGTTAGTGGGTTTTTCCAAAGATTCTTCCATACAGGTTTTTTGTGTATTCTGCGACGAGTGATGAAACAATTTGGCTTCTTTTGTGATCTGTAGGTTTTGGATTGCAGCTTGGCGGTCAGAAATACCATCAGTGTCTTCTAATACTTCTGCCAGTTCATCTTGGTGAACCCTGCCATCATGAGCGCATGATAAATGTTTTTTAGCTTCTTGACCTTCCTTCTTCTTATAGGTATTAGTTGGTTGTTGATGGTAGAATGCTTCATTATTGCATTCTGATTTTCTGGACGATGTATTAGAAATACTGGTAGATTGAGTACAACTGACCAGGATGGGAGTTCTATCTTCACTGAACATGCTTTTAAGTCTCTGTACGCTCATTGGAACATACTCTGAGTCACCTTCTTCAGCCAGATTGCTTCTTTGTTCATGAAGAGAGTCGTCATTCTGTTCCAAGACTGCATGGTTTGGGGGAAGTTCATTCATTTGAACTGCTGGTTCATCGTCCTGAAGAGTTTTTAAATATTCCAAGTCACCTTTTTCAATACAGCTAGTGAAGAGTTTTACATTTACCGTCACGTTTGGCTTGATTGAACCTTGACTGGTTTGATCTTCGGTGGTTTCTTGAGGGCTCCTTGTGGTTGATGTTGTGAGCTGTGTCCTTGATTCTTTATCATTTGTCATGCAGTCTGTTTCTGTTTCAGTGTAATCTGCACTTTTTGGAGGGCTGTAACTTTTCACTTCTTCTCCATCCAGGTACTTGTAAAGGGAATAAACAATGACTTCAGCACAGTTGTTGACATGTTCTTGAATGATCACTCCTTTCCTCAGAGAGTTGTCTTGATTGAGAATATCCTCAACAAGCTGAACCACATTGGCAGTTTTGAACTCATTTTTCTTTGGGTTTACCTGACGATGGTGAACCAGAACATCCACCATGGCGGCTTCCACAGACCCTGTACTATCCTCCTTTAGGTAAGTGATCCGAGGCTTTAAGTTTACACGTGGTAGCAACTGGAGAATGAAGTTTTGTGCACCACCTTGAGCCACTTCGTCATATTTTATCTCAGGTCCACGCTCTGATAATGTGAATTTCGCCTTTTTGGCAATCATTGTCTCATTAACTTCAATAATCGCTCCCGCTGATTGAATAGCTTTTGCTTGATTGAGAAAAGTCAGAGTTTCCTTAATAATTTCCACCATCATCTCAAGTTCATCCCTGTTCTGACGCCTAATTTTGTCAAAAGGCATTGATTCAAACAGATGGGTTCTGTCCTTTACATTGGCTATTAGATAGTCCTCACCCGCTGCACTTTTTTCATTATGAGTTTCTGATATGTGCCCATATGAATTCTCTTGTTCAATGTTTGAGGAAATGAAAGGGTTATTTTGGAAGAGAGATGCACTTGTCTTTATTATTTCACTGTGACTTTCTGAATCTGAACTTGTGAACTTATCTTCAAAAAGGGGCTCATCACTATGAAAGTCTCTACCACAAAAGTCTGCTTCAGTTCTTTGACTGACATGACCATATTTCTTTTGACGTTGTTCTTCAAAATAAGTGTTTGTACTTTTGTTAATGTCATGTAAATTTTCTCTGAAGGTCGTTTCAGACAGTTTGTCAGATTTTTGGACTGCCTTTCTCTCGTTAGAAGCATTTCCTTGAATTTTATTTACATTTGTCCTGGACTGACTCTCAAATATACTCCTGGTGGCTTTAACGTCTACTCTTGTCACCTCTTCTTCTGTCTCTTTGTTAAAATCGGGCCTTAAATCAAGAGAATTGTCATTCTCTATGTTGTCAGTAATACTTTCAACAAGAGGTTCCTCCTTTGACCTTTCAGAAATAGCCGGTGTTTTACTACAATCACATCTTCCCACTGCTCCCTGTGCCATATGGATCTTTGGGGTATAAGGTGACACACGGCTACTGGAGCCTCGGTTCTCAAATATCAAGCGTCTTGAAAAGACCTCTCCCTCATATCCAGTTGTATTGTCAACTGTCGCCCTTTCTGAGCTCAAAACATCAGCAAACTCTTTGTCCACATCATCCAGCGTCTTCAGCTCTGGGTGAGTGTGCTTCAGAAGCCTCCTCAGCTCGGTCTTCTGCCTCTGCTGGTACATTTGTTTAGAAAGTTGGGATTGCTGAAGAGGATCTCCAGAAAGATCTTCTAGTCCTGTTTCATGAATCTCTGGTTGAAGTGAAGGAAGGTCGTCCGTCTTCTGTTGGGAGTCTTCTTCCATCTTAGAAGAACAAAGCAATGCTCTTACTATTTCCACTCTTTTAAACAGGAATGGAAACAGGTGAATGAGAGTCATGCTATCACCCAAAGCTGCTGCAAATCCATGTCCAATGTAAATAGGTTGGGTGAAGTCCAGAAGCAACAAGCTAATGCAACCATAGAATTGGTTAAACATTTAGTTCTCACAACAAAGCAGCCACATATTTGGTTTTAGTGAGACATGAAACAGCTCCAGGGTAGAGGTTAAAGCCATTAAAGCAATCCAAACCACATTTGCGTGGATCACTTTCACCAACCGCACCATGATGCAAATAATCTGATGATGCACTGCTTTACCTTGGTGAGTTTCGCTTTAGTCTCAAATTCCCGTGTCTGATCTTGCTCCTGAATGTGGTGGAAAAAAAACAAACAAACAAACAAGCAATAAAAATGTATATCAGTTTCATATAGATAAACAGGCTGCTCTGGCTGTCATACTTTTTAGTAAATTGTTTGCTTTGCAAAACAACGCTTTTTTCATGGTTTCTGTTTCAAAATTGTATTTAATTAAGATCTGAAACTTATCTTCAAGCCTTTATTTTTTTTTTTTTTTTAAGAATAACTTGTCTAACTTGATCATGTACAAAGTAATGTGTTGACTGTGGGACCTGTTTAACATGAAAAAAATATGGTTTAAATTAATATATTTAAGAGCTTTTCAACTAAATTGCTCAGGGGTCCACAGTTATTTAAGCAAAGAGCTCTGTCAGTTATTCTTATTAAGTAAGGTTGTTTTATAATTTAAAATCTAGTTTTATGTCAAAATGAACCCATTGGTGGGCTGAACTGAGCTCACCCACGGGCCTGATTTGGCCCCTGGGCCACCAGTTGAATAGTCAATATGTTGATTTGTTTTTACATGTTATACAGCTTTATTTGAAAATATATTTGCTTTGTTTGGCCATAAATGTTCTGACATGTCATGTCTAAAATTATGTTTTAGAAATGATGTGTTTCACTGTTTGCATCACAAGATGTCCATGTAACTTTGTACAAATTGTGTTTTTCTTGGTAAGATGCTGAAAAATCACTTCAATATTTGCAAGAAGCTCCGGATCCTCTTGGGAAAAATCTAAAAATAATGGGAGGGTCAAATCAAGACTTTTGCACAGTAATGCATCTAATCTCTGTCTAATCATATCTATTTAGTTTACTTTAAATAAATGTATAACATTTTGGTTAAAAGATTGGTATTTTAAATTCAGTTCAATTCAGTATACAGGCAGTCCTCGAGTTACGACGCCCCCGACTTACGGCATTTCGGATTTATGAATGGCACCCGGTGACGTCATCACGCCTCCATTGAGCAGTATTTTTCAGTATTTTCTGTGTTTTTTGAGGGCTGTGTTAGCTAACTGCTTGAAAATACATTTTTAAGGTACAGAATGTACGCTGGTGTTGTGTTACGTTGAAAAAAGTGTTTAAAACGCAGTTTACGTGCGTGGTTCGGCTTACGGCAAAAAATCCGGACTTACGACGCCACATGCTACGGGTCCCGACTTACGTCAAAATCGGGTTACGAACGGTCTGTAGGTACGGAACCCGTTCGTAACTCGAGGACTACCTATAACTTTATTGTCCACAACATTTGATGAAATGGAGATGTCTTTTACATCTGGCTCATAAAAAACAACACAAGTTTAAAAAATACCATAAAAACGTTAAAAAGCTTTGCTAACTCAATTAAAAACATATGTTCATGCAGTGCTGTGACCCTTAAGACAATCTTTCAAGAAGAGGGGACAACAAATAATTATAAAACTGATGTTTACCATCTTGGAAATCCTGTTTGTGGAGTCCTGAGTCGCCACTTTTGACATATAGAGAGCAGACATGGCTTTGACCGACACAGACAGGCTCTCTTTGGTTTGGATGAAAGCACTGTCTCTGAAGTCTGCAACTGTCCTCCTCCTTTCTTCTGCAGAAACATCCGAAATACAAACTTTATATTGTACCAGGTAAAAACTGTACCATATACTTAAACATTGAGTGATAATTTCTGCTGAGTGAAATCGGTTTAAACCAAAGTTCAGTGTTTATAAGTAATTAGTGACACCTAACAGCTGTCATGGTGGAGTTATAAATGTCGACTTGTGGTGGAGCAGGAAAGACACCTGACTCCGCTCACGCACATACTGAGAGTTTTAGGACCCGTGAGTCACTGCAGCTGCAGCTGAGTGCAGAGGAGCAGAAAGTAAGTAGACGTGCACACGTAGTAGTAAATCCGTGGTAAGATGCACGAGTTGTTTGATCTTAGACAGATGTGTTGCATTTCAAAGCACTAAGGTACGGTGGCCCTGAAGTGTAAACGAACAACATTTGAAAAAAACAGAATTACATTTGAAAAACAAACAACAACAACAAGAGCAACAACAAAAACAACAAAACCACAACAGTTGAAAAAAACAGAATTACATAAAATAAAATAAAAAAGCAACAAAACAACAAAACCACAACACAACAACATTTGAAAAAACAGAATTACATTTGAAAAACAAACAAACAAAAACAACAACAACAAGAGCAACAAAAAAACAAATTAACAAAACCACAACAACAGTTAAAAAAAACAGAATTACATAAAATAAAATAAAAAAATGCAACAAAACAACAAAACCACAACATTTGAAAAAACGGGATTACATTTTAACAAACAGAATTACATTTGAAAAAATGTGATTACATTAAGCCAAACCACCTCAGGGCCCCTGTAGTTTTATGTTAATAAAGTTAAAAACAAAACAAAACAAACAAACAAACAAAAAACACTAATCCCCCAACCACCACTTCTGATTTGGCTTAATGTATTTCTGTTTTTTTTTTCTCCAAATGTAATTCAGTTTTTTCAAATGTAATTCAATTCTTTGAAATTTAATTCCCTTTTTTTCCACATGTGATTCCAGCCACTTCTGCTTTGGTCACTTCCTCTTTAGCTTAATGTAATTGTGTTTTTGTTCTTTTGTTTTTTCCCTAAATGTGATTCCCTCCACTTCCACTTTGGTTTAATGTAATTCCATTTTTTTCTAATGTAATTCAGTTTTTTCAAATGTAATTCCATTTTTTTTTTTTTTTTTCAAATTTAATTCCTTTTTTTTTTTTTTCCAAATGTGATTCCAGTCACTTCTGCTTAGGCCACTTCCACTTTGGCCACTTTGGCTTTTGTTTAATGTAATTCCATATTTCAAATGTAATTCAGTTTTATCAAATGTAATTCCATTTTTTTTTTTTTTATATAATTCAGTTTTTTTATTTTTATTCCAATGTTGTGTTTTGGTTGCGTTTTTTTCAACCGTAATTCTGTATTTTCAAATGTTGTTCATTTACACCTCAGGGCCACTGTACTTACAGTAGGTGTTGTACATTTATAAAGCATGAAATGTGTTTATGCTTGTCAAATTAACTTGTACATGAGGGAGTTGTCAGGATAAAGTGAAGTAAGATAAAAAGACAGTGACTAAACAAATGTCAAATTTCACATCTAATTAAAGTTTAAAATAATTAGTCTGCTTGGCTTGAGAGATGAGTCAGAAGGTTGGGTGGATAAATAAAACCCACACATACATACTTTTTTTTTCGCCCAAGAACTTGAAGATTTATTTCAAGCAATCACAATTTCTTAAATTACTGGAGAATAAGTTAAATATTGAACCATAAAGGGATTTAAGCAGGATACATTATTTATGATAAAATAAAAATTATAGTTCAAAGTGCTACCGTTCTCATCCATCAATCCATCCATTTATTATCTTTAATATTTATATAAAATTATCATTAACTTCTTCCTTTTTCGGGTCATGGGGTGGGGGGGGAGGTCAATGGGGCCCATGTCCAGCCTTCACTGTGTGAGAGGTGGGGGACACCCTGGACAGGTCTCCAGTCCGTCACAGGGACACATAAAGACAATCATTCACTCTCTCACTCAAACAAAGGGACAATTTAGAGTTTCCAATCAGTCTAACAGGCATGTTTTTGGTCTGTGGGAGGAAACCCACACATGCATGCACCCAGAAAGGTTGTGAACTGGGATTTGAACTGGCAACCTTATCGCTGAGAGGCGGCTAATAAATGAATTAATCAAAATCACTGACATTTTTAAGTAGGCTTATATAGGTCAAACATTTACTCAGAATTTTGACTTTAAATGTAAACTTAAACAATTGTTAAAAATTAAAATAATGTCAGTAGAACAAAAATGTTTTTTTGTTTGGATTTAGAATAACATTAGATTTTACAGTGTTCAGCATTTTGTGCATTAATCCCAATGTTTATTTAAATTTATGAATAGATGTTCATCATTTTGAGTCAAAATATACTCACAGAAGATGATCAGCTCCTGATTCTTCAAACTCTTTCTTTGTTTCTTGAAAATCTGTGTAAAATTTGTCAATGTCCCTGTTTGGTGCGACTCCTGTCGTAACGCGTGCGCCTTGCTCGTGAGCGTTTTCTTTCTGTCTCGGACACAGCTGACCCTTCCAGCGCCCTCGTGCTTATTCGAGACTTGTTGTGTGGCAGCTATTTCTGTCCCGCTCTGAAGTGACCCTCTGGTCCACACCAGGTGGAGTCAATCACAGCTCTTTGCAAAGTCACAGCGTGGAGATGTCATATCTTTTATTATTATTATTATTATTATTTATATATAAATAACATCCACAACTTTGAACGTTATTTATTTATTGAAATCTAAAATGATTTTTGTTACCGTCCATAAAGTCAATTTTTTAAATTTTAGTTGAGGGAATGATGCCAGGGGCGGCACGGTGGTGCAGTTGGTAGAGCTGCTGCCTCTCAGCGAGAAGGTCGCCGGATCAAATCCCGACCGGGGACATTTCTGGGTGGGGTTTGCATGTTCTCTCCGTGCATGTGTGAGTTTCCTTCCGCAGACCAAAAACATGCATGTTAGGCTGATTGCTAACTCTAAATTGTCTCTAGGTGTGAGTGAGAGAGTGAATGGTTGGATGGATGGATGGACGGATGGATGGATGAAACGCTGCCAGAACCAGTTTCCTTATTACCCTGATGCCTGGTTGTTTGTTGTATTTCTTATCAAGTGGATTTTGACCCGATTGCATCTCCAATTTTTCATGTTTTCATTTTGTAACTTGTTCATGAGTTTGTTTGTTTTTTTGGTTTATTTTCATTGCCAGACATAATTTCCTCCTCAAACTGTACAGATGTTTAAATCTAAGTCCTGCTGGTAACTAATCAAGAAGATCTGTATAAATAAACATTTAATGTCTCTGAGTCAGTGCTTCATGACACAGTTCACATTGTTAAAATGGGAAATAAAACATTTTTTGTGTAACTCACCGGCTTCAGACTCTGCCAGCTTTTCAAAATCAATACCCGCTACTGTTCTCCTCTTCTCCATGTGGTTCTGGTTCACCTGGAGAGAAAAATAAAAAAGCCATCAGCAAGTAAACCCCAAATTAGCTTTTCATTATAGAGTTTGTGTCACTGATTTTTGTTTGTTTCATAAATGTTCTGATGATGAACTGTGAACGTTTTGTAAAAATGCATAAACACAACCACATTTTCTGTCCGTCCGGTGCTACTGTATATAAAATGTCCTCTTCAGGAGGTTTGTATGATTGTAAATAAATGAAATATAGCCTACAGGTTGTTTTTTTCTTGTAGCACTTATTGCTGTTTGCAGAAATAATTCAAAATCAACTTCACAGAAGATTGTTAAGCTTTCTTTAAATTTAAGTTTTTATTTGTGCGTTGTGAGCAAAGGAACAGTTGCATCAGAAAAGCAAAGCATCATATGCATAAATAATGCACATGTGTCTGGAAAAAATGCGTTTCTGCGTTCTTCAACCCGTATTATGAATTACCGTATTTTTCAGATTATAAGGCGCATTAAGTGAAACATGTTCATTTTGACAGATTTTTGAGCACCACATAAAATCTGTTTGAGATCAGTAAGCACAACCAGAGTTAATACATAAGGTGCACCTGATTATAAGGCTCACTGTCGATTTTTGAGAAAATTATAGGATTTTAAGTGCACCTTATAGTCTAAAACAGGGGTCTGCAACCTGTGGCGCTTTGGATCCTTCGCAGGTTTGAACAAAACTAACAGGAATTTCATTAGTTGTTATACAACTAACAAAAAAGTAAGAGTTTTAGCTGTTTTCCTGTAAATTCTTTTGCAAATACTCAACAGTTTGCTTTTTACCGTATTTTTCGGACTATAAGGTGCACCAGATTATAAGGTGCATTAAGCGAAACAAGTTCCTTTTGATAGATTTTTGAGCACCGTGTACCACATAAAATACATAAGGTGCACCTGATTAAAAGGCTCACTGTCGATCTCTGAGAAAATTCAAGGATTTAAAGTGTGCCTTATAGTCTGAAAATATGGTAATTGTTTTTCTACAATTAAAAAAAAAATCACATAAGTGCACAGTTCTTTTTTTTTTTTTTTTTTTTTTTTTAAAACTATTTCCCCCCTTCTTTACAAGAATCTGGTATTTTCGTTTGTCTGAAATTGTAAAAATATAAATAAATGTTAAAAATCATTTGATATTTTCAGCTTTATAATGTCACCCCTACTTGCAACAAAAGTATCCTCCAACAAATCTAAAGTGGCCCATGGGCCACCAGTTGATAGTCACAGGCTATTGCAGCTCTGGACATGTTTAATGTAGTGAATGAAGGTGTAAAAAAATGGCTCTTTTTATTATAAAGGTTGCAGTCTCTGGTCTAAAATACAAAGTATATGACAAATGGGTTGTAAAGGAGGAAACAAATTAACTTAAAACTTGAAATTTGTATAAATGTGATACTTATTACATTCTACATTGTCCAAACTTATTTTTTTATTGTGCTTAAAATTAGATATAACACACTTTAATTTAAGCTTCTAGTTTTAATTCTTGCATATATTGCATGACGTAAGGAACTATATCCAAACATGTAATCTTAATCATGTGTTTTTTTCACATGGACTGAAACTGGATGGCGGCCTGGTGAGTTGATTTTCATTTTATGATTACCGTATTTTTCAGACTATAAGGCGCACTTAAAAATCCTTAAATTTTCTCAAAAATCGACAGTGAGCCTTACGTATTAATTCTGGTTGTGCTTACGGACCTCGAACAGATTTTATGTGGTTATTGTGAATGAGCTGAATAAAGTTTGACTTACCTGACTGTTTTGTTTCACTTATTGCACCTTATGCATGAAGCCAGGTACTTTGTATATATAAAAAAACATATTTACTCTGTTCACAGTAAAAGTGTTGTTACTGTACAGTATTTAAAAAGTGATTTTATTTACCTTTTGGTTCACATAATCCTCCTTCGCCTCCTTTCTAGCCTTGTTTCCAGCAGGTATTTTCTGCTCCTCTGCAGCTTTCTGTACATCCACATCCTCTCCATTCATCAGAGGCATGTCAGGGGTGGGACTTAATGTTACTTTAGCCGTTTTAAAGCTGCTCTTGACTTTCCTCTGTGCTGGTGCGTTGGGCTCAAACACAGCTTTAAGGGCCTCTATGGACGCTGTGCTGGTTTGAAGGCTGCCCATTGATTTACTGCGGGGCAAACTGCTCTTGGCTTGAGTTTGGTCCCTCTCTTTGCTTCTCCTCATCAGGGACTCCAGGTGAGTCTCTGAAACTTGCAGAGGAGAGGACGTCTTCTGAAAAGGATGCACACAGGGAAAATTGCATGCAGACAAATTGATTATTTTATTTTATTTTTTCAAATATACAAACGCCCAAGCAACAGAGTTACCTCATCTAACCCTTTCTTTGCCGTTTTGCCTCCTGTTTCTCCTGGAGCTGATTGGCCGATTGTGCTTTTTTTCACAGTGGTTTGATACCTACATACACAGATATCAAATTTACCAGAACAGATTTACTGCAGTGTTTAAATACAAGTTTAAAGACGGCGGGAGACGATGTTTCTCATACCTGGTGACTAACTGGGACACCGATGTTGTCTTATCCCGTAGACCTGCGTCCATCCAGGTGGGCTTGTCACATGACGATGGGATACTCTTCAGTGACTGGGTGCGCCTCAGGGCCCTGTCCCACTCCATGGTCACCTCACAGCTGGACAAAGCTTCCAAAGAACATCAGCCAGCATGCAGATTAAATAAACATTTGCTTCAGTTTAACTGTTAAAGCATATTCAGGATCGTTTAAGTACCTTTTTACTAATCGCTGAACTCACGAGAGGATGTGATGCTGTGCAACAACAGTGCAGAGGATTAAAGCTGCAGTTAAGCTTTGATGAACTAAAAGTCTTTTTCAGCAGGATCGTTACCTTACAGATGTGTCTGCTCCCTGCGATGACCAGAGACAGTTCCGCTGCATCACAAGCCCTGCACATGATGTCAGGCGTTACGGAGCAAAGTCCATTTTTATTACCTCGAACTGTCTGAATTGGTTTGTGATAGGCGAGCAGCAGAACACTCTACAAATGCCTCACACAGAGTTCTCCTGACTGCATGTGTAATACTCAGTTTAACAAGTCAGAAAGCATATTTTCTGAATATTCCCTCATTTAGTGCCATAACAAGGGTATTTTATCATTATTGATGGAAGTTTTGAGGAACTCGTTTTGTTGTTTGAGCTCACGTTAAGCCTCGGATTGTTTGCTTGATCTTTGAACAGGAAGGCGTCATCCATAAAGATAAAAATGAGAATAAATTCACTGTTCCTGATTCTGATCAAAACGTTGGCTCGAAACACCGAAGTTCAACTGCAAAACATATAAGATTAGTAAAGGATTTTCACGTTTCAAGTTTTCTTGTTTGTTACTGAACATCAAGATTGTATGAGCTTAAATGGATGACAGCAAAAATTTAATTAATTAATTTAAAATGCGTAAAACAGGGGTTGCTAATTTTGGAGAAAGTTTTAAATTGTTGTAGATACAAGCTTCATAAACACTAAGCTTATATTCTTTATTAAAATTATTAAATTTATTTGATTTGTTGGGTCTATGTTTGTTGTTTTCTTGTGTTTGAAAAGTTGGTATTAGTCGGTTCTTAGCAATAAAAGTGTAAATTGAGTAAGTGTCCTTTTAAAAGGGGGTTGAGCAGCCTTTTGGACCATGTACAGCCCAAAAGTCAGATCAAAGTTGAAAAATCGTCCAGCTGTCAGTCGCTACAACAGATTCATAGAAGGTTTGATAAAGTTGATTAACTCGTATGCAGATGATACTACTTTATATTCATTTTAAAATGCACATTTTCCCTCTTGATTATTTTATCAACTGCAATATTTATCCAAGTTTTATGAATCACAATCCAAAAGTTTCCTTTCTGGTAGAAATCAGTAAAGATTTTTGGCGCTTTGTACCATGATGTGAAAATAAAAATATTATAGCTAAAGGATAGTATTTTGTTTTATATTGCACTTTTTGAGAAGATTGTTTTTCATCTGTTTTGCTGTTGAACCTAAAAATCATATAAAAAGGATTACCAACAAATTTGCAGAAAGTCTGCATCGGCCTCTTAAGCCTGCTAGCCAAAATAATACCATCTTAAACTGCAGCTGTGGGCCGCACAAAATCACTCCAAGGGCTGCAAAATGGCCCTCGGGCCGCACTTTGGACACCCGGGTCTAAAACAATGATGTGCTTTCTTAAAAAGCCAGACAGTCCAATTTAATAAATAAATTTGTTGACCTGAGAAAATGTCAAGCACAATCCAAGGTTTGAAAATGTATTAAGATGTAAAAAAAAGCAGCATCCATGCTTGTTTTGCATGTTTGGACACAACGCCTTAGTGGGTGTTTAGATTTCTGCTAAACCAAATAAAATTAAATAAAATCAACAAAAAACAGCTGACACCAGAAGTCTGAAATAAAAAAATAAAAAAAACTGCACTGCCTATAATACAGCCCTGATTCTATAAGCGTTCTTGAATCTAAAATGAAATTGAAGCTGCCTGAGTGTTTTTCAGCTTGAGTCAACGCGGAAGGAACAACTGTCGAGGAAGTTTGTCTCCACCCAGGAATTCCAAGAGATTTTCACCCTGAAGGCAGAAATAAGAGCAGGAGGAAGGTCTGGTTCCTCTTCATCTCACTGACACTGATGACACACACAGTTACGAAAACAGTTATTAAAACTATAGGAGCTAAACATACTGCTGATTGTAAATGGATAATTACACCATCTCCTTTGTGAAAATAAAATCAGAAGCCCTCAGCCAGTTTTGATGGCTGTGCCATCAGGTGGTGAGTTAGATTTACTGCAAAATATTAAATATAACTGGGACTGAAGCAAAATTACTGTACGTTTTATTTTAGGCCACTTGAGTGCAGCAGAGTACTCGGAAAATGTCCATATTTTGACTATTGTTAATAAAAATACAATTTATTTTACTTGGTACTAGACTAAATGGTTTTCTTTTTTGTTTAAAATAATAATAATATCAATGACCCAAAGAACTGACTGTATTCCAGCATTTTGAGCCATTCTTTTCGCTTTCATCGAGTAACGCAATTCATTTTTACTCCCTTTGGTCTTATGGTAATCAGTCTTCAGACAAAGAGAGACCAACAGCAGCAGCACACACCCCTGGGGCAAGAGAGAGAGAGAGAGATTCAGCTTGTCTGCCTCCCCCTCTCCTCCTCCTCCTCTGACTCCAGCCCTCATCTTTCTAAACCTACTCCTGTCTCTGTCTCCAAGGCACCAGTGAGATGAGATGAAAGGGGATAAGCAATGGTGCAGCTCTGAACTCTGCAGTAAGTTGGCTGCATTTAAAACACACACCAGTTTATCTGTTTGCAAGGAGGGTCAGTGGGTAGTCTGGAAATCTGCAGATTTTACTCCAATGCTGATAAAACCCATTAGAGAAGGAGACAATGAATCAAGATCTTCTAATGTGTTTTTCCTTTTTTTTTTTTTTTTTTTTTTGCACGATGAGAACAAATTGCGTCTATGTCCACCAGAGGGCGCTAAAGACCATGTTGGAGCTATGTGGGCACATGAGGCTATCTGAGGCCAAAACCACAACATTTATAGTCTTCAGGAGAAAAACTAGGCATTTATCAAGAAACAGAAGTTTGTTTGCTCCTCAATTTGACGTCTTTAAGAAGTTTTTAATATAAAGTGTTCAAAAATTGGAGAATGTTTTAGTCGAGCATGTGATGTTCGAGACAGCATGTACCTCACAACGCCAGCAGTCATGAGTTTTTAGTTGTTTTTTTTAAGTTGGACATTCAACTGAATGGTGACAAATGCACACGTGTGTGTGCGTGTGTGTGCGTGCACTTGACTCAGCCCCTGGTGTGTGTTTGTGATTCATGCTGCATCTAAAAATGTAACTGAGCTGATCCAGTTGGTGATCGTTCAACACTTTTGGACCAAAAGAGACTTATTAGTCATAAACGTGGGAGGAGAATTTCGTTTGATTTAATTAATTATATGAATTTGTGCCCAACCAGGTTGTTGCAACTTCGTGTAGTGGCTCGAATAATCTTTTGGCACATTTAAGGAATAGTTTTACTTGTTAGTCACTCGTTTCTTTTGGCCAATTTGCTTCAAAGCCAAAAGGAAGCCCAATTATTAAAAAATGTTCCATCTGTAGTTCAAACTACTTGAATCTGAGCCTTCTTAAATTGAAAGTGCATAAAGTTACGAGAGCAGAACTTTATTTCTTTAGTTTCCTTATCATGTTGCAACTGTGATGCTTTTTGCTTCCACATTTTTAGGAAATGTCAGGATGACATTACAAAATAAAATACCCCGGTCTACCATGACATTGGCTTATGTCACACATGTTCATACCAAGAATAAGATTCTGATTAAAAACATGATAATGTAATGCAGATTTATCAACATTCTCACACATATTCATTAGATGTCTTGGTGTTTGTAATTTAGCTTTCAAAGCATGAAACAATAAAAGTTTTCTGGAATGGGGTTCAGTGAAAAAGTAATGAAAAATATCTTACCTGTTGTAGATAGCGCTTTGAGCAGCCTCAGCTGTCTGAGCAGCTAAAGCTAATGTCTAATAGCTAATGGCTAACAGCTGAATGAGACAAGAGCAAACTAGATTTCTGTTTCCTTAAAAACTCTAATCTTGAATATTTCAGCGTTTCATCACATTACAGAGTTATTACAGCAGAAATATTAAGAAATGCTGTGTTGCCAGATGTACCAGAAGTGCTTCAGCAAGGTTCTACAGCCACTGCATGAAATCTCATGGCTTTCAAACCCCAAAACACATTACAGCAAAGACTGGTCCATCCCAAAAATCCAGTCCCCCAGCACAAACTGAGTAATATTGTGTATGCTGTTCAGTGTCGGGAGGGTGATCAGTCATACATCGAGGAAACTAAACAGCCACTGGCCAAAAGGATGGTCTAGCACAAAAAAGCAACACCATCAGGCCAGGACTTTGTGGTCTACACTCATCTCCAAGCCAGCAGTCACTTCTCCAGGGATGAAGATGTGCACAGCCTGGACTGAGAGGAACGATGGTTTGAGAGAGGAGTAAAGGAGGCGATCTTTGTGAAAAGAAACCGTCCATCATTAAACAGAGGCGGAGGCCTACGTGTCCAGTTGTCAGTTTCTTACAGTGCTGCTATTGCTAGAATCACTCAGCCCCCCGTGAAGAGCAAGCATCCATCAGGCCACTAATGATCAATTGTTAGGCTCCTCCTCCTTCATCATGTCTGCCACCAGCAAACTGGTTGATCCACTATGAGAAGTTTATAAGGCTGAGTTTGTTGCAGCTCCTCAGACTGAAGAAGTCTTTTGGATAAAAGACGAAACGTTTCAGAAGAATCTGTCAAGCGGACCAGACTCAACCTTTATTAGATTCTACTGCCACTACAGTATTTGCATTGGCAAAAAAAAAAAAAGTAAATAAACTTTAATGCAAAACTAACATGAGCATTTATAAATCACAGAAATGTTTAAGCCATTAACTTGGGTCTCCGTTCTGCTCAGAGTAGCCATCGTCATCCATCTATCCAATATCTTTACAGTCTTTTTCCTTTTCGGGTGTGGGGGGGTCACTACCCACATCCAGCAGTCACAGTGTGAGAGGCGGGGGACACCCTGGACAGGTCGCAAGTCCATCACTGGACCACGTAGAGACAAACGAGACAAACATTCACTCTCTCAACTAAATCAACCGGAGTGTCTGGAGAAAAGCCACGCACGCACGGAGGATATGCAAAGGGTCCCCGGCTGGGATTTGACCCGGCGACCTTCCCACCCAGAAGAAACAGCAACTGAGCCACCGTACCGCATTAGCTTGTCCGTCAGCTCAAAATTAATTTTTCCAAAACAAAGAGGAAAACGTTTTGAACGTCTTTTCAACAGATCTGAAGCGTTTTGCTGAAAACGCGGTTCCATGTAACGCACAGCTTCGAGTGTTTGTGAAAGTTTCAGAGGATACTGTGGTTTTTGTCAGCAGCTCACAAAGAAGTTTCCATCCTTTTGTTTTTTTTTTTTTTTTTAACCTGAATCAGATAAATGACAAAAACCAACACAATAGAAGCAACAATACACACTTTCAGATGTTTTCAAACTACATTTAGGGATGTTTCGCTTATTTTCACGGCCAGTTGTGAAGTTCTGGCTTTTCTTAGCAGAGAAAACTGAGGAGGTGCGAAGAAGAAGTGGAGCGAGAATGAAAGGTTAGCGTTTATATTTATTCTTCAGCTGAGTCATAAATGAAAAAGACAACTGAAGAAAAGCCAAGTTTTCTAAATCCATTATTGTTTTTTCTGTTGTTGGAACCAGACACTTTTTTTATTTTCCATGTGGGATCCTAATTTGGCGTCTCATGTTCTGGAGAGCGGTGCAAGAAACCAAAACAGGGGGAAGCAGTTTTCAGATGATCTGACAGGCTTTAAGTTGGAATCTGTGGGTCATGGAGGAAAGTGTTTTCTGTCTCAGCTCCTCCACATGATTTGTCAGAACAGTCACGCCCGTTCCCGAGCAGAGCACGGCTGGTGCTGAGGATCAGCGCAGTGTGACCCACAGGCCTCTCTGCAGGTGTGTCTGAGCGAAAACGTGCTTCCGCACAGCTGAGTGGGAGGGACCATGACCCGGTTCGTCCCATTTTGCGCCCGTGAAAGCCCACCCACCTCAGCGTGGTCATGCCCAGCGTGTGTTTTCGTGTGTCAGACAGTGAGAAGGTACATTTCACACGTGCGTCCACGGTGCAGGAAGCTGAGGCTTTCTAAGCTGCTTTGCAAAAGCTTAGGAGGGCAGCCGTTGGCCCGCTTCTCGAAAGGCCTGTGCTCTCTCTGTGCCTGGAGGGGGGTGAAGACATAGCTGAGCGCTGGAGCTTGGTGCCCAGAGTTTCGTGTGACAATGCTGGGTCAGCTGCAGCCCACTGAGGCTCGGCACTAAACTTTGCAGGCCCACAAGCACAGCTACAAAGACCTGATGAAACAACATCTTTCTTATCTAAAAAAGCTAAGTCTGGTCCTCTGGACATTCAAAAAACAAAACAAAACAAAGCAAAAAAATTGTAGAA
>JARVGQ010000760.1:18770242-18780893 GCA_031762355.1 Hypsolebias martinsi | reverse complement strand
TCGGGTGCCGTTCGTAAGTCCGGAGCGCCGTATGTAGAGACCGCCGTAACTCGAGGACTACCTGTATATATATATATCATTCTGGATGGGCAAAGCTGTTGTGGAGAAAGTGACTGTCAAAGTAAAAGCAGATGTACCGTATTTTCCAGCCTATAAGTTGCCGTTTTTTTTTTTTTGCAAAGATTTGTCAGTCCTGCGACTTGTAAGCCTAAGCGACTTATATAAGTTTTTTTTCCATATTCATAACAGAATTTTTGACTGATGCTTTACGTTTTGAAGAACTGCAACAGTGAGTCCCTCCCGTGCGCGCTCGCTTCATTCAGCTTGTCAAGGCGGAGGAATGCTGGCGAGCTAGTGGCTCTGGCCATGATGGATGGATGGTGCCAGGCAAAATGAAGCGTTTTTGACCATTAAATAAACACATAATATACCCGACGGGTCAGCTGTGATGCATAATAAATACAACATATATGTTTTTCCTCTTCATGATGCTTTTTTTTTTTAACTGATGCGACTTATACACTGGAAAATATGGTAATGTTCAAGCAAGTTCAATGCAACTTTTTTATTTTTGCATGTATATGGTGAGAATGTGAAAGTGAATTGTTGCCTTTTTAAAACAAATTCAAATTCATATATAATAAAGCAATTCATGCAAACTCTATTTTTTACTCTTTACACTGCCATCAACATCATATTATATTTTTTCCCTGCAGAAATATGATATTCCTGCACAAATTGCTCCAGTTTGTGGAGAAGGGCAACAGCTAACTGCTGCTATTTGCGTTTGCAGTTAATTAAAACAATGTAACTACATTAAAAAAAAAACTAAAAAAAAACAAACACAGTGTAAAGGTTTAACAACCGTAAAATATTTGAGACAAGATGGCAGTAACTAGTTTTAGCACCACTTAGCTCGTCAGTGCTCAGAAAATATGTTTCTTCAAACTGTGGCCTTTCAAAGAACTTTCTACAACAGGTTAGACGTTAACTATTCATTACGTTTTCACAGAACCCCACTTTAAATGCTTTGAAAATTTATTTTAATTTGTCCACCATCAGTTTTCCACAAAAGTAGACTACGGTAAATAAGAGGTGAACCACACAGTGTTAGGGACGGGTGAGCTGCTGGACAAACTCCACTGACGTCTTGTGTCATTTGAAGAATTTGGATATAAACTGTGAGTTGAGGGTGGATAAATAATTGAAAAGCATCACGCTGGCCTCTGTCACCTCCCTGATTATGCAAATCCAAGGCAGAGCTAAAACTGAGGCGAATTGCAGCATCTGCTTCCCTCCTCAGATGCGCAGCAGAGACCTGTGCAGGGCTGATTTTACTTCATTCATCACCGCTGACATTTTAATAAGAGCTGCTCGTGATGGCTTTGCAACTGTCTCCCATCATAACAATTTGATTTGGCTAATTGGGGGATCTTTCTATTCTAAAACATGCCTATCTTAATCATTCAAGGCTGCCAGACAGCAACCAGCAATTTATTGTGCTTGGGCTGCCTGCAGCTTTTATGGCCCAATCATTTTTGTGTTGGTGGATATTTACTATGGAGGCTGAAGCCTCGGCTCTGTGCGCAAAAAGCTCTGTGTGTGGGTGCAAAAGCAGAGGCCAGAGTACAAAACTGACAGGTGATATCTTAGTGAGAAGCAATGTCAATAATAAACAGTGCATGATCGCTGATATCCCATTTTACTCAGACACTTTCTTAACTACGGTATTTGGAGTCCATCATTCTACAATGAAAGAGAAAACAGCTTAAAAAAAAGACAGTTATTAGGGACTGTCCAGAAAGACAGTCACCTATTATTATCCACCTGACAAGGGTTTCTTAACTTTACATCTTGCTCTTCTGTCAACTTTAATGCAGCCCAAACCGCAATGTGTACTCCCCCACAAATGTTATATCAAAATGATGTGTGGTATTACTTTAACTGGCATTTCAAGTTACCATGGTGATGTAATTAGCAAATAAAGATGCAATTTTTCTCATTGAAAAACACTGACAGAACTCCTAACAGCTTCTCTTAACAGTGAGGTCACATGACTTAGAGGGGCGAGGTCTTTGAACAAAACACTGATTAAATTTTGGAGCCATTTTGGATCAAGATGGCTGCCACAGCTACGTCAGAAAACTCTAAATTGACTATAACTCAATCATTCAAAAATGACTATAACTAATAGTTTTGTTATTTTTGCCATATTGAGCTGAAATTTGATATGGTGGTAGCTGAGAGTGAACCCTAACACAGTTCTGTCAAATCAATAATTTTAAATGGCCGCAATGTGGTAGTCCCCATCAAAGTTTCTCCAGGAACTTTCTAATTCATCTCTGATGTTCCTTCGAGATCACTCCAAAACTACGCAATGCTCAGAGAAAATAAACCCCAGAGCTCTATCTCTTAGTCTACTGGCCTCAGTTCGCATGTTAAAGGTTAATATTCATGACAGGAGCATGAGGAAAAAAAACATTGAACATGTTTGGCTCGTTTGGACGGGTTGCAAGGGAACACGTCTTCTCTCTAGTGAGAAAATGGCAGAAGAGACCAAAATAAACACATTTATCAATGGAGCCATGTTTGGTGACAATACATCATATCAACAAAAAAGGCTTAGACGAAGAGATTAAGCAAAGTATAAATATTGAACAATTCAAGAGAAAATTTGAAAATTACAAAATTAATGTGTATGTAAACAAATGAGACAAAATTATGTTATTCCAACTGTTAATCGTGTGCTTGCATATTGAGCTGTGAGGTGATACAGAGTTAATTTGTATCTGCAGGTACGATGTAGCTATAAGTAGCTATGCATGCATGTCTGCATGTATACAATTACATACAGTATGCATGTATGGGTATTTATGTATTTATGTACCGTAATTTCTGGACTATTGAGCGCACCCGAACATAAGCCAAGCAATTTTTAAAAATTGTACATATATAGGCCACGTTATAAGCCGTGAGTGTCCACATTGTCATATGAGATATTTACACAGAAAGAGTCTTTAAGCTTTTAATTAAATATCTACAGTTAACATATACAAATACCTACAGTAAATGTTTTATTTTTTTCTGAAGAGTGCCGGTAACATGGCTGGTAAAAAATAATTAATTCTGTAGCCTGCCAGGAAGTCATTGATCGCTATCTTCACCGTCCTCCTGCACAGTTTCATTGGTCAGATTTTTTTTTATTTTTTTTTTTAATCTTTACAGGTAGTCTCATCGAGGAGCCATCCCACAAGAGAGACGCATATTGGGCAGCTTTGTCAGCGCCCGGGTGTGACGAGGCTAAATGTTTTTGAGGCAGGAAGCGCATTAGGCGGTCAAATTTTTTTTTATTTTATTTATTTTGCAGCACTGTATAAGCCGTGAGGTTCAAAGCGTGTGAAAAAAGTAGCGGCTTATAGTCCAGAAATTACGGTATTTGTGAGTCTGTTGTTGTTACCAAAGTCTAGATTTTTTTAGATTTTCAAAACAGTACAATGAAGAGGGAGAGAGAAGACCTTACAAATATTTTTATTTATGTCTGCTAAACAAAAATTAAAGGAATTAGGGCAAGAAATTTTAGATTTTCACACATTTTTTTAAAAATATCAATTCAAGATATTTATCTATTTGTCAGTCTCTACTTTGAGTTTGTAAATCGTGTCAGTTTATATTAGCAAAAAAGTTTTATTACAGTCAAGTAAATCTGCCTTTGACTGGCTGAGGTCTTGATGTTTACCAGAACCATCCAGTCAGTCAACAAACTACAACTAGAAATTCATAAATAAACGATAAAATCACACGTTTCTGGAGCTTGTAAGGATGTGGCTGCACAAACATTTAAAAGAACGATTAAAAATGATGATTTCTTTTCTCAGTCCACGTGCATCCTGCTTTCAGAGAAAACATTAAGAGCTCAACGTGGTCCATCATGCCCTGCAGAAACATTCCAGCACAGTGTTATCACACGGCTGCAGAGCTTCTCTTCAGACTCTCCGAGGACAAAACAAAGAGGAGAAGCCTCCGTGCTGACGAGACACTTTATCCAGGTCAGCATCAGAGAAACAAACAGTGAAGGCCTTTCATCGGTTCAGTGTTCAGACGGAGGATGAGTCCATGGTTTGAGCCGCAGCGTTTTACTGCCAGGGTTTGTTAAACTCATCTAACTGAGAATGTTTCTGTCAGGGACAAAACTAGGACTTTTGTTGTGCAGTGGTTCTTATTTTAGACATGATAAAAGTCTTTCCTTCCAGTCCATGTGGGTTCTATAGGACCTATGATTGTGTCCCATAAATCAGTCCACAAACAACGATGCGTGTGTCCAAGAAGACAAGTGTTTTCATGTGAAAGTGAAGCTTTGTGAACGGATTATTTGCAGCACGTCTGAGGTTTAGAGAGCGCTCGCTACCAGCTGCTGCAGGATTTTATTTACTTCTTGTTTTCTGGAGAGCGTTTCTCGTCTCAAGCAAAGAAATGACTTTCAACGAACAGAGTCTGCAGATCCAGGATTTAGGTCCAAGGAGTTGAAGTGGGTTAGCTACTGTAGAAAAGTGCTCGTGTTTTAGCTAACCAGTCAATGTTTGTTTTACCGTTAGATAGAAGTATTCATATAGAAACAGCCTTTATCGTCCCATGGATGGGAAATTCAAATGCAGCAGCAACAGATAAAAAGATTCACACAAAAAGTTCCTAAAATGTAAAAAAAATATATATCCAAACGATAAAGTACAGTGGTATAAGCAGAGTGTGTGTTTTAGCAGAGGTCAGAATGTATTTAATACTTACTGTGTTTGTTGGGATCTATGATGGTTGTAGAGTTCATTCATTAATCCATGACTGTGAAGTTTCTGCTTTTGGACCAAAATCATCTTGTTGATCTTTTTGTTTCTGTCAACATCTGTATTTTTGTTGTTTTTAGTCTTTGGGAATGTGATCATGTTTGATCCTGAGGTGAAGGAGAGAGTCCAGGTGTAAGAATCTGTTCTCCGTCTTGTGTCATTTCTTTATAGATTGTTGTTTCCTGCCTTCCCCAGAGTTTCTTCCTCCATGTTGTCAGCTCCTGCTTCACCTGCTCCCAGGTGTTCATCATCATTATGTCTCGGCAGTGCCCCTTCAAGTTCAGCATCTTTGTGTTCCCTCCTTGTCCGTGGATTGTGCTTCCCACAGCCTGTTGTGTTCTGTTCTGTTTCCCTGTGCTCACGTAAGTTTTGCTGCCAAGTCAGCTTTTTGTTTCGTATCTTTTTACAATAAATACATTTTTCTTTGGTAATCTTCGAGCCTCCCATGTCTGTTCTGCACCTTGGGTTCAACACTCCCACGACTTCGACACCAGGCAGGATGGAGAAAAGTTTCAGGAATTATTTGAGACAACAGGAGTCAGCAAAGATCAAAGGAAAAGTTTATGACATTGGTGAGACCAGCTATGTTGTATGATCTGGAAACAGATACATGGACAAAAAAGACAGGAGAAAGAACTGGAAGCGAAAGAAATGAAGATGTTTAGGTTCTCTTTAGAAGTGACAAGGATGGAGAAGATCAAGAATGACATCATCAGAGGTACAGCACATGTTGAACAACTGGGAGATAAAGTTAGAGAGGACACACTGAGATGGTTTGGACATGTCCAGAGGAGGGACAGTGGTTTGGACATGTCCAGAGGAAAGGACAGTGGGTATATTGGTAGAAGAATGTTAGAAATGCAGCTGCCAGGAAAAATACAAATATGAGATATATGGACACAGTTAGAGGACATGGGGGTAGCTGGAGTGAGGACAGAGTGACATGGAGAAGGACTTGTTGTGATGACTCAAAGACAGAAGAAAACTTAAAAAGAACATAAAATACCCATTAAAATAGTAAAACATAAACCAACACCCTGGTACTTTAAGGAGCTGCAGGTTCTTGTTGGTGGATGACAGGATCCAGAGGGAGCTAGAACAAATGGATTCAGTTTATGATCTCTGATCAGCAGAAGGTGAAGTGGACCACAGCACTTTTGGAAACCGTGGCAGAAGACCGTGTTCTGTCATCACATTTCACTTGTTTGTCCACTGCTGTGTTGTTGCACTGGACAGAAAATAACGTTGCAGAAGTTTTGGGTGGCCGTGCTGTGATGATCCTGCCCACATCGAGGTCACCAAGATCTTTTTTTTTTTTCATTCAACATTTATTTATACAGGTTAGTCCCACTGAGCCTCAGGGACTCATTTACAAGACAGACCTTGAAGACTCGTGTAAAGTCAAAGCACGCTGTGGTGAGATTAGACAATAGAAAAGTGACTGATGCACAGGACAGTCCAGCCCTTGAGCGGGCAACGTGCCACAGTGATCTCATCAGCTGCAGGTCTGAAAATCAAAAATCTCTTCCAAAGCAGCACAGGATTTGTTTTCTCTGAACAGAAACCAGTAGTTCTTTCACTCCTTGCTGACCCTTTGCAAGAAAAACCAAACAACACAACTCAAAGCACAAAACATTAGTTTAAACCTTGATCGATGTCAACTACTCAGTGGTGTGTTGGGCTGTCAGCTGGTGGTTAACCATCACTGAACTATCACTAATGATGAAGTCGATAATACTGAGCCTGTGCCTTGAGGCTGGCACGATGTGTTGTGACTAAGTGCAACAGACACTAGGGAGTTGTGTCATTTAGCGTAAGCATTTGAGTCACATTTTTAAAGGGACCATTCACAAGACCCTGTGCTGTTTAATGGCATTAGTGAAGCTAAACATATTATGCTTGCAGCTATCTGACCAATGGGTTAGTGTCCTGAATGTTCAGAAGGCGTGTGGTGTGTGTGGAAAAATCAGTCCGATAATGTAGAGAGAGACCGGGGGCCTAAAGAGTCGATCAGAACCTGTTCACACTCATGTCTCCCACTGAGATGAATTGATTTAAGACCTGCCAGCAGCTTTCTGCAGTGCACTTCAGGAGCTCAGTGACAGACACGAGAAATGTCTTTTCAGAAGCTTGTCTTGTTTCTGAACGAGCATGATCACCGTAAAATGAATTACGTTGAAGGTTGTTCAGCTTGAGTGGAACTGGATCACACGGTAGAACATGTCAGTTTCAAAGTACACAAGTCAAACGTCACCATGAAGGCAAAAAGTTGGGCTTGACATGGATTCCTTTGAAGACCAGACCACAGCAAAATACGTTTAAACTGGAGAAATTCCATTTCCAACACAAATGCTGGGTGAACGCCCAGTGCAGAGTGACTTTTGCTTAAAGCTGCTCAAGAAGGTGAAACCAGACTGAAAAGGTTTTATTCCATCATCCATGATCTTTACCCACTTCTTCGTTTTTGGGTCGCGGGGGGGTCACTGGTGCACATGTCCAGCCATCACTGTGTGAGAGGCAGGGAACACCCTGGACATGTCTCCAGTCCATCACAGGGAACACCCTGGACATGTCTCCAGTCCATCACATGGACACATGGAGACAAATGAAACAACCGTTCACTCTCTCTCACCTATAGGGACAATTCAGAGTTACCATCAGTCTAACATGCATGTTTTTGGTTTGTGGGAGGAAACGGGAGTACCAGAGAAAACCCACGCAGCACAGAGAGAACATGTAAACTCCACCCAGAAGGACCCCCCTAGGCTGGGATTTGAACCGGGACAACTAGCTCGCTGAAAGGTGGCAGTTTTACCAACTGCACCACCGTGTAGCCAAAAAGGTTTTATTGTTAACATTTTATTTCATTGTCGGCAGAGCTGACATTTGATGAAAGCAGCAAAATAGAAGCATAAAGCAGCAGAAAAACAGCAGAAATGTGTAGAAAAAGCTGAACAGATTATAAATGTAGCAGAAGTTAGCAGAATAAGCTAAAATCGGCAGCTGAAATTAGCAAAAAAAAAAAAAAAGAAGCTGAAAAAGCTTTAAAAAACTAAAATGAATAGAAAGAAGCTGAAAGTAGCATGAAAAGTTGAAATGATTCAAAATGAACACAAAAGGTAGAAATTGGTGACAAAACAGCAGAAAAAAATCCTAACATTTAACAGAAAAATACAGTACCCTAAAAGTAGCTGTAAAAAGCTGAATTTACCAGAAAGAAGCTGAAAGAGCAAGAAAAATTTAAATTAGCAACAAAAAAGAACTAAAAGGCTAAATTCATCAGAAAAATCACTGAAAGAAACTGAAAGGAACTGAAGGAAGCTGAAAAAAAACTAATTTTCAATAATTTCAAAACATGGCTTAGAGTTACTGTATTTATTTCAAAAATAAAAAATGTGGCAGGAGTATCCTGAACGAGCTGAACGTTTGATACTTGGATTGCTGAAATAGAACAAAAACTTGCAGAACAAGTTATGTGTTGGAAAAAGTACAAAAGACAAATAGATCTCAATAGTATTATGAGAATATTATTATACTGTATAATATTATATATAAATGCTTAATAAGCATTCACACTATTTCTACGAAAGATCTGTAAAGAGAGACTGATTTGTAAAATCAATGCTACTCTTTAAATATCACATATTTTTTATATTTATTATAGGGATATATTATATTTATTATATATTATGTTTAGTTCAAGTGACAGCTGTACATTAGCTCAAAGACAGAAAAGAGCAAAACATTATCGCTCCGCCTTTAACTTTTAGAGGTGAGCTATAAATATAGTCTTTACTGATAAGCGCATATAATTTAAAATAAATCCTCGTGTAGTTGAACCACAGCAGAAGTCTAATCAGTGAGCGTAACAGAAAATACTCACTGTGTGATTAATCAAGCATTCACACTATTGTGATCCATTTTTCTTCTGTATGTTTTTCTGCATCTTTCACGTCACACAGCTTTTAAACTAATTCAACAAATCATGAATCAAAACAGGTCATTTGGACAGTTTCTTTTTATAGAGACGTTTCGCCCTCTATCCAGAGGGCTTCATCAGCCAGAGGAGTTCCAGTGAACTGTTTCCCCACCAAGCAGTAAACTCCTTAAGTGGACCAACCAGTTTGCTGGAGCTAAGATGTTTCTGGAGGTCGTCCTGTCCCTCGTCGACTCCTCCCAGACAGGCAGCCACAGCCAAAGTGGTTCAAGACAAGAAAGTTCATGCTCAATCATCCAGGTATCAAATCCTAATCCTGACCTGGAACTCCTCAGACTGATGAAGCCCTCTGGATAGAGGGTGAAACGTCTCTATAAAAAATAAACTCTCAAGATGACCTGACTGAGAATAATTAGATTTGATACCTGGATGACTGAGCATGAACTTTGTTGACTTGAACCACTTTGGCTGTGGCTGCCTGCCTGGGAGGAGCTGACGACCCCCAGAAACCATCTTATTTCCAGGAAACTTGCTGGTCCACTTAAGGAGTTTACTACTTGGTAGGGAAACAGTTTACTGGAACTCCTCTGACTGACGAAGCCCTCTGGATGGATAGTGCTCCTTTCAGAATCTGAATGCAATTTCTCTAGTTAATATTAACACCAAGACCAAATTAGTTTCATCCAGCTTGATAAATTGTTTCCACTCTTCCTCTCAAAGACAGTCCACTCCAGCAGCCAGTCAAGGAGCTGCGAGGCAATTATTTTTGTTGGCCAGCTGATGTGGGCGCAGCAAGAAGTGTGTGAGTTGAAACAAGAAGCCAAAATAAATTCATGTAGTTGTTTCTGTGAAGGTGTTCCAATGTAATTAGGAAATACAACTCAGAGAACGTCTCAGCAGTAAAATAACTGCAACCAACGATGAAGAAACTGCTGCAGCTTCTTGTTAATTAATCTCAGTAGAGCTAATAAACCCAGTGATTTAAAAATAAAACACATAATATCTTTATTGTCGTTTAGTCTGTTGTTTCTAGCGCGTCTCACCTGAATGGAAACTTGATTTTTCTGGTGACGAATCAGCAGAAACAGACTCTTGGATATGTTTTTTGCGAGCATGTTTTTTTCTGGCTAAATAAAATCAGTTGTGTTGTCGAGGAAACTCAAACAAAACCATCTACAAGCTGTTATTCTAAGAAAACTGCAACAGAACAAGGTCGTCACGGGATGCAAAAGATACACACAGAAATGGACTGTTTGTGGTGTGTGTGTGTGTGTGAGCGAGAGAGTGTGTAGAACGATGAGGAACGAACAGACCTCAGTTGTGTTTGTGGACTACTAAAGAGCTGGGAATGACGACGCTCGCCAAACAAGACACTGGGCAGAGTGGGAGCCAGCTAATGGCCCAGTTTCCCCAAAAGCCTTTGTACCTCAAAAACAAAAGATCCGTCCTGCAGACAAAAGCAAACACACACACACATACACGCACACACGCACACACACTGTTGTGTGGACCTGGAAAAATGTCCTCACAACAAAAGTCCTATAGCAGGGGTAGGTCCTCACAATGTCATTAAGACAAGCACACACACACACACACACACACACAAACACACACAGACTGAGAAGCAAAAAGAGAGGAAATTAAATAAGAGAAAAATTAGATAATGAAAGGACACTGAAGTCAAAACCAGAAACTTAAGGATATGACATATTTTTTAGATGGTACTAAAATACAAATTTAACTTATTTAAAGTTATTTAACCAATTAAACGTAAACAAAAGTTTGAATTCCGTCAGTTCAGAATAAAGGGACGTGACAGCCCCTGGTTTACTCCTGAACTAGCTGACCTCCTGCACAAGAGAGACTATCTTTGGGCCGC
>JARVGQ010000760.1:18561409-18578717 GCA_031762355.1 Hypsolebias martinsi | reverse complement strand
GAGAGTTTGACTACAGACCTCTTGGTCACATTTTAAATTATCCTCGTGTTAGGTCTTGTATTTCACCATATCTATTAGTTTCATTTAGTTCTTTTTTAAAAAAAAATATATATACTGGTAATCTTTTTGTTTTTTAAATGTGATTTTTTTTTTTTTTTCCTAATTACACCACACACACACACACACACACACAACATGGAGGTATTTTAGAAACGTGCCGGCAGGTGAACATTTCAGCGAACTCTTTGTGTTAAAGCTTTCTACATCTGCAACCTCTGCTAATCACAGATACAAAATAAGTGACCAAACATATTTATTCACATTTCTGCTAGGATTAATGTTAAAATTAAAATTTCACACTGTGCATTTTTTTTCATTGTGCAAAATCAAACTATAACAATCGGTTTGTTTTGTACCCAAAAAACCCTGCTTGTTTCTCATATTGCTGTATCCACATCATGTGAATGTTTTGAAGCTGAGGCAGCACAGACAGAAGCTCTGAAGTCATAGCTTTGCATGTTATGCACACAAATGTAATACTCAAACATCAACCTTGCATCTTTCAAAGGTGAGATTAACTATCCACAGACACGGTTGGAGTCCATCTGTGCAATTTGTGAGGAGTTTTTAAGGGGACAGCTTTCAGAAGTGAGAGTGGGGAAACATAAAACGGCAAGTCCAGTGGAGTTTGGAGGGGAAGTCGAGGGCCGCTCAACGTGGTTCAGGTCACCACTCCTGAATTAGTGATTACTGGAGGAGACAAGGGTCACCAAAGGGTTAAGTTGGCGCGGTTGCAAAGCGTACACATCATGCACCCTCTTGAAGCAGTAGCAAAGAATGAACAAGGTTCAGGTTGGATAAGAAAAAGCAGCTTGAAATGCTTGATATTTGTGCACCTTTTTTTCAAAAACACGGGAAGGCTCAGACGTTCGTTTTTACATGTGCAGCTTTGTGAAAATACCGGGCACGTGTACATTTTCAGCTGCGCACATGGTTTATATTTACAGCAAACGTCTGGAGTGGATGGGCTTTTGACTGGTAGAGGACTCGGTAGTGAATGGCGGCAATCAGAGCTGCTGCAACGCTGGCAGGGAGCCGCTCCAGCAGGAGGAGGAGGATGATCACGATGCTTGCAATGACTTTTCCAGCTGTGGCCGACCAGACCAGAACAGAAAAAGGAAAAGGAAAGGAGGATTTGCATACAGCGGAACATGCCGAGTATCTGGAACGCCACGCCCAGTCGGTCATTAGTGATGTAAAATTTGAGATGGGAGTATTTAACAGCACTTTAAGCTCTAGTAAATACAAGCACGACAAAACAACAAAAAAAATCCAGCCACAAAGGAAACAAAACATCTGTATATCTTTATTTTTTCTTTCATGACCCAGGTGATTGACAGAACGTGATAAAATATAGGGATGCACGATATTATCAGCATGGTATCGGCTGATATCAGCGATAAAGTTAAATATCGGACATTGGTCATTCCATCAAAAATAACTCACCGATATAAAACTGTTTTTTGTATGACTGCACAACCCAGTGACAAGGATGCCGGCAGCGCCAGCACAATGTTATGACGTCATGCGCGCCGTTGAGTTTAGATTTGTGAAAATTTACAATCTTGCAGTGTTCGAGTGTTTGTCATTGTGTTAGAGTAAATGTCATGAATACATTGGACATTAAACATAACCAAGTTGAATTGTTACATCATTTTCAACCCCCTTTTTGGCATCTGCATTTGGTAGCAGATCAAATTGACAAAGCCCATGCAGAATAATGTAGTAGTTTAATCCCACAGCAGAGAAAGCTATGCAGTCTCTGTACGTAGGTCTATAAAAAAATATTGGTATTGGTATTTGGTATCGGATATCGGCCCACAAATCCAGTATCGTGCATCCCTAAAAAAAAATCTGAAGCAATTTCTGCTTGATTTAGGGCGGGATAAGTTTCAGCACTACAAAGCTAATGGTGACGGGGATTGTTGCTGTTTTCTGGTGCAAACTTTACTTCTTAATTAGCATTTCAATTAGCAACGGCCATTAGTTCCTGTTTCCAGTAACCAGTATCCTCTTAGTTCATAAACTCCCCGATCCCTGGCTGCTTTAGGATTGCCACTGTGCAGACACACAGGGGACTTTATCTGCAGCGATGATCATCCGAAAAACTTTTTGTCTAAGAATGTTTGCTAATTTTCAGTTCTACACAGAACGAAAACACAAATTGCCCCGAAATAATTAATTTTAATGTGCCTTCACAGCTCACTGGCAACCAAAGCTTTTATCTCCTTTATTCTTTTCTCATCGCCCGCTTTGGTTAAAGCTTTGCATGTGCATCAGCCGAGTGCGAGCACATCCTTATAGGAAAGTGCATTTCCTGACGAGGCGCTCGATTTGATGCGGACTGAAAGATGTCGCGGCCTTTTTCTCAGTCATGCATAAAATGCCCTTTTTAAGTTCTTGTTGCGTTTTGTTTCAAGTGACCTTATCACAGCTGACGTCAAGCATAACTTCTTGGATGAACGGTGAATGCCTGCGTGTACATTTTAAGAAAATGTGCCAGTGTTATCAGAAACATAACTCCAAATCTCATGTATGAGCACCTCAAGTAACAATATGTTAGGAAACTAGGATTCTTTATGTCTAAGACTTGTGCAGTTTAGCTATTTAAATATAAAATAAATGGTTATTTTACTCGATATTCAAACAGAACTACATTATCTCCCTGCAGACATTTTAAGATTGTTTTCATGCTACAGAAATACTGCATGAGCAGAGCCTTGAAGCTGTACAGACATACAGAAATTGTTTCAAATCTATTTAAAAGTAGATGTCAGTTGTGAATGATATCAAGATTGTTTATCAGACTATTCGTACTGGTGGAAAACTACAGCGCAGCAGGGACGTTAGTGCCTTGTCTGCTGAGCAAGCCTGAGAAAATCTTGAATTTACACTTAAATGTCTTGATATTAGGAACAAGTGGCCCGTGTTCTAAACCAGGTGCTTTGTGGTGTTCTTTGTCTTAAAGCTTTTTTTTTTTTTTTCTGTTTGAGAGAGTAAAGACAACAGTCATGATGTGGAATGATAAAAGGCAGTGCTGTGAAAATGTTCCGGTCTCGTTCTTAATACTGTTTTTATATGGAGGGGAGATTGTCTTCAGGTGTTATCATTTAGATGTTTTAGAGTATTGGAAAAGCTATAATAAAAGCATAAAAAGATCTGTGAATGCTTGAGAGTATTTAGTGTGAACTGTTGAATGTTGGCGCTTTTATTTTTCTCAATTTGTGTAAATGTAAAAGCTAAACAACCATTGTGGCCGAGGGTAAATATTTTCTATATGATGCATGTGCGCCCTCTGGTGGCTATTTATAAATTTGCATTTTAAGGCACAACAGACACAAACTAAACATTTTTAATCATTTTATTTATAGAGTCAGTAAAAACATGACTGACTATAGAACTTTGTAAATAAATTGCTCTAATAATTTGTATAATTCAATATAATATAAAATACTCTGTTCCCAAAGGTAGGGGTAGTGTTTCATTCTTTTTCCCTAATCCCTTCAATTTTGACAGCATGCTGGGTTTCTTGAAGCATGTGACACAAAAGCGGGCTTGTGTTGTTGCTCTTATGCAACTTTATGGCAAGTCTGGCTAAAACTCACCACAGCTGACCTCTGTTTGTTCCAGTGTGAGCTACAGCAGAACAGCAGGAGGTGTTCAGCTTTGATCGCTGGGCCTCTGGATGACTCTGATAACGTAAAATACCCCAAAGTAAAAGAGAAAATAAACAATTGTTTTTAAAATAATGCCACAGCAAGCGATACATATGTGGTATTTATAGCTAAGAGTGAGTCATAACTATTAAAAATGTGAATATATAGTTATGCTTTTCACAATTATTTCTCGACAGTTAAAGAAGTGAGGTTCTGTGGAAAGGTCATGAACAAGTTACTATCCTACCTGTTGTAGACTGTAGAAAAATACAGTAGTATAATTTGGACAGGACTGATGAGCTAAAGGCTATTCTGAGTGAGGCCAACTCGAAAACGGATTGCTGGTGTTCCATTTCAAACAGTTAATTAGCGGTTCGTGCAAATATTAAGACCTTTTGCCCCACCACTAATTTCAACTTAGTTATTCTAGAGAAAATTATACTCCTGCAAGGTGCACCCATGGCGACACCATACATGCTACAGCTAGGCCTGTCACGATAACAAATTTTGCGGGCGATTAATTGTCTCAGAAATTATTGCGATAAACAATATTATTTGAAATTTAACAAGAATTGTCAAATTTTAGAAGAAATGTTGACTTGTTTGGCTGTAGTACCTTTTGTGACCACCAGGTGGTAGTATAAGACTGTTTGAACGGCAGGATGGATGGACAGCAAGTCTAAGAAAAATGGGAGGGAGGGCCCTTGACATGACATGGTGACACGGCGGAGCTCTTTAGCGTAGCATTTTTCACACAAAGCTTTTAATAAAAAAAAAAAAAATCAATAAACAACATACTTTTTTTTTTAGAGAAAAACAACTTTTTACATGAAGGCACAGATTTCAACCGTGGATTTTGGATCTCGACAAGACGGAGGTTTATTCCGGAGATCAGCCTATTAGCTTAGCTCGTAGCTTAGCTTCTCAGCTTAGCTGCTTTTAACCATCCAAAAATGTGATTTTTGGATGGTTAAAATGGATTTGAAAGAGAGAGGGTCAGTGAAGAGCACTGAGTTGAGCTGTCTTCAGTAGAAAGAGAGACACGAAGAAACGATACAGCCGATAAATGAAAATGAGGTTGATAATTTTCATTCATCATGCGATTAAGTGATTTGTTAATCACGACAGGCCTAGCTACAGCTAGCTGCAACTGCAACTTTGGATGGAGTTGTTTTAAAATGAACACAATCCAACTTGGTCCTGGCCTTTAGCTCACAAAGTTCCCCAAACCGAACCTATCTGCAACAGGTAAGATATTGACCATTCATAACTTTCCACAGAGCCTTACATTGAAAGATCTGATTCTCCACTTCAAGGATTGACCAGTGAGAGATTTTAAGTGCTGAAAAATAAATATTAGAGCCCCAGCGTTGGGTTAGTTTTTGTAAATCTGCCAATCGTGTCATAAAAATCTGCTTCTAACTGATCTGGGGTGAAACAAAGAGCACAGAAATGTTCGTTTAGAAGTAGAGCAGGTCAGATACGGCGCCAGGCAGGTGGGTCATCGCCTGCACTCTCATCCACCAGTGTGGCTCCATGGGGCTGTACCTCGTGTACGGCCGCTTCGACACGACGGCATCAGTGATGTCATCCAGGACTGAAGCTACATCCTTCTCTCCGCTGTTGCAGTACGAGCGCATCAGAGCCATGTGCCGCTCGAAGTGGCTTTTCCCATAATCCTCCTTCACCTCCTCCGGCGCCTCGCTCCACAGCTTGTTTGCCGTAGCGGCCACAATGTCACGGGTGAGGATGCCGGTGGCCACGATGAAGTTCCCGGGCTCGATCACAGACACTTTCACTCCCCAGATCTTCATCTCGTAGCGCAGGCAGTCCGAAAAAGCTTCCACACCATATTTAGATATACAATACGGAGACCGCATTATGTTGCCCATCCTTCCGTACATGCTGGCCAGGTTCACAACTCGACCTGCACGCACAGGACACCAGGAATGCAATCACATTCTGTTATAATATTAGGTTTTAATGCTTTTATTTGCTTCTTGTACAATCTAATATACAGGTTTTGCAGCTTCTACACTTCTGTGTGCACATAAATGACCTGTCAGCAACAAAACAGTACATAAAGTGCTGTTAGAGAACAAACAGCTCTGCACAGGAGCACTTCCTGGTCCAGCTGAGATACGCTTTGTAAACTTAAACATGAAAATACGTTAATCTCTTCTTTAAATGTGTATTTAATGTGGCAGAGTTTTCTAGACCAGTATAAAGCACTCCAATGGGTTTCGACTTACCGGTACACGCCTTCTTGAGGAAGTCATGAATTAGTGATTAAGAGTATCAAACATGTCTCCAAAGTGTCTCACTGTTGAACATTTCATTTCACATTACAGGAAAGGTAAACAACTAGAAATCGTTTTTAAATAAAATAATTAATGTAAACCTGCACTACCTAATTATTTTTCATTCAACTTTTATTTTTTTTGGTTTTGACAGTGAGGGGAGGAGCTAGCAAAAGGGGGAGGAGACAGTCTGAAACGCTCTTATTGGTGAACCTGTGGGGGAGGAGCCAAACAATCCTCGTCCAATCAGCTGAAACTGAACGTTTAAAGGGATTTTTTTTTTTAATCTGCGCGCTGAAACAGAAAGTTTGACTTGATTTATGGATTTTTTTTGTTTATAACCTTTCTTCGCCGTTAAAGAATATTTAAGTAATTTTCGAGAAAAACAAATACCTAATTATTAAGGCACTAATAGACGTTCAAACAGGAATCCCAACAGCATTATAATTGCTTACTAAAAAAAAACGAGACCCTAAGGTGCTTGGAGGATTTTTGCACTTTGAACCTGTCGTTTTGGAAAGAATGCAAAGTCGCCACTATATAACTGGGAGTGTTAATAAATAAGTGACATTTTTCACTGGTTTACCTTTTGCCCTGCGTATTAAAGGCAGAACAGCCTTGGTGACCCTGATGGTGCCCCAGAGGTTGACCTCCGACACGTGTTTGTAGGTGTCCATGGAGGTGAACTCTACCTCTCCGAAGGTGGAGACGCCGGCGTTGTTCACCACTCCCCACAGACCTGAATCAGACAGCGCCGTGAGCGAACGTGCCTTTTTAAAACCAGCGCATTGAAGTGGCCAGTTACCTCGTTGCGAGTCCTGCAGGTTGTCTTTGATGTACTCGACGGCCCTTTTCACCTCCTCGTCGCTGCAGACGTCCAGCTGCAACACCTTCATGCGATCCGAATGCAGCTCTTCGAGCTCCTTCGCGCCGTCTCCATCTTTGTCCTGTGGGAGCAATTTCACTATTATTCAATGCCACTTAAAAAAAAGCTAAAAGTGGTAGGTGCTTTGAGGTCAGCTTAATAAAAATCATGTTTCTGCAACAGTGCATGATTATTGACAGATTAGGATTGTTACCTTTAAGAGACATCCAGCATAAACTGTGAAGCCAAGCGAGTGCATTTGTTTGGCAAGTGCAAAACCAAATCCACAGTCACAGCCTGTAATGAGCACAGCTTTACCTTTCACCTAAACACAGGAGCAAAGTGCAACAAGGCTTATAACAACATCAAATAGCAGCTTTGTCTGGAACTTAAAAGACTTTCTGACATATTAGACTGATATTTTTTTGTGCCCCAGTAAAATGTGCTACCTTACCTCCACCAGTCCTCTGGGAAGTCGAGGAGTGGCGACGTACAGCACAAAAACAGCATAAATGACAACAATACATTCCGTTACGCTCGTTTCCGGTAGACCCAGCAGCCTCATGAGCGCGTTCAGAAGAGCCGGAAGTCCAAAACCCAACACGACCGTGAGGAAAACCGAGAATGACATTAGAAGTGCCGTTTGGAACATCGACTGCGATGCCATCTTGGTGGACGAAGAAGTGTTTACTTTAGCATCATCCGACGCGCGCTTACTTGTCACGACGGCCACGCCCTCCACTTCCGGAAGTACTGTCATGTTAAACATAGCGGCCAACGAGCTCTCCGAGTGTCTAATTCGCACGTTTTTACGCACTTTTGACAAAAAGAAAACAATAGAGAGCTGCTAAATGTTGAAGGTCTCTAAATTTATTCATTTATTGACTTTATTTTGACTGTGCTTTAGAACAGGAACGTTAATCCTGATTTTAACGGGGTGCAGCAAAACCGGAAGTAGCTGGAATGGAATCATCTTGTTTTAGACAACTAAAAATGCAAAAGAAACTGTATCAGAATATTGTTTTTAGAACTTATGTGATTGTTCAATTTAAATTTAACTATACGTTTTTTTTAGTTCGAGCCCTTTCATTTCAATTTCTCCTGTAGTATCCCCTTCTATAATTTGTTAGGATTTTTTTTTTTGTCTCCAAACCCTATGTGTCATTTTTCACTTTGTCCAACAGATCTCACTTATGAGTCTTCGAGAATCAATGTGACTTTTCTGTTTAAATAAAGGTAAATGAAAAAAATGTATTTGTTAACGTCATTGCCAAGCAAAATAGAAAGCCACTGCGGTGGAGAAAGTACTCAAACACTGTAAAAGTACAAATAAACAGTCAAAAATGAACTCTAGTAAAAGTAGAAATACCATATCAGTGTTTTTACTTAAGTAAAAGTAAATAAGTACTTGCTTTTAAAAATACTTAAAGGGAGTGGTGGCGCAGTGGTTAGAGACGGTGGTCCTGTGATCGGAAGATCGCTGGTTCAAGCCCCGGTGTCGACAACATCAAAATATGTGGGTGGAAATAGGTGAAACACCCACACCTGCCTCCACCCTCGCAGATGTTAGACGTGGGTGAGTGGTTAACCAATGTCAATATTGTGATCGAGTGGCCCATGGTGACGGTGGGGTTATGATGGCATAAATTCATGAACAACAAACACAGGTGGATCACATTGATGGCATTTTGAATGTACAGAGACACTGTGGTGAGATCCTGAAGCCCACTGTGCCATTCATCCACAATCATCTCACGTCACAGCATGATAATGGTCCCATGTTGCAAGGATCTGTACACAATTCTTGGAAGCTGAAAACACTTTAGTTCTAGCATGGCTAACACACGCACTGGACAGGACACCCATCTGCAAATACGACAGCGCGTTCCAGTTCCTGACAATATACTACAGCAACTTTGTACGGCCATTGAACAAAAGTGGACCAACCTTCCACAACCTGATCAATTCTATGCGTAGATGTTGCACTGCATGAGGCAAATGGTCCCCACCCCAGCTCCATCCAATACAGTGAAGTAAACTTCACACTATAGCCTTTATTGCGACCAGTCTAATGTTCACCAGTGCCATAATAATGCAGTATAATCTTTTTATGCCACACCTGTGATGTGGATGGATGATCTCGGCAAAGGAGAAGTGCTCCCCAACACGGATTTACACATTTGTGAACTTGAGATGTGGTTTGTGTACATGCTCAATTCAGTTTATATAGCACCAAGTGACAACAGACGTCATCTCAGGATACTGAATCAAAAACATTCATATGCATAATTTAACACTATATCTGAGGAGCAGACTGCTTTGAGTTCAACTTCAACACATACGCTCATCTTAAAGCATGAAAGCGACAGTGGAAAGGAAAAACTCCCTCATGAGGAAGAAACCTTTAGCAGAACCAAGCGCAGGACAAGCGGCCATCTGCTTCGACCGGCTGGGTTTGAGAGGAACAGATACACAATGGCATGTCAAGAATTGCATGTTTAGATAGAAATATCAAAAACTATTCACATTTAACAATTAATATGAGGAAATGAGGTCAATTTGTTATAGCAGCATAACAAACCAACCCTAACTATGGGACTTATTGAAACGTCTTAGAACTGGACAATATGTCACCCTCACGGACAGAAACAGGAAGTTGGTTCTACGAGAGGAGCCTGACAAAGATCTTCCTCCCATTCACCTCTGGAAACTCTAGGAACTGCAAGTAAGCATGCAAATGTGGAACAATAAGATCTCAAATATAAGATGGAGCTAGGTTGTTGAGAGCTTTGTAGATTAGAAGTAAGACTTTGAATTAAATTCTGGACTTGACAGGGAGCCAATACAGACACTAAAAGTGGAGATATCTCTCCTACCAAGTCCAGTAAAGCAGCGGCATTTTGGATCAACTAAAGACTTGTTTTTAGACACCCAGAAACCATTGTCCAGTCTAGACATGACAAATGCATGAACAAATTTCTGCATCATTTTTAGGTTAAGGTTTCTAAGTTTAAAAGGTGGAAGTTGTTTACAGAAAAATTTTGATATTTGCACTTAGCTCATGAAAAATGGGAGCCAAAAAGTGTCAATTTTAATTCACACATTTGGACACAGAAACCAAAATCTTAAGGGTATCTATCAACTTCATTTTCCCTTTTAAAAAAAAAAAAAAGCCCCCTCAGTGCTCCACTTGCAAGTTAATGAAGCACCCAATTTTAGGATATCATAGTTTCAGGAACCAAAATGAAATAGATAACCCTGTATTTCTTTTAATTCATTTTCACATGAAAAATTGATACAGCCAACATTCTGGTCAATTAAAATGCAATACAATTCAACGCAAGTCACGTACAGGAAGCTGAACAGGATGGTAGCAGCACAAAGTATAACTCTTAAGGCACTAAAGCTCTAGAGCTCATTTGACTAACAAGAGTCCGTTAACAATACTGTAAACAAACTTGAAAACAAAAAAAGGGGGTGGATACACAAGTGACTGCAAAAATGTAGTTCCTCAAATAGAGCACCAACATTAAAATACAAGCAAAGATTGTAACAACTCTGGAAAATAATGTAAACTTGCCATTTTCTTGGAGAAGCAAGGCAGAACTAGATGAGCAGCTATCAGAGATTTTTAAGTGTCATTTTGTTATTGCATAGTTTTCACAGAATGGAAGAGTTACGCTGATGGCAGAGATTGGCTCTTGAGAAAAGTGACTGGAGACCAATCAACTTTGAAGAAACACGTGACCATTTGTTAGACTGCAAGTGCTTTTTATTTTCTGCCTCCATCCCAGTTCATTTGAGGAAAGTGTCGAGCTTTCTCTTGATATTGTCAAACGAGTCCATTCCCATGTAGTCGGCCTGACCTTGCTCCCATTGCACCTTCCGTTGTTCAGAAGACATCTCAGGTTCTACAGATGCTTGCGACGTGCTGCTTTCTCCCTGAAGACAAAGTTAACAGTCAAAATGGGTAGCTGACAATTCACATTGCATTAAATCGGTTGGGACAGAACAAAAAAATTTTTTATTTACGCAATACCACCGTGAACCCCTTCTGTATTAGTCACAGGCAAACACCAAACCAGTTAAGTAAACCAAGTGCAAACACAAACCCAATCGTCTCCATACCTGTACAGTCTCAGAAGTGACTGTTGTGTCACTTTCTTGGGACTTTGATATGAACAGAAGACAGAAATGGAAGCAGAAAATTACAAGATGAGCCACAATTTACACACTTAAAAGCCGCTAAGATCAAACTAGAAGGCTCTGGTTAGAGCGCTAGAACTTTTCAAGCTAGTACAATTAAAAAAAAGAGAAAAGTGGTACAATATACAGCAGATAGAAGATACCCTTCTAACTTTTTGAATCATCCTCCTCCAAGCCGAGCTGTTAAACTGACGAAAAAGGAAATTTAAATTCAAGAATGCGTAACTACGCCAATTAATTTTAATTCACCTCCAAACATCCAGAGACAAAAGGCTCGTCTCCATATTGTTCCTGCAGCACTGGCACCACAGTGCTGGCATACAGGGTCCACCAGTCCAGGAGGAAGGCTGGGTGTGTAGGGGCATCTTGCACACCTCCTGAAATCTGTTTCGTTTGGGGGTCAAACGTGTAGCTCCATGGCTTGCTTTGACCAAGGAAATGGACCACCTTGGCACTGCTACCAAACCTGAAAAGTAGAATTTGACCAATATTTGTAGCTAATCAAAGTACTGTACAATAGATGCTACACAATTTCCAAGAGCTTGGACAAAAAGCCTGTTGAACTCACTCAATATGGATGAAATTGCCTTTTTGAAGTCTAAGAATATTGAATCTGATGCACTAGTTTTAAAGCATACCACAGATATTGCAGTTTGGCTGGCATCCTGCCATGTAAAAACAAATCAAAGTCAGAATCTGGCCCTGCGGGGGTTTGTTTCCTTTCCTTTGCCAGACCTCTAAGCACCATTGCCGACAGCCACCAACAACATGTTTACCAACCTAGTGATGCGTGCTTGGATGCCAGGAAATGCCAAACCTAGGAGCCAAGTAATGCTTCTCGTTTCTATGCCGAGGCACAGAGAAGCAGGGAATATAGGAGGGAGGGCTTAAGGTTACGCACAATGACCAGCCCAGGACGGAAACATAAAGAGGTCTAAATAAAAGTGATCTATTTCAGGAGTGGTATCAGCTGTTGGGAGTGTGACGTCCCAGCAGAGTGGCTGGAATCTTACCGCTCGCTACTCGAGGTCATGTCACAAAGTGACTACACGTTCATGTGATCAGGTCTCCGCTTACATCTTGGCACTTCATAGAGTGCACATCCCGTTAGTCAAGACGGATTGTGTTGTAACTATTGTTTTGCAGATGTAAATATTGTAATTCTGAAGGTAAATGCTTAATTTTGAAGTTCACACGTGGCTTTAAAGACGTGACATGAACAGACACGTACTGCTTGAACGCTGGAAGGTAAGTGTAGATGGCTATGCTGCTGAGGTTGTAAATGAAAGGGAGATGTTTTGATATGTCAGCTGTTGCCCAGTTGCTGAAGAAGCCGTTCAACACACCTTGGTCTCCTCCTGTGGATAAGAAAACATGACCATTAAGAGTCATTAGGACATTTTAAACACATGTAGGCAAGTCTTTACAAGTACGTTCCAAATGTCTGATTTATGGCATATAGGTGCCAACAAATGGGACAATTTTAGATGTGACATTAGGATAAATACATGTCCTGCAATCTAGGCTTAAACAAATTGAGTCGAACTGAAACTCTGCCAAGGGCCTCAGTAGAGAAAGTAGTGGATCACGCCACAGGATTGAGCCACAATTGCAACCCGAGCCATTTTATGGGAACCTCAAGTACCGCGCAACTCTCGAACCACCCCGCCTTCCATGTTCTTCAAAAGCAGCAATATTTTAAAGTAGTTAAATAACTTCTGAAAGCTTAAATGACCTACAAAAGAGCCATGTGTGGCTAAACATTCTGAAATTTTAGTCAAGTTTAGTGAAAGAATAAAAGCTTTGAGGATCACTGAAAGCTGCATTAGGAGTTCCAAGCTTCCGATAGACAAAACCTTATCGATGCAATGTCACCAAAAACCTAGTCCTGTTTTGTAATTGAATGGCTGCAGTCAGACGAGGAACACCTGTGGAACTCTGATTAGTCTTTCCCCTTCAGTAGTTGGAGCTGAAGGCATGCACCAAGGTTCCCACACAATCAATCACTGACTGCGGTGTACATCTGAAATTCCTCGATTTGTCAAGTGCTGCAGGTAGTTTTTTTTTTAAAGCCCAAATAAAAAAAAAAAAATAAATAAATAAATAAATAAATTGTGCACCAATTTCAAAAGCCTTCCAACAATACTCAACCCTGTTCAAGAGCACTCAGCTTTAATTAATAGGAGCTGACAAGTACCGGTATGCAAGTTTCCTGGCTGCTGGTAAACATTGCCCTCTGGATGAATCTCATTTTAAAGTTTTAGCTCAGGTCCTAGCGGTCCAACCAATGAACTGGTGGCTGATCTAAAAACCAAGACAAGTTGCATAAACAGGACTCTGGGTACATTTTGACTACAAGCAGGCCAGTTTAAGTGCAGATTTGAGACACTGAAGAATCATAATGCTCCATTTTGGAAATATAAATCCCAAGACAAGTTGCTTGATCTGATGCACACATTCGGGGTCAAGCAGACTTAGAAAAATGCACAACTATGAGTCCAAACCAGTGTCTCAGTTTAAATATAAACACACAGCAGTCTGAACAGACTCCACTGAGCATTTCACAACTTAATATAGGACTGAGGATCTTCATTTTGAGTGGATGAGCAGAGCTCAGCAAGAATGTGTATCCACCTCTGCCAGTTTGTCTTGGCAACAGACTGCACGAAAACCACAGATGCAGCCTCAGGGTCCAGCCTTTATCATTTTCATAGCAGTTTATTCCTTCCATGCATCAGAGCCAGAGATTCTTTGTCATTCGCACCACATGTGGTACATGTGATTGAATGAGATTATGTACACAGGGTCCCAGAATCTCTGCTTTATATGATCCATAATGAGGTGAAATGTGAAGGGTCAAAGCAACTGCAACTCATTCCTTAGTGCACGTGAGAAGAACTTCCATGGCTATAAATAAGCATGTCTGTGCATATACAGTACAGATGCCAGCACCATTGAAACACTGAAAATAAAGCCCATTAATAAAAGATACATTTTAATTAAGATGGCTGAAGAAAATTATGTTAATTGTTTGAATGAGCAAGTGGCCTTCCAAACACGTTGCAGCCAAAATGAGGCGGGCGCTTTGAAGTTTTTGGCCTATTTAAAGTAAATAATTGGGTTTTTCTAAAGAATAGCCCCTGCTGGAATTTGTCACAGCATCACAAAAACAGGCCGCTCGTTTTCTTCAACAAAAGCCTCTCCCCCACAAAATAAACTATAAATTGCATATTTATCCCATAACAGCACCACTGACTACACTTGGCAGAATAGATGTTTAAAAAAAAAAAAAATCCTAAGCTTTAACAAGACATTTCATAAGGTTCATACAATATTTTTTCATGCAGCGTCAGGTGTTTGCTTACAAAAGAAGGCCACTGAGCTCAAACCTGTAGCCAAAAACTACAATTCAGTCACACAAAGTGCCTGAATGTTAGCCAGTGCTCTAAACAAGCAAGGCTTCAAACACCCCGTCCCACTGAGCTCCTTTGAGACTTGCTCAGGAGGGTAGAAAGTTTGACAGGAGAGCCTTGTGTCCAAGAACTGGGCATGATGCAGACCTTAGTTGGAGCCAAAAATAAAACATGTTTAAACCAGATTATTCACGAGTACTTTGATTTAAAGCAATTATTGGAGCGCAGTAAAGTGTCTGAGGTCAACATGAATTGTTGCTGCATCCAAAACAAACAGTTTTCCCCTCTTATCTTACCGTCAAAGCTGCCCTTTTCTGTGCAATACTGAAGCAGTTTGCCATACGTCTCCACAGAGGGTCGAAAAACAAACACGCCAGAGTTGAAGCAGTCAGGCCAGCCGGGGTCAGGAGCGGCCGACAGCTCCTCTCTGTCAAACAGCTCGTCTATGTTGGAGAGCACCTAGGACGCAGATCCAAACAAGCAAACGTGGTTTTATGTATTATATTATAAACGGCTCTTTTGAGCGTTTGGGCTCAAAACGCCGAGTCTCACCAGAGTGTCTGCGTCCATGAACACGCACTTTGAGAACTGCGTGAGCGTCCAGCAGTGGAGCTTTGTCAAGGTGACACCCAGTTCAGGCCTCTGCAGCAGGGCCAAGTGAGCTGTGTCTCCGCTGTCCAGCACATCCACCACCATCACGTCATCATAAATCCTCTTCAGTGCAGACCTAATTCACAATAAAAAATAAAGTTACAGGTAAAACAATGGAATGGCAACATGACCGTGTATTTACTTACTGGCAAGGCTCCGACACATTTGGGCCAGTGAGTACCACCATCTTCTTAGAAGTATTGTGGTTACGAAGAGACTTGCCCAGAACCATTGCGCCCCGAGCATAACTGTCGGTGGTAGCCAACGTCACAAAGGCCTGATCTGAAAAATAAAAATCAGAAATTTGTCATTGATCTGTCCAATTTCAGCAGAACACCCATTTAAATAACCATTTTAGTCTCAAAGCGATTATACAATACGGAGATGAGCATGAAAAATATTCAAACACTTAAAGGCCAGTAATAAATTTGAGGTTGCTTAGCCACAAATTTGAACGGTTCACCAGTGAGATGAAATAAACTGGGCTATTTAGATCAGCTGGGATGTATGTGCATGGAGGTCCAGAATGAACGTTAACCCCTCTGGCAGCGAAGATATCAATGAAAGTAAAACCAGGAGTAGGTTTATGAGTCCAAATAAATAAATTTAAAAAAAAGTGGACCAGTTATAAAACAATGGTCCCCATGACCAGAGCATGCCAGGAAAAGTTCTGGCTCCACATCCCTTTCCACCAATGGTTCAACCAGTATTGAGTTTAATTGGAAAAAACACTTGGAGGATGGAATAAGCTCAGATTTGAGCAGAAGGTTGAACAGGCCTTTCATCCTGACTTGACAATTTCCAGAAAGCTTATCTGAAGTGAGAACATTCTTGACCTCCAAAGACTCCCAAAAAGGGTCAAAACTACCCCGGAAGTACCCATTGTTCACTAAAAGGAATACAGTTAAAGGTTTTACATGCCATTTGGTCATTTAAAGCAACACTTGCGTCATTAGATAAGTAAAATAAAAAAAATAATGAAGATATAAATACCTGGGAAAACATGGCCGCTCTCATTAGAAACAAACCCGACAACAAATCAAACAGGAGTGACTTCAAACAAAAACCATTAAGTTCGCCGCACAACTTCGCGAGGCTTTTTTTTTTTAAAAGTTCGCCTGCGCGTGACCGCAGCGTGTCTCGCGCTCACAGCTCAAACGTTTCGTACCTGCTGCCATGGCTGAAGGAGAAAGTCGAAGCTCCTCAGTGCGTCGCCCGGACCTGAACACGACAGCTCTGAGGAGAAAAGAGCTGACCAAACAGTCCAGAGGTGAATTTATACCGCTGTGACAGCCAGGTCACGTGACGGAGCTCTCCACACACACCCACCTGCTCCTAATATGATCACACAACCCGCCTGATGTGCAGTCATGTATCCAAAGCCTGCATGAAGATATACAAACACACAGCCGGCATTTTATTTATGGACATCTTTCAGGTAAACAAAGGCAACCTTCTCAATCAGTGCCATTTTTATTCATGCAAAAGACCCTGGATTTAATGTGTTCTGCTAAAAGAAATACAGTACAGTGTTTGGTGCCATCTTCTGGTAGATAGACGTCACGTCAAGTTAGAGAACGACAGAATAGTGTTTGTTTGTTTGTTTGTACTTTATTCATTTCAAGTTAAAAGAACACAATACTATTTACAACAACATGAGAAAAAAAAATATATATATAAAATGAAAGGAAGCAGAAGAAGATAAAATCTTATTTTGTCTGCCCCTTCTTTAACAATCAACTTAAACAATTTTTTTCAAACAGAATAATCCATAAAATAAAGAAAAACTACACAAAGTAACTCATCGCACTATACCAAAAAATTCCCTTTTTTTATTTAATTTAATTATTTATTTATTTTTATACTAACAAATTTAGATGTATTTTTCCAAAAACATTATTTTAATCATTTTCTTAAACAAGGTCAAAGATTTTGCAGCTTTGATATTATTTTCTAAATATTCCACAGACTTATTCCATAAATGACAGTAGACCTACTTCTTAAACTAGTTCTACGCTGTGGCATAACAAAAATATCTGTACCCTTCAGATTATAAATACTTTTTCTTTCAACAAAAAACGTTTGGATATTTGAAGGCAATATGAAGTTTTTAGCTTTGTATAATATTAAAAGAATATTATAGTCAACCAACTCATA
>JARVGQ010000760.1:18547484-18561309 GCA_031762355.1 Hypsolebias martinsi | reverse complement strand
ATTTGAAGGCAATATGAAGTTTTTAGCTTTGTATAATATTAAAAGAATATTATAGTTAACCAACTCATAAAATTTCAGTAATTTCAATTTGCAAAACAACACATTTGATGGATGGAGATAATGTTTACCAGTAATAATCCTTATAGCTCTTTTTTTGTAAAATGAAAATTGGTTTAGTTACAGTTTTGCACGCAGTAACCCAAACCTCAACACAATAAATTAAATGTGGGAACATAGTGTAAAAAAATTTGCGCGATTTGTGTGCGTGTTTGTCTGTTAGCTAAATAGATTTGATCACAAGACTGTTTTTAATGAAACTAGCAGAATGTAGTCATCAGATATAAATCTACAAGTATACCTTTTGGAGTCAACCCAGTTAAAAATGGCTGCCACTGACAACTGGTTTCAAATTTTACAGTTTCACCCAAAATTGGTGTGGTTGTAGCTGAGACTGATCCACAATTCTGTGAGCTTTAACATTTTGGAAAAGTTCTTTCATTTGGTCATAGAGTAAACTATGTCTGTCTGTTAGCAAAATATATCATAAACCACTGGACTTTAATGAAACTTTCAAGAAATATAGGTACATGTGCAACTGATTCACTTTGGAGCCAACGCAATACAAGATGGCCACTTTAAACACTGTACTTTTACAGATACTGCACTAAAATTTGATGTGGTTGCAACTGAGGGTCAAAGTTCAGGCTCAATCATCCAGGTACCAAATAACTGAGGGTCACTCGCAACAAATACGCTGAGTGTGAGATTAAACATCTCGGTTTGATTGAAATTAACTTTCAGAAAAAAAATCAACAACTATATGTCAACAACTAATTAATTTTTTGGAGTAAATGCTGTTCAAGATGGCTGCCAGAACTACGGTAGTAAACATGAGGCAAACTGGCCATGGATAAAGTAAATTTAACAGCTATTGAGCTAAAAAAATGGATGTAGTAGTAGTTGGGAGTCATTCACAACACATAATCTGAGCGCAATGTTGCATTTTAAACATCGTTTTAATGGTTTAACCAAAATGGCAACAAATTCATCATTGTTAAAGTACAAAATTATATTAGTTTAAAGCTCTGGCAGGTAAAGCAGTGAGTGGGTGATACGCATTCTCTCAAGACCTTTAAGTTTTAGAGTTCTTTTTAGGGCTCAAGTGTTAAATCAGAACCTTTACAGACTTCCAAGGTAAAGGAAGCAGAGATTCGGAGTGTTTTCAAATTAATATGTGTCACTGTTTTAATTTGGCTGCTCTGCTGCCAAGAAACAATGAAACTACAAGTACAAGCCACAAAGGTTTACTGAATATCTCAAAAACTAAATTTTGCACCTAGATTTTTTTATTTTGCGCCATCGGAGTTACGTCTCCCGCTGATCATGGCTCTTTTATCTCCACACAAGTGCTTGGCAGAGACGATGCTGCTGAGGAGAGCTCTGTGGTTGATGCGTACTGTTGAAATCCTCAAAGACAAAGCACACACACACACACACACACCTACAAAATCGTCCTCTTCTGGAATGGAGCCGTACCATCATCATGCTCTAATACAGACAAGAAGAAATAAAAACAAATGTAGCTCTTTCTAAATCTCTCTGGCATTTTAACGGCATGTCTAACAACGCCATGATTTGTTGTTGTCTCTTAGAGAGCGTTATGTATCAAACACAATATCATGACATGCACACAAAAACAGATTCAGCATGTGGGGATGGATCATTGATTTTATTGTTTGCACTCATTTTGACATTCTGTCAAACACAGTGAGAAAACATGGCGGGAGGCGCTCGTATCCATGGTTACGGGCAGAGGATGGTTTGGAAAGGCTGGGGGCTGGTGCAGAGGCAGGGGTCTTGGCTGCTCCCTAATAGAGGTTCTTCTGCACGTAGGCGGTGATGTACTTGACGGCAAGCATGGTCTCCTCGCATGTGGGTTTGATCTGGGACTCGGGCAGCAGGAAGCCGTAACGACCAGTGTCACGCAACTCGAAGGTGTAGGAATATTTCACCCCCAGGTCGTAGGCCCAGTCATCAGAGCCTCCTGCAGCAGGGTCTGAGGGCAAAAGAGCAGACAGGGAGGGTCATTCAGAGCAGCAGGGTAGTCTTTTTTACACATCCATTGCCTTGATTGATCATCTTTAGTTTTGTATCTAGAGGGTTCGAAATCGTAGAGGAGATCTGTGCATCGCAAACACATCAAGTGCAAATAAACTATCAAGCACACCGTTGTTCTCCAAGGACCAACAGAGATGCAATGTCTGCTTTACTCACAGATAGTAGTAGCTCCAGGTCCACTGGTGTAGGGAGTGCCATACAGACTCCGCAGGGCAGAACTCGCTCCCTCAGCAACCTCCAGCTACAATACAGGGAGGAAACAGAAAATTAAAATGTTTTAGGCTAATTTTGGGGAAACCTAAGTACAGAAGTCCCTCGCTACTTCGCCGTTCGACTTTTTCGGACTGGCTTTTAGTAAGATTGCACACGAGACACGATTGTCAACTTTAATATTACTCATGTGATTGGGACAGTACGGGATACAGTAAAAAGTTAACGAAAAAGCTTTGGACAGGTGCCACCATTTTGTAGTTTTCCCTCAATATGCCTATGCTGTATTGCCAGTCAAAAGGACTACATTACCCAGAAGCCAACAGTGCTTCCAGCCGTTGCTTTCTGCTGAAATAGAGGGAAAGTTTTGATCCGATCTGAAAAAGTCTGATCGTTAGCCATAGTGACTTTGGTGCCCAGTGGATGTAGAGAGCCGTACGGCGCCGACTGGAAATTGGATCAGAACCGTACTTCCAGCATCAATGGTGAATCTGAGCGCTGCTTTCCAGCTCCTTGAGCGGGAAGGCGTTGCTTGGAGGTTCATTGTTTTCTCCGGTGCTCAGCAGGACTTTTTTCATCTGTGATTGGACTCGATCGGGACCATTGTATGGTTTTGTTTGTAGTACGTAGCTACTGTGCAGTACATATACGTATGTTGTTAAAATTATGTAAGCTTAAGAGTTTAGAACATTGCAAGAGTGTGGCAAGGGTTTCTAAAGCCTTAAAATATGAATAAATATATAAAAATAAATGTAGCATTCCTACTTTGCAGTTTTTCACTTATTGCGGGAGTTGGTGTGTCCGGAACGTAACCCCCCACGATAAACGAGGGACTACTGTAGTGTCAGTAACGAAAAATAGTTCTTGGTCGGCCACCATAAATTTAGTACAGTATATAATTATGGAGGAAATAGAAAAAAAAAAAACTAGCGTACAAACAGAACAAGTCTTTAAAACATGCATGTATAAATTTGTTATACAATTTTAAACACAACTAAATGAAAGAGATCGGTCAAAAAGCTTCAATTTTGTCTCATCAGTCCCAAAAACTTGAAAGTCCAGGGATTGTTAAGATGTGTTTTGGTGGATGTTTTTGTTTGTACCTTCCTCTTGTACCATAAAGTCCATTATAATTCACAATGAGACAGATGGTGTGCTCAGAAAGTGACGTAAGTGGACCTTTGAAGTTCACCTTGAATGATTTTACTTGGTTCCATTGGTAATTTTTCTATCTTTTGCACCATCTAAGCAACTTGGGGTTGCATTTTTTTTTTTTTTTCTTGTGTCCATGTTCTGGGAGGTGAACCACCGAGCCATGAATTTTGTACTTTTTAATAAAACAGGCAGCTGTGGTTAGAGAATCATGAAACTGCTTGGAGAGGGTCTTGCAGCCTTTATCCTTAACATGGATCTGAAGTCGTCTTTTTGAGCTCCTCAGATAGCTCCCGCCTTTGGTGTCTCGGCTCCATGTTCAACGTGGTGCACACAACAATACCAAACTGCCCAGTGACTGTTTGTTTCCTTTAAATAGACTGAAAGGCTTGAAGGCATCTGTAATACTAATACAGGTCAAAAAACTTGAAACATGACTGCAATGCAACAATTAAACATATTTTTAAGGGTACCACCAAACATCTTTTTAAGATATCATTGTAAAATAATTCCTACAAATTATTTATTTTCACTTTTTTTTTTCATCAAATACAAACAGGATGCAGAAAATACATATAACTCCATTAAACTGAATCACTTTTCACAAGAAAGGCACCAACAAGTTTATCTGTCTGCACGTTTTCCCCCTCTGCATCGAACATCTGTTGAACTTGATCAAACTTTTTTTTTATTATTATCATTATTATTATTACAAAACAAAAATCCAACAAAATGCTTCAGGGAAGATCACAGGAGGAAATGAAACCCCCAGAGAAATGCACCGGCAGGAAATGAATTTTCTAAAGTCACATATGAGCTATGTCGGATCCCTGCGGTTCTTTTGTTCTGTAAAGTGTCGGCAGAGAGCCTTAAAATCACAGGCGAGCCGAAGAGAGGGCAGAGGTGTGTGATCTGCTTCGGTTAGTGCAAAAACCTCGAGTACAAGGAGGGTGTGAGTGTTAACTGTGTAGCCCCCCGGACACCCCAGTGAGAGGTAAAAGAGCTATGGCATGTGAGCCATGTGAGTCAATGATTTGTAGCAGCTAAAAGTGGCCTATAGATGAGAGTCACACAATAATGGGGCTCGGAAGACTTGGCGCTTAAATGTACTCAGTGCAAAGTCGTGAAGTCCGATAAAATCAAAATCATAAGATAACCAAAATCTACAGGTTGTTTTTCTCTTATTGGTGGCTTATGTGCTATTAAATTACAAATTTGTGAACTGCTTCCAACTACTACCGTATTTTTTGCTGTATAAGTCGCCGTTTTTAACATAAATTAGCATGCCTGAGACTTGGACAGTGAAGAGACTTATTTATGTTTTTCCTCATATTCATAACCCAATTTTTGGCTGGGAGCTGACCATTTCATTTATGCAGACATGGAAAATATCAAACACTAACATTTTCAGCCACTAGAGGGCTTTCGAATTGTATGGCAAGCCTAGTGTCTCATTAATACTTAAAAGTGGCTATTAAAGAGACACTTGGCTTGCCATACCAAGCCACCTTCGTCTCTCTCCTGGAGCAAACGTCAAAACAGCAGAATTTTGCAGCGCCACCCAGGTGAAATGTAGCTGATTTGACCATTAAAGTTAATCTGAGACACACCGTTGCTATAATTTCGAGCAAAGAAAAAAAGTTTTTAACTGTTAATCTTGTTAAATTCTTGTTAAAGTCCTCCCGTACACGCTACCGTGGCTGCTGTTTGGTAGCCAATCAATTTTGGGTACACCACTGGCCCACATTTCTGGGACGGCAGCGGTGACGCATAATAGATGCGACTTATACGGCCAAGCAACATATTTATGGTTTTTTCCTCCACTTTATTAGACATATTTGAACCAAAGCGACTTATACGGCGGTGTGACGTGTACGAAGGCAAGTATGGTATACGCCTTTGTTTACATGGAAACAGCCAAAGTACATGAAAACTGGTCAACAATAGTGATGCCAATGGAAGAGCTGTTGGGTGCAGAAAAGTTCAACAGTTTTGATGTATGTGTACATATTTAGACTCATATTAGTTGAGTAAAGTATACCAATAAGTTTTTAAAACAACTTAAGTAGAAACTGACATAAAATCATGGGTATTTCAGTCAAATGTTTGCTGTCATTTCTCATAGTTTAATTTACAGCGCTGCTTCTCGATTCCATGTGCTTCTAATTTCACCATGTTACCTACACAGATTATAGCCAGACTAATGTAAGTCATTCATATGACGAGCTTCTTTGGGATTTTTGGTGAAAACAGGTTTTGTTTACATTGAGTGCACAACCACATTTCCGAAGTGCACCTAAAATATTTGGGAAACTACCGGAACAAACCATTTTAAAGTGTTGCAGGTTTGCCTCCCAGCCTTTCTGTGTGGACTTTACATGTTCTCCCCAGGCATGCATGAGTTTTCTGATGTGAGTTTGTTTTACTCTAAGATTACTTGGGTTAAAAAGTGTGTTCCACATTGAAGTTTTGCTTTTGACTCACCAGCTCACTGTGGTCTGCAGCCAGCCCATATTTGTAGGAGTAAGGGAAGAGCAGCAGCTGAGAGTAGGAGTGCATGGTGATGTAGGCCTTCATGATGGACTTGTTCCTGCGGATGAAGTCAGCCACGTTCTTCACCTCAATCTCAGACTCAGGAGAGTAGCCACAAAAGGTGTCGCTGCAAGGGTTACTGGAGGCTCCAAGGGCTGCCGTGATAATTTAGAGGATCGTTTATAATACGAACGTGGCAAGAACGACTGATGGCATTTTATGATGAGTTGTTAAAGTTAAAAGAAGCAGAGCACGAGCTATAAGCTAAACAAGCAAAATGTTAGCTAAAAATATTAAAGTGCTAAAAAGCTAGCCAAAACGCTAAAGAGACTATCGTTTTTAACGACTTGAGATACATTTTTACCCCTCATTCATATTGCCCCATCATCAGCATATAATGCTGTAGTGATTTGATACATCGATTATTATTGATTAGGGCAGCTGTGTCTGAGTGGTTAGAACAGTCGTCCTCCATTGCAAGAGTTGGGGGTTCGAATCCACCACCAGTCACATGCTGAAGTGTCTCTGGGCAAGACACTGAACCCCTCGTTGCCTGCGATTTGTGTCCCATCAGTTTATGAATGTGACAAAACACTGATTAATCTCTTTAGAATGATTTGTTCAATTAGTTTTGTAAAGATACAGTAGAGTGCTGTATGAATGGGTAAATGAGGGCATAGATTGTGTTGTAAAGCGCTTTGAGTATCTTGATAAAATAGAAAGGGTCTTTAAGTACAGTCCATTTTTCATACATTTGAAATGCTGTATCAGCTTTATTCAGCATTATGTATAAAAGTTAAATTTAAAAATCCAGCCTAGTGGACAGCAAGGCAAAATAAAATAAAATAAAACACACAATTTAATAAAAGATGTCAACTTTGCAGTGTGGCTACAGTTGAAGAGTTTGCATTCAGGCTCTACTTACTGCACCATCCAGCGTCAAAGTTCCTGTTGGGGTCGGCTCCAAAGCAACTTGATCCAGATCTTGTGGAACGAGTCTTCCTCCACATCCTGTTCTAAATTTGCCAAGAGAATGAAATGCACGTTGTAAATCAACAGAACACACATAGCAATGTTTTTGTGATACTAAAAACTCGCGCTTCAATAGGCCGTAACATACGCTGGTGTGAGTGTACACGTAGCCGTCGATGTTGAAGACGGGCAGAACATAGACGTCCATCTGGTCCAGCAGACTGGTCATCTGAGAGTCACTGCCATAAGTGGACAGAGCCTGAGTCGGATGGAGAAAACAAGAAACAAATTATTAATATTAGTAAAAGTTGCTAAATAAAAGTGTTTATAAAGCTAAGCTTTTTGTTACCTCTTTGACAAACCACTGGCAGAAAGCAGGAGAGATCCACTCCCTGGCGTGAATACCACAGTCCATGAAGATGGCAGGTTTAGCAGCGCTGGATGTCTTTCCAAGCTTTAGTATTTAAATAGATTTGCACAGTAAAACTACAGTTCCTGAACAGGTGGGACTGATATTTGCACCAAAGCTCGAATTACCTTCAGGACAGTCATAGGGCGACCCTCAAATGTGTTTCCAATCACCTGCTTGCTGACCAGATTAGGGTTGGAGGAGGAAATGGAGTTAATCCAGTTTTGGATCTTAAAAAAAAAAAAAAAGTGTGATAAATAATTTAATTCATTAAGTATGGAACTTTTGAGGATTAAAATGAGGATAGATGTTCTTCCATGCTTACGTCGCTCCAGGTGTTGTACTTCGTGTAACTGTGCGCTCTGGGAGTTCGTCCACTGTCAGCCTGGCCTTTAATAACAGCCTCAACATCCTCAATAAGAACCCTGGAAAAAAGTGTCATAGCATTGTGTCATTATTTTAATAATAAAAATGAAAATGGCTTTTATTTTGAATATTTGTGACTTACTCATGCTCTATGTCGCTCTGCCCCAACATGGTGAACACTATGTCCAGGTACCGGGCTGGTATGTGGATGTCCACATCAATGTCGATGGTCACCTGTTCACTGCTCTCAGGGCTCCACATGTCGACCTGTAGATGGCACCAAAGTCCAATGAAAAGTCAAAGATTTGAACCCTTTAATAAGCTTCCATAATGATAAAGGATGGATTTAAAGAACAAAAGACGAAAGAAACAAGCTGGGATTAACGTGTGTGCTTAAACAAGTTTATTAAGTTCATAAAAGTAGGTCAAAGGTCACCCCTTGCACTATTAGAAAACCCGCTAAACCCATTTAACCAGAGAAGGTAACACTGTTAGGTGAGTATGAAGGTAAATAAGTACGTCAATGCTGTTAGCCAGCTCCTTGATGAAGATCACATGTTCATTCAGCTTTGGCTTCAGCCTCAAGACTTTATCTCTGCAGAGAAAGAGAGAGAATGAGAAAAGCTATAAATACAATAAAGCATCAACACATGCTCTTCTGACTACAAGTTACCTGGTGAGTTCATTTAATTAGTAACACATTTTTGGACTGCATCAAAAATACTTCAGTTTATGCTTTTTACCCTAAAATACATCCAAACATATGCAGACTTTTAGTGTTTTCCACAGATCTGATTAAAGACGTTCTATCAAATTGTGTATTTGCTGCTGAAAAATGGGCCAAAAGATCCAATCAAAAAGTATGTTTTTTTTAAGATTTCTCTATAAGTTGTGCAGATACAACAATGGCTCATCCCTTGAGTTTTTGTGTGTCTAGTTGATCAGCGATAAAGCATCCAGAAAAGCAAACAAATTTATAAATTAAATGAAATTTTATAAAAATGGAAAAGTTGGACTAGACCATTGACCAAATGAAAAAAGATAATTTTTGACAGCCTTTAGAAAAGCCTGCATTTTTCAAGGCGTGTAAAACATTGTAAAGTTTTCTCTCTTTTAAGTAAAAATAATAATAAAAAATGAGGTGTCAGGACCTTTTAATAGAGCTGAACAATACTGAGAGCGCACGATAAGTATTTAAAAAGAACGCAAACGTCCATCTTATCCACATATTTTTGAAAGATTCGATGTAATTTGCTTTTCAGTGGTTAAAAAAATAAATTCAAAGCCACATACTATAGCGCAACAACTTCGGTCACTTTCATAGGCTCAGTATTATACACGATTGACAAAATAATCCCCGCTTTTTTAATAAAATGAAAAATTTACCCCTCAAAGTGAGTAACATTAGCCAGAGCAACCGCCACCAGTCCGAAAATCAATAGGAGCTTCATGTTGGCAGTGAAGTTGACCTTGTCTGTGAGCAGCACTTATAAGCACAGCCTTTCTCTAATCCACCAATCCTCTTCTGTGCCTTTCTTTGTGCCACGTGGAGGAAAACGAGCCTTCACAATGAAAAGTCAATGATTGATGGATGTTTGTGGAAACTTAAACCAAGGTTACTCTCAATAGCAACATTATCTTTATTCTGAAGTAACATCATTGTGCATGTTTTCATTTGTTTGTTGTGTTTGCACTTTATCTAATGACAATTTCATAAAACCCTCAGAAAAACAATCATTACGTGTACATCTACAACTGATTAGCATTTGCTGTCAACACAATTCAAGATGGCCGCCACAAGCGAGTGACCTTGGGATGAACAAAAATAGCTTTAACTCGGTCAGTTTTACAAGTCGAAAGTTAGTTTGGTAGTAGATGAAGCTGATCCCCAACACAGACTCAGAGAACTTCATGATCATATGAGAACTTTGTATAAAACGTTGGTACTAACTGTTAAAGTCAACCCTGTCTGTCTGTCTATTAGTACAATATGTTACGAGCCAGTGGATGAATTTTAATGAAACTCAAAAAATAAAGTAGTTACTGGATGGATGCATGATTAACTTTTGAGGTTAAACTGATTCAAGATGGTAGTCACAACTAATCAACCTAAAAAAAGTTGACATTTCAGTCGATACGACATATATTACACTAAAATATGTATTTAGTGCGTTTACCAATAAATACATGAATAAAGAAAATAAGAAAAAAATTAAAACCATGAGGTGCACAACTGATTTAAATGGTTACACATAAACTTTTTTTTTTCAAGCAAAACATTTTTAAGCTAACATTAATTAGAAATTGTGGAACAAGACACTTGACTCAACAGTATTTTTCAATTCGTTGATGTTTAAGTACATTTTCTTTCTGTTCATCATGTTTTAATTTATACGTTCATAGCCAGACTTCAGCAGTGACTCATGGACAGAGGAGTGAAGGAATCTGAAGCTGACAGACAAACAATGATAAAAAGTTGGTAAGTTGCTTTAATTTGTAAAAATTTTATACAGATTTGAGTGCTCTATCTTGGTCCTTCTCTGGTGGTAGAAGTTACGTTTAAATTAGTTGCTAAAAGTTTCTAAACAAATGAAACTGTAATCAAAACCTCCATATGACGCCATTTTTAAATAAGATGAAACAGTCACTTGAATTATTACCTCTGCTAAGGTGGTTGTGTCTTCAGTAGCGCTGGTTTGTCTGTCTGTCTGTCTGTCTGTCTGTCTGTCTGTCTGTCTCTCTCTCTCTCTCTCTGTATGTGTGTGTGTGTGTGTGTGTGTGTGTGTCACTGTGACAATTATGTTTGTCAATATTTTTGTGAGATGTCCTGGGTTCATATCCCGGACGAGCCCCCAAATATGTTACGGTCCTGATATGTTTACAAGTAAATGGCAGGATGCATGACTTACGAAGCCCAGACAATTGTAATTTAGACAAAACTAATCGCAAATCACCTGAACAAAACAGCAAACTGGGAGCGCTGGCTAAAATAAAAAAAAAAGTGGGAGAAGTCCAGAGCCAGCCATCAGTTGACCGTTGGATTTGGGTCGCTCCCCTTGCCCTAAAGTCCAAGGACTACCCCTACAACCAAAATCTGTAAAGACAGTGATAGCCGGTAACTCCCAGTCACAACAACAATCAGCTCACCAAACTCAGTGAAAGCAACAATCATCAGACCCATGTCTATCCTCTGGCCTCCCTCGCTTGTCCAGCAGGCAGAGCTTGAGCCTTTTAAGCCTCTTCCAGCCAATCACCTGTCTAGAGAGAGCAAATAAATTAATTAGGTACTCACTGACACAACTGCAGGGACACATCACTGTCTGTCTGTCTGTGCACAAGATTACTCAAAAAGTTATGAACGATCTTTCACAACGTTTTCAGAAAATGTTGAGGTTGTAACAAAGAGCAGATGATTACAATTTGGTGGTGATCTGGATCACCATACAGACCAAGGAATTATTTTAAAGGATTCTTGTCTGTTTGTGCACAAGCTGTTTCTACATGAGTGACCCCAGGGTCTTGGAGATGTTGTGCATGCTTCTACTTTTGTAGTGTGTTTGAACAAACTCATTCTGTAACGTGTTGTATGTGATTAAACTTGAGCAATATAAATCTGTCCTCAAATATAAATATGTGCATGCGGAAGAACTTTTGAATTGGACAAGTAAGTGAGTTTAACTTTTTTGTTGCTTTGCTTTAAAAAACCAGCACCTCCACACAGGAGAGAAACCGTACCTCTGTGATGTGTTCGGGAACAGATTCAGGTACGTAGCATCTTTCAGATGTTACCAACATTAAAGAAAAAGCTTAAAGTGTGGAACTGGGGCAAGAAAAGTTTCTGTTTCGCCATTAGCTCATCAAGGTTTTAATGCTTCAACTTTACAACACATATTACGCTAATGTTGCTGCTTTTTTAAACAGTTTGCTTATAAATAAAGCCATTTGTGCACCAACTGAATACAAATATTTAATTGAGTTAGTGGAAGCTTCTCTCAATCGTGATAATACTCTCGGTTGTACAGTTACCAATTATTAAAAGCGTAACAATGATCATTTTATCAAATAGAGAACCTGTTAAAGTATTTGACCACAAAGATACAATATTCTTTATTTGAAATTCCAGCTTGAAAAGCAGCAGGCAATTTGCTTTCTTTCAAGGAATGCTACTTACTGTTAGACATATTAATAAAAACTAATAAGGATAATTTGCTCCTTTTAAGGTAATAAGAAATCAACTCATGGCTGATATGTTTAACTTTTATTTGTATTTTTTTAATATTAAAAAAAGTACAGTTACAAAGTAAAAAAATACAGTATATAAACACTTTTAAATACCACATAGACACATATCACCAATATCAGGGGAGTTTGTGTGCCCTAATTTTTACTCCCAGACACATATACATTTTCACAACGACTTGAAAATACCACACAAAATACAGGCACTAGTTATCGCAGTCTGATATGTTACAGATGTAAATGTACACAACACTCTGTTACAGGTTTTTATGTTTCCTTTTCATGCAGCTGCTGGGAAAAACAGAGGTGGATCTGCTGAGCGCACAGAACTGAACAATACATTACCTCACAATGCTGACAAAATCCTGCACATCTTTTACAACATACAGTATATATAATTGGTATTTATCAGTTTTTTTCAAGCAGGTAGATTGGCTTCCTTTATGATGAAGTGATATTGGCATACTTATCACAGCCCAAGATTTTACAGCATGTTATGAGACATAGTCATCCTTTGGTTTCACAGAGTCTCCCTGAATACCACATGTTTACCGTTCTAAAAGCTTCAGTGCTTGTTGGAGTTTTAAATATGTCTACATTTCAAGCCTCCTGACCAAAAATCAAAAGGAGAAACTGTACCTGGTTTCCTTCCCATTTTCAGTTTTAGTCACTTAACATCACAGGAAGTGTTACTTTTGACTGTAAGGCTCAGTGCTTCCGTGGCACGGAAGGAGAGGGCGCTCATCTTGGAGCTGATGCTTGGGTGAGCCCTCGTGCCTCTACTTGAGGAGCAGCGCAGAAGACGCATCAAGTTTTTGCGATAGCTGTTCCCCACAAAGCTGTACACGATCGGGTTGACGCAGCTGTTGAAGAAGGCGATGCAAATGGTGAAGGGCATGGCGGTGTCGATGATTTCCACGAGGGTGCAGTGCTTCCCTGGTATGAGCTGAGTGAGCAGCTGCATGAAGTGGAACACCTGATGGGGCACCCAGCACAAGAAGAAGGCCATGACGGCTGCCGCAAGCATGCGCAGCACCTCGTCGTCCCGGGTACGAGACGTCTTCTGGATGTGCTTCGACCTCAAGAGCGCCCGCCCAATCAGGCAGTAACACGTGATGATGATGATGAACGGTATCAGAAAACCCAGCAGGCTTTTCATCATGTTGATGGCCAGAAGTAGAAGTTTCAACTTTTCCACGTGTTCTTTTGACGGGTGCAGGATCCCACACACGGTTTTCTCAGAGTCTTTGATGTTGTACACATCCCTGGTCATGGCCGTGGGCACACTGAGCATTAACGAGAAAAGCCAGATCAGTACGCAGGTGATGCGTGCGTACAACACGGTGCGAAAGCGCCGGGATTGCACCGGATGCACAATGGCCAGATAACGGTCAATGCTGAGCGCTGTGAGGAAAAAGATACTGGTGTAGAGGTTGAAAATGACCAGTCCTGCGCTGGTTTTGCACAAAACCCCGCCAAAGGGCCAATGATACCCCGTGGCAGTGAACGTCACCCACATGGGGAGAGTGATGAGAAAAGTGAGGTCAGACACAGCGAGATTAAAGACAAAAATGTTGGCCACCGTTTTGAGCTTCATGTAGCAGTAGATGACGGCCACCACCATGCTGTTTCCGATGATGCCGATGACGAAGTTGCAGCTGTACACGACGGGCACCAGGGTGAAGATGATCTCGTGATTCCCCGACATGCCACACGACAGATTTATCCCTTCTGTCATTCCCACAGTCAGGTTCTGCATCTTCTCTTTTTAGTGCCAAATCCTAGGACTTTTGAGCTGAGAGGGTGGGGGGGGGGGGGGGCCCCGGT
>JARVGQ010000760.1:18493376-18503645 GCA_031762355.1 Hypsolebias martinsi | reverse complement strand
CCCTCTGGAGTGAGGGTGAAACGTTTCTACTAAAAAGAAACTGTCCAGATGACCTGATTGAGAGTTATCAGATATAGCCAGTTGAGTTATCTCGAAAAATGAATCACTCGTAGAAGCGCAACTAATGACTTTCTGCTGAGAGTTTCATTCCAATCCAGTGGTTAAGTTCTGTGTAGTGAGAGAAAAAGAGTTTGGGAATGACCTTACAAACAAATAGCTTTATGATTAAAAAAAAAAAGCACAACAAAACAAATTAGAATAAAGTTATCATGGCAGCCATAAAAATAAAAAGCTTCCAAGTCATAAATTATTTTTCAGTAAACTTCAGCTGTTTAGTCCGAGTAAGGTTTTGTGTGGCCGTTGCATTTTATGAGTCAAACTCTTTCGCATATATTTCCAAAGTCAATATGGCACTTCACTGTGGGACGCTCCACCGAGGGCAGTTAAACCCGAGGTTTGGCTGCAGCACGTTTGGATACATAGCTTTTACTGCAGAGCCTATGAAATATTTTCATCAGGGCCTTCTTGGCATACAAAGTATTTAGCTGTGGACACAATCTGCTTACTGTTATACTTTTAAATAGCAAGACTTGGAAGGCTGATGAGCACTGATTTAGAGCTTAAAAAGAAGAGAATAAATACTCTGTGTGAGGTGTTTTCCATCAAAATGCCAAAGTGATAGTTCAGATGTTTTGAAGCTGGGTTCGGTTGAAAGGCTATGAACAAGTCCAACAATGTTCCGTCAACACATCTGGATGGTTTCTTTATTTTGTTATTTTGTTTCATCCTTCATCCACTTCATCAGTCCGAGGAGCCGGTCCATAGTGGACCAACCAGTTTGTTGGTGATAAGATGGTTTCTGGGATGCTCTCCTCCATCGACTCCTCTGAGACAGCCATAGCTAAAGTGGTTCAGAACAACAAAGTTCATGGACAATAATCCAAAAAAGAAATCTTCCAGATAGATAACCTGACTGTACATTGTTGGATTTTTTTTTTTTACCTGGATTACTGAGCATGGACTTTGATGTTTTGAACCCCTTTGGCTTTGGCTGCACAAGAGGAGTCAATGGGGGGAGAGGGCGGGTCCCAGAAACCATTTTATCACCAGCAAACTGGTTGGTCCACTATGTAGGTTTGCTGTTTGTGGGACTGATTTTGTTGTGGCTCCTTGGACTGATGAAGTCCTTTGGATAACGGACGAAACATCTCAACAACAAAAAAGTAGCCATCCAGATGACCTGACTGAACTTTGTTGGATTATTTACTTGGATTATTGAGCATGAACTTTAATGTTATGAACAAGTGTCTTACTTTTCCTAACTTAAATGTTCAGTCAGCTAGCTACAACAGGTAAGATATTAACTATGCATAATTTACAAACAACTCTTTTGAGTGACTAAATCACATCATTAAAATAAGTCAGATAGGTTGGGGTAAGTTTTTTTTTTTTTTTACACAACTAGTGAAACTATATTCAGGAACAAGTATTTGAAAGAACAAAAGGAAGTTAATTTTTTATTCCGCAGGAAGAAAAATCGTGCTTCGTGCGCTGTAAAGAAGACATATGAAAACACGTTGCTAAAAGAGATTGATAACACTTTATGCAAAGTTCGTGAAATCCAAGGTTTCCATAAAACAAAAACACGAGCGCTTCCATAGCTAAAGTGCACACCAGTACATAAAGAAGTTGACTGCATCATCATAACCCTTTGGCAACAACACGGTGGTGGGTGATTCAGAAACATGTGCTGCCATTTTATCATGCCGAGGGCCAAGTTTTGGAGCCTTAAACACCCCACCAAGGCTTGATAAATCTGGCTTGAAAAATCTCATTTGCAGAGAGTAAGGCATCTGCAACAATATTTATCTTCTTCCCTGTCCAAGGGTAATGGGTTAGGCAGGATGGATGAGGACGGCGTCCTCTTGCCTTCAGGTGCAGCGATCTCACAGAGGACCCGTAGACGGGGCCCGCTTATGACGAAGCAAAAGGAAACACATCAACTCCCTCAGTAAACACATCACCACGGTTGAACAATTGGCTATTAGCATAATTAGTCCGCCTGATCTTACACTTTTTATGTATCAGAGTGTTTGTGTGTGCGTTGACGAGGGAGGAGGGGGGGTGGCATTTTTTGCTCTTGTTCCACAGCAATTAAACCCATCTAATTTCAAGAAGAGCAAACATTCTTTAGTGGCTGGGGGAAGGCTTCGGGGCGCAGAAACTTCAGGAAACATCAAGTCCTCGGTGGCTCCACGTCTTGTCTGATGATGTTTGCTAATTATTCAGCCTGGCACTTTACAGGGAGGGGGAACGAGCAAAGATCTGCGCCTGAAGCTTATCAATAAATTAGCAGGCAACTCAATCTGGATGTTGCCTTTTTCATTTTTTTTTATTTTGGCCCAAAAGGAAGGAGGAAAACCAATAAAAGGGTATACAAAACTAAAATAAATAAAACCTTTAAAGGTTGGTTTGCAGTGAAGGACTCTGTCTAAGATATGATTAACCTTTTGATTTAAACACTCTGCCTCATAAATAAGATGACAAGTTATTTGGCTATCATGTGATCGTAATGATTCTCATTAGCATGGAGTGACCTCCTCTAATCTGTTGCCTCTATTTCTCGTCTGGCCTGGGTGAACCAGCCTGATCTGTTTACTCTGATAGAACACAAGTCACAAAGTAAAGGCGAGTTTTCTGTGAAGTCTTCTTCTTGTCTCCTTTGTCTTTATCTGCTGGAAGAGAGAGGACAAAACTTTAATCAGCCAGACGTCCGTGAATGATGAAAGGCGTCGGGATTGCTTCCCATTTTCCGTAATAAAAAAGTGTCCTTTTCAAAACTTAGCAAACAACTTGAAATATGGATTTTATTTCACTTTTTTTTGGGCTGTAAAGCAATTTGAAACAAAGTGATGTAAGAATCGAGAATAACTATGGGGTCTGCTGTAGAGCTACAAGGCAGAGCATTCATGAAAGTGTGGCAGACATGGACTCCAAGCCTGTAAGCCAGAACACCACTGAGAACTAAGATGTTTGAAATGGTCTTTCCCTCCGCAGCTCCGCTCAGCAAGAGCTGCAGATGTTAAAAATACGTCCCGCTTTTACAGCCCACTGAGATGTGTTGTGAATTCTATAGTAAATGTTTCCAGCTCTTGTTCAAATTCTTCTTTTCTCTACAGAATTACAACCCTGAGCTTAATTTGCTTTGAGTTACTCTACAATATACCCATTATATTTCCAAAAGTTAATAGAATTTTACGTTTACCTAAACAACAGCAATGCTATTGCGTGAATGTGTATGAAGCATTCACACTACTGTGATCCATTTTTCTTTTTTTTTGTTTTTTCTGCATCTTTCCCGTTCCACAATGTTTGGCTACTTCAACAAATCATATATCAAAATGTTCAGCTCGTTCAGTAGAAGGGTGCTGTGACTGTTGGTATTGGTGAGTCTTTAGCTTTTTGAAATATTTAGCCTTTTATGCCAACTTTTCCTCAGAAAATTTAGCTCATTTTACATCCTTCAAATCTTTAGATGTGTTTTGCAACCTTTTACTGCTCCTTTCACATTTTGTCCCAGTTCAGCTTTTTTCAGCTTCCTTGTGCAAATTTAAACCTTTTCAGCTACTTTCAGCTGTTTTTTCAGCTGTTTTGTGATCCTTTTACAGTTTTTCTGCTAATAACATTTTTTGTTCTTCTTGTAACTTATTTATGATAATTTCAGCCTATTTCTGCAAGTTTCAGCTTTTTCAGCCACTATTTAGTGGTTTTATGCTACTTTTAGCTATTTTGGTTAATTCTACATTTTTTGCACTCATTAAACTTTTTTCAGCCGAATTCAGCAAATTCAGAAAAAAAAACATGTGCTTTCTTTATTTCCTTCTAGGAATTTAAGATTCTTTCAGAAATTTGAGCTACTTTTCAGCAGTTTTTTTTTTTTTTGTTGCTAATTTCAGCTTATTTCAGATAACAACTTTTTAGTGCTACTTTCTGCTTTTTCAGTCTAACTGGGCAATCATCTATCCTCTCTGCTTTCTTCTTCAGCTACTCTTTTAGCATTTTAGCATTTTTCGGCTAATTGCAACTGTTTTCAGAAAATCACAAATCCACATTTTTTGTGGTAATTTCTCCTACCTCCTGTGGTAAGTTCTACCTTATTTCTGCTAATTTCAGCTCCTTTCAGCTTTTTTCTACCAGTTTCAGCTTTTTATGCTACTTTTTAGCTGTTTTGTGCTAAATTTAGCTTTTCAACTACAAAGTCATTCTACTTTTTTCAGATCATTTCAGCTTCTTTCACTTCCTCCTGGTTTTTTAAGCTTATTTCTGCCTTTTTAGCTACTTTTCAGCTTTTGTTTTTGCTAATTTCAGCTTTTTTAGCTGATTTCCTTCTAAAATTTGTGCTAATTTCTGCTTATTTAAATCTAATTTAGCAAATATGTGTTCTTTCTGCTTTTTTCTGCTAACTTAGGTTTGCTCTTCAATTTCAGCTGCATTTCCGCATGTTTTTATATAATTTCAGATGTTTTTCAGCAAGTTCTTCAGCATCCATGCTGCGTTTTTTTGCAGAAAATACAAACTTTCTAGTTGCATTTAAGCTCCAACGTGGTGTAAAAGTTGTGACTGAAAAGTATAAACTCTTTAAAGTGTCTGCAGTACGTCAGGAAGTGCTTCAGGGTGACAAGCTGCAATTATGCATGAAGTCAGAAGACATTTATAAGCATTTCATACCTCAATAAATAAATGTATATGTTTTACAAGGAAGGAGAAAGTTTAATATATACATTGCGACTGCTGTCACTCAAAGTTAAAGAATATTAGACAAAAATACCAGCAAGTAAATCAATTTATAGTTATCCTCTTGTTAGGGAAGCAAATGATTTACTGTAGTTTAATTTATGGCCTGCTATAGAATAATAAAGCAGCTGTGGAGAAAACAGCTGGACAGACACTTGGAGCGCTAGTAAACGTCAGAGTTACTAAACGGTCAGGACGAAACCCCAACCGGGTCTCAGCTAAAAATCATGCTCACAACGACAAATCTCAGAAAAGATATTGACAAGCAATTATCCTGTTGTCAGGAAAGTTAGCTTCTTTAATCCAGATTATCAAAACTAATATTCCACTCACTGTTTTCTTCAAAGACGACTTGCTGATTGATCATTTATATGTGTTGCTTTAACCATCAGGTGAACTTGGCTCAATCTGTTGAACCTGTAGAGTTTAAAGAATAACGTCTACCCTGCAGTATGTTGCACCCGGTCCTTTTAGAGAATATGCCAGGAAAGTTCGTCTATCTGAAACCCTTTTAAAGCTCAGAGAAAAATAAAAGCCCTGCTTAGACCAGTCCACAAAGTCAAGACTGAACGAGCAAAAATACATATCTGATCGTAAAGATTTGATCCTGCGAAGAAGGAAAAAAGGTTTTCTCTGTGTGATACTTCAGATTATCCAGGTCAGACGTGTTTTCACTGGCTCCGGCTCCGTCTTCGCAACATCATCGTCAGACATCAAAGACGTCCAGCCACAGCCGAGATGTTTATCTACTTCCAAAGACTCGACGCAACCAGGCCAAAAAGAACAATCCTATTTTTCTCACCATCGCAGAGACCACTTGCTTGACCGCTCAAGTTGCTAATATCCCAAAGTTCATAGCTCGTGCAGCCATTGTCCGTCTCGTCCTTGAGCGAGCTATGCCCAAACTTGCAACTTAAGAAGCTCTGGGTGGGGAGAATGAAACTTTCTTGTGTTCGACTCCAACTATGTTTCCAGATGTGCCAAGGGTCAGGGGTTAAAGATAAAAGTGCCAGGATGTGGCATACCCCACAACAGCAAACTGGTTGCAGTGTGTGCATTCCTCACTGGAAGGGGGCGATGAGAGGAGTTCCTCATGGATTTTTTTTTTCTTTCCACCACTCCCAGTGAGAGGCCTCATTTTGTGGTAGTGAATTATGACACCGCAAGTTGCAGGCTCACTGCTATGGCCATGTTTACCAGTGGCACAGAGGCAAAATGTGAGCTGTGTCAACCATAGCGGGTGGAAAACAAACGAGCTGTTTACAGTCATGGCTGGAGAACAGTTCTCGGACTTCTCCTTTCTCCCTCCATGACAGTAAGTTTTCACAACGCTTCCTGTCCTTTTATTTAAAGCAGTAGTAGTTTTGAACAAATAACATCCTACCTGTTGTAGATGGCTTTTTGAACACCTTCCGTTTCAAGAAATAGTTTATTTCCGGCTGAACTGAGAAGCTAACATCTAGTCTAAATGGAGCCAAGACCAAAGTAAATTGCTTCCAGTTCAAAATACCTGAAATAATTAAAAGGTTTATAGCAGTTCCTGCAAACACTGTGTCATAAAATTTATAGTGCTGACACTTAAATTGAATATTTATACAAGCAAATGTCTTTTTTTGCCCAAAATACCTCAAGTTGCATAGCAAGTCCTACAGCTAGCTAGCTGCTGCTATTTCGTCCTGCAAATGCCAAATGAAAACAACCATGTAGTCCAAAGCTGACAGTGATGTAACGGTTTCAAAAAAATAGCACACAAATCACTATGAAATATTTGTAATTAAGGTTATTTTAAGATGGCAACAATCCACTTTTGGCTTGGCCTGTCTTGACTTAGCTTGTCTGCTCAAAAGTAAACTTTGTTTGTCTAAACTGAGGTCACTACAAAAAAGCTTTTTACAACAGGTAAGATATTTATTCTTAATGGTATTTCCAAAAAAACCCCACTTCAAAAGATCTGAACCATAAAGATTGTTATAGAGGCCCAAGCAGAGAGCAGATTCTGAGTTATAGCTCCAAGTGAGGCCCGGTCTTTTCACTTCTGCCAGCTGCTGAGCCACAATAGAGCCATCACAAGTTATACATACAGGTCCATTACATTGACTCGTGAATGTCTGCCAGAAATTGGGGCTAATTTCACAAAAAAAAAACCAGCTAATACGATTATTTCAAGTGTGTCAGAGGCTTAATAAGTGTGAAAATTGGCCTGTCATATAAGTCCTGAGAGTGGTTGTAAATTGAGTGATTACAGTTGCAAAGCCTTGGCCTGGCTTTTTGTTTCTTTACATACTGTAATCTGCTAAATGAAACCAGACCGGACAACTTCATTAGGATTCTTGAAAGAAGAAAAAAGTGGGTAACGTCAATATGACAGAGACAACTTTATTGTGGAATTATGGGAATAATGAGCTTTAGAGGATGTGCAAAGATTACACGTCCCCTGAGACGGCTTCATTTATTGTTGGGCGGCTAGCACTGGCTTCAGAATTTAGTTTTATCACGCAGTATGCTCTGGCTGAACAGTCCTCTAGAAATGTGGCCAAAATGGCTCCGATTATTACAAGAACATTATAAAAACTAATTGTATGCAATACAACAAAAAGATGCAGGTTGTTAAAGACATTTTTAAAGAGCTTGACTGTGGAAGGTGGGATGTTTGCAGCTGGATAAGTTGAGTGTGGTTTGATGCATGCTGAAGAGAGCTCACAGGGCCACTAGATGGAGTTAGATCCTACTGAAGAGCTGTGGGGCCTTGGTGGAAACAAGACAATGAGAACAAGTGGACCAGAAGAAGCTCTTTCATCTGCTTCCAGAAAGTTAGAGGGAAAGACCACAGCCCCATCTTTGACTGGTCCAGCATTCTGTGAGCACAAACAGACTTCATGCACACTTTCCTCAGGAGCAGCAAACTTTATTAACATGAAAATGATTATTTCCTTAAAGCTTTCAGCCTCTTTCATACACCTGCTCTGCTGTTGGGACTGTCTGTAGAAATAAATGTAGGTTGAGATGTTTGAAAGTCAATGAACAGCAGCTTTATCTGTAAATCTTAAACTCCCAGAAGGTTCGGTTGTGCTCGAACTTGTTCTATAAATTAAAAAGTGCATAAAATCCACAGAAGTTTACATTAAATTTCATAATAATATAGGGTTTGTTGCTATATTTGATATTTTTAAGTGGAAAGAGTTCAGAAAAAATTCAGTGTGCATTTCATGGCCTTTAGTTTCTAATGGAAAATGCAACACAGGGGAACATGCATTCTACTTTTTATGTTAAATCTTCTCAAAGAGAAGCATTTTACTCATTAAAAACTGAAAAACAAAACACAATTGGAACATATCAGTCAGCTTTCTACACAGAAACAGCCCCGTTCATATTGTTCTACAAAAATAAAAACCTTTAAAAAAAAAAAAACTATTTAGGTTGATAATTAAATGTGGTCAAATTAATTTAAACTCTATGTTTGTTGCACTTGGGACTCCAGATGTGACTGTTGTAGAATTCGACAAGCATTCGGTGTCTCTGCGCTGTATAAGGCTGAGAGAAAGCAAATTTAAGTGCCAGTCCCACAGGGCTGAATGTGAACTCTGTCAACAGATGTTTAAAGCTGTGAAAAAAGGCAAAAAAAAAAAAAAAAAAAAAAAATGAGTCACGTCTCTGATCTCTTGTGAATTGCACCGTTTAGAACAAAGCCGTTGTGACAGGTAATTGAATCCAATGAGGAGTGCTTATGTCATGGTAAATAATGTGTTTCTGGGCCGTTCTAAATATTCACAGTTGATGGTGATAAAGTGGCATTAAACAAATAAATCTATAAATATATCAGTTACTGGAGTTATTATTATTATTATATATTTTTTTTTTAACATTTCAGCTGATACGTTCAAAACGGTGCCATGAATTACCCATTGTTGTCAGATGATCTCATTTACACCCTCCTCTGAGCGCCAACTTCTAATTGTCTTTATATACTGAAATATTAAAAGCCTAATATGTCATGTGTCCTGGCTGTCATTTGTCATTGTAGCCCCATGAGAGTCCTGTGGGCCTTTTAAGGAGTTCCTCCAAATTACCTTTTATTAAATTTCCAGCATTTGTTCCCGTTATACGCCTGTCCTTCCATTTCATTCCCTGCGTTGATCCATAAGCAGCTGCTTATGCCAAGTTTTTCCCCCCCATTCACGCCCTCGTTCACCCGACTTTGCCATTTCTGTCCGGCTCAGACGACTGAGCTGATTAAGAAGTTGCCTTCGGAGTGCTAAATTTATTCCGCTCAACCATTTCTGTAACGTGTCCGTCGTTTCGTTTAAAGTTTACCCTGATTCTCCTCAGATGGAGGTCACGCTAATTTTGATTCCCATTCGGAAAAAGCTATTTAGTCTTGCAATGTATGATGGATCTGATTAGTCATTCAGACCATCCTCTGCCTTTATGCTTACATTAACTAACACAAAGAGCCCCCCTACAGGTTAAAGTTTAAATGTGGATTAGCAGATAAAGCAACTCCTGATTAGGTTACTGCGGGGCTTAGAAAGGAAGGGGAAAAAATGGATTCTCCTTGCAAATTATTCCACAAACATCTCCACTTCTTCCATTCTTCTCCACTCACATTGACTCCCAGCGTGGATATCTATTTTAGCGCGCAAAAAGGGAATAAAATCTTTGAACAATTATGCAAATGCACGTTAAGGCAATGCACAATACAGTATGGAAATGGCTCGGAGAAGAAAATGGACTCATTAAGGACAGATGGCATGAGTGCTGAAAGCCATTTATTATGGCTGCAGGAAGACATTTCAGACAAAGTCAAAACCTGAGAGACGTCAGATATGGTTTTTTGCACCAAGCGCGATTTGTTGTGGGGATGTAGTTCTTGATTATTTCAGCGCGTTGATGATTATAAACGAGCAACAAAGCACAACAAGACAGGGGCTTCTCCCAGTGTGTTGGCTCATATATACATTAAGAAATGCAATGTTTCATCGTTTCAACGAAACTCCTTCGCTCGTCGTTAAATTACATCCTCAATCACTCAATCTTTAAGAAAACGTTGATCAAAGCAGTTATGTTAAGTAACGAAGATCATTGTCGAAATGGGAAAACTTGCAAAATGACATGCACTCATGTTTGAACCATTTTAATGCGACTCCATACACAGATCGCACTGAATATAAAGGGGAATCTGAACGCTTACAGGAGATTAGTTCCCACAGATTGGGACGTGCTTTGATATGACAATGAATACGAGGCACAAAGTGAACAGTGGGGTTCGTCGCAATTAAGAAAAATCTTTCCCCCGTTTTTTTTACAGCGTGTGAGGATAAGATGCTTTGTTATCACTGCGGCCTGTGTTAAACCCTAGGTGGGAGAAAATTGTTTGCAGCGATGATAGAGCTTCGCAATCCATTGCAGATGGCACTATAAACAGCACCATGGCTGCAGGATTCAGTCTGAGCTGCCGCAGCACTGCGGGAGGGTGTG
>JARVGQ010000760.1:18475103-18485877 GCA_031762355.1 Hypsolebias martinsi | reverse complement strand
CTGGGAACGGTCGGTGGACTCTGGAAGTGTCAGAGCTCCAGAGAGCAGGAGGCCGTGCTGCGACAGAGTGAGTCCGAAGTAGAGGAGGCTTCTGTCGGACACATGAGTGGACCCTAGCGGCCGAAAGTGGTACTGCTCCATTTTTTTGCTAAAATGAAAAACGGTCATATCTCAGGCAAAAATTGGTCTAAAAATATGGGGAAAAAAATCCATAAATATGTCGCTTCGCCCACGGCCCACTTGTAAACACTTTCTTATGTAGATTGCGACACAACGTAACAGCATTTTCAAGTAAAAAAAAAAAGGTCTATCTTGAAGACAATGACGCAGCGTTGTAATGACACTCGCTGACAGACATTACTTTCCCTACGTCACAGACGTCGCATGCGGAAGTACCCAGATTTCCCGTGACGAAACACGGCGCCAAGTTTAAGATCACTTTTAAATCAAATTTTCATTGATTTATCGTTTTACGTGTAAAAACAAACATAGTTGAATGATACAACATATATATTGTGCCACTTTATGCATAGTTCCAACATCATGTCACACACCCTTGAAACTCTTTATATAGAACTCACCATAAAAAATCTGAACTATAGCTTTAGGATCCTTCACTATAACAAAGAGATGTGCTTCTGAGACAGAAAGAGCTGTTGCAGTTCTTCACTTTCAAAAGGTTGCCCTCAAATGCCCCTGCCAGCAACACCTGATGGTCCTCGAGCTGGAAATCAAAAGAACAGTGACACATCTTTTATCTTCAAACGGAGAGAAAGGAAGCGCTGAACTGCAAAGCTTATCATTTAAAAATAGAGACATTAATAAAATCTAACCTGAAATGACTCAGACGCACTTGCCTCCTAATGATGAGGGAGTGCCAGGACCAGTGGAGGGGAAGAGAGCACCGTTTTCTATTCATCTGGCAACGTGCCCAGATCTCAGTCAACCACAGAAAGTCATCTCAATCCGAACGTAACCAGACGATTAAAAGGTGGCGTCAGTTTTCCGCCTTCGTCGTTCTGTGGATGGAGAGTTCAAGATTTGAATTCTGATAGAACCAATAAGGCTTCAAAAGATTTAGTATTAGTGTCAAAACTGCAATTACTCTGACTTGATAAACTAATGTGTAATAAACTAACAATGTAAATGGGTCAATCTGAAGAAAAAGTGAATATTTATTGATGTAGAAAAGTACGCTTTGTGCTTTTTTTTTGTTCTTCTGACTCCCGGAGGGAAGGTGTGAAATTTAATAAAGCCATTCTCAGGAGGGGTGGCTTTGATCAGAGATTCTCTAAACAAGCAGCAAGTCCCATGTGAACAAAAGGTCTATATGCTTCAACACGTGCTATCTTTACATCTTGACTTCTGCTTCTGCCAAAACAGAGCTGTCGAATTGGAAACAGCTGAGCCATTTTCAATTTCAGCCCGAGGCAACATTCTCCTCTCAAAGAAGCGCTGAGATGCTCCGCATGTTTTGAACTATTTTCTATAAAGACTATCGGTTCTCCAGTACGCCTCGGTAAGGTGCGAATGTGTTGTTTTGCCGAAAACACAATTTCATGTTAATAAGCTCAAGTACGGGTGTGTTGTGTGAGAAGACAAAGAAGCGTTAGTGTGTTAGCGTAGGAATGATGCAGCAGAAGTGCTGCGATATGCTGATCTGTTGATGCGGAGTGGGCAGTGCTGGTTGTTGCTTCATGCAGAGCAAGTGTGTGTGTCACACTGTGGCTGCTCTCACACTCCAGAAGGTCACACAGGATGTGGCTCGCACACTTGCACATACACACAAATTTGGAGCCAAAATCTTAAAATAGCTATGAAGGTGCTGCTACAAGTCAAAGTGCTCGTACAAGAAGAAAATACGTGACAACGAATGACCAGATTTCATTTTTAAACTAATTCATTGGTAGACAGGTCATCTGGATGGTTTATTTTGTTGCTGAGATGTTTCATCCTTCATCCGAAGGACTTCTTCAGTCTGAGGAGCCACCAAGCCAAACTAAATCCCACAAACAGCTCATTCCCAGAGTGGAGAAAAAAAAAAACAGTTTGCAGATGATAAGATGGCATCCGGGGCCCACCCTCTGCCCCGTCAACTCCTCCAAGGCAAACCATGCCAAAGTGGTTCAAAACACCAAAGTTCATGCTCATTAATCCAGGTATGAATCCAACAATGTTCAGTCAGGTCATTTGGACGGTTTCGTTTGTTGCTGAGACGTTTCATCCTTCATCCGAAGGACTTCTTCAGTTTGAGGAGCCACCAAACCAAACTGAATCCCATAAACAACTCATTTACAGAGAGGAAAAGGAAAAAAAAAAAAAAAACAGTTTGGCGGTGATAAGATGGCCTCCGGGGCCCGCCCGCTGCCCCGTCAACTCCCCCAAGGCAGACTACGAGGGAGGAAAAGCAGTTTTTTTTTTTTTTTAAATGAATGGAATTGTTAATAAATGTTCTGAATTTTAGTCCCCAGTCGAACCAAGTCTACCAGACTATCAGGTGTGAAAACGCCCTTAGGTCTACAAGCATATTACAATTTTTACATATGCATACAAGATACACTAAGACATTAACAGTTTTTCTATCCATCCATTATCTTTACCTGCTTCTTCCGTTTTTGGGTCGCAGGGGTCACTGGTGCCCATATCCAGCAGTCACTGTGTGAAAGGCGAGGGACACACTGGACAGGTCTCCAGTCCATCACAGGGACACATAGAGACAAACGAGACAACCAACCATTCACTCTCTCACTCATACCTAGGGACAATTTAGGGTGTTTTCACCCCTGATAGTCCTGTAGACTCATTTCGATTGGGGACCAAGATTAGGAACATTTGCTTACATTTTCAGCTGGTGCGGTTCACATTCACACTGCACTGAGTCAATCGAGCCAACCTGTTCCCCCCCTCGCCTGTGATGGCGCTGCACCAAGAACTACTGAAGGAAATGACACATAAACTTCTGAAGAAGACATCATTTTTTTTCTGGAAAAGGATTTCTGTTTTGTCTGTAGCGCATGTGTCAAGCAAACATGTTTTAACAATGGACTCAGCATGAGCAGAAGATGAGGCAGAAGACCATGGAGAATGTTGTTTTTTCACACAAGGCGGCTGACGGCTCCGAATGAGGTATGAGAAATGCACTTTTATTTGCCCTGCACTGTAGTCCACTTCCTGCTTTTGGAACGGTCTCCGATCCGCTTGCATTCACACTGCATTCAAACTACGCTAGAGTTCAGTTCGACCGGACCGAGACCTTTGTATTTAGGTGGACAAGAGTTCGCTTTTTTGGTCCGGATCAGAGTTCAATTGCGCATTCACACCTCCCCAAATGAATCGGACTTTCTAGGCAAACGGACTAGAGTTTGATTAAAGCGGACTAAACAGAGCTGGTGTGAATGCACCCTTAGAGTTGCCAATCAGCCTGACATGCATGTTTTTCATCAATGGGAGGAAACTGGAGTACCCAGAGAAAACCCATGCACGAAGATAACATGCAGACTCCACCCAGAAAGGTCCCGCACTGGGATTTGATCCAGCAAACTTCTCATTGAGAGGCAACAGCTCTTCCCACTGTTCCACCACACTACCACAGTTTTTCTAATGTACTGTATACATTTTAATTTGCACTAGTACGAACATTCTGTGCACATAAACTACACATTTCTAACTTGGCACAATAGTTCACAAACCCTATATTAAAACAAATATGCACACACATTTAAAATATGTTTTATGGTATTTAATTCTAGTTATTTTTCCCAGTAATTTTTCCATTTCAAGACTAACCTGCTTATTTTAGGTTGTTTATTTTAACCGTTCATTTCCCTAAATTAACATTTTATGAATCCAGTAATGCTAATGATTGCATATAATATAGAGGTTATGAGCTATTGTGCCTAATTAGAATTGAGTCTTTTCCAAATAGTTCAGTATATCTGGTAAACCTCAGATGTCCCATCTTTTCACAAGCCTTGAACACAGCATTACCTTTGTGAATCTAGCAGTAAGAAAGTCTCAAAAGCTGATCCGTGCACTCGTGTTGACTGCTTCGTCCACAGCAGGTGATTTGTGCACGTGCATTTGAATATTCCTACTTGTGCAAACTGAAATGTGCACATTTGGAAAACTGTTATGCATTACTGAGTCTTGTAGTGCACATCTGTAAAACTATTGTGGATCTTATTGTAAGTCTCGTTGTACGCTTGTGTGACTACTTTAGAGACTGATTTATCTTCATAATGGCCTGGGGACCACACATTTGTGAACAATGACAGAAAGGTGTGCTGAACTGGTGTGAAGTTACGTTACACACACACACTTGTCGACCCATTTTTCTGTTGGTTTTTTTCTTGTTTTATATATCCGAGTAATAGGAACATTTGAGCAATGTTTTATTCACATTTCCAACAGAAATGCTTATTATTTTGGTTTGGACCAGCCATTTTTTAAAAATAAATCCTCCTAAATGGGGCTTAAAAGACCTTTTAATCTAAGTTTTGTCAACTTTAATCAGTTGCAGTTCCGTGGTTGCAAAAAAACAAAAATGAGGTATTTCCTTTTAAATCTGTGAAAACCCATACAAATGCACATTTATGTGACTTCTGCCTCTAGGGGTCTCTCAATCAAAACAATTCAAAGATGCAATTTGATAAGGTAAAACTGAGGGACTTATTCTAATTTATTTATTTATTTTTTAACATAACCACTGTTTGGACTCGTAACAAAATCACGTCAATGTGTTGTCCAAAGTGATGCTGCACCTTAAAATAGCAAAAGCTGACAACTAAAGCATTAAAATAAACATAAGCATTTACATTTGTTCAGGATAAGCTAAGGCTTTAAATCGTTTGACATTTTATTCAGCAGTAATGAATTCTGCCTGGAAATATGCATTGTGTGATACAAAACATGTTGCAATTAATATTAGCCTTTAGGATATGTACTGTAAGTCAACAAAACACATTGCTTGTTGTAATAAAAATGATATACAGTACATATTCTAGTCTTTCATAATTTTGGTCTTTAGACTTTAACGCTCATGGATCAACCCTGATAATAAACCCAGAGAGAGAAATTCTGCTGTTTTTCCAAGTCTGTGAATGTGTTATTTATTAGATATAGCAAGCCTAGGAGACTATATTACCAACTGAAACAAGCAAATACATCAGATTCAGCTTAAAATATGATCAGCTGATTTTTACGAATACGCATTTATATACAATACAATGTATATGTCACAGTGCAAGGAGCTGACAAACACCAAGCAGCCGCAGAAACATGTTCCAGTGGGATAGTCATGTAGGCGTGTGACAGGACAAACACACTTAACTAACAACTTCCTTCACATTGGATGCCCTTTGACAAACAGCCCTGCTCCTCAGCGCTTACGGCATGTGCCTCAGCATTAACGCTAACGCCCTGTGGTATGGTTGGCTGGACAGGCACTTGACTGATGGCTCTATTAGAGCCTCCCACCACGGCACCTACTCGTATCCCAGGTCTTTCCTCCAACTGGATGTGTTGCTGACAACGCACTGATGGGCTAAAGGGGAAGACTAAATGGACGGTCTAAACACACCAACAACAAATAGACCAGCACCACAAGGACGTTAAGGAAGATGCGTGGATGCTGCACAAGCACACAAGCGCCACACAAAGAAGCAGAAGGGATTTAGTCATGCTTCACCTTTTCTTTGTATGTGGCTTGGACAATAAGTTACACAAATACAACGCACAGCTGATCTGCACCCCTCTAATTCCAGCCTCTTTGGTGGCTTGTTCCTGAGACCACCGTGAAACACGGATGCTGCTGAAAGGCCGGCTCTTGATAATCAGCTCTGAAGGGGGGTGGAAAATACAATTCATATCTCCACTCCTCTTGGTAAAGCAACCACTGGAGCAGGAAATGACAGTGGATGTTTTAATCTTCAAACGGTGAGCACCACGCTCCCTCAGGCTACGTGGAAGAGTCTGTTCAAATGTGACAGCGCTGCCTACCCGTTTGAGCAGCCAGCTCCGAGCACCGGCTCACGTTCAGACTTTTCTATTATTTTATTGGCAAATGCACACAATGAGTGATGGTTATTTGTACCCCATTAGAAATAGAAATATGTTCTAAAACTGTACAGAAGGTCAGGATGTGCCTCTCATTAGTTAGCAAAGCCAAAAAGCCTCTCCTGTTTAAGGCTCAAGATGGTTTCTTGGAGAAAACATTAATTGCACGTCTCGTGGGACATGTATGCTACCTTACTGAACCATACAGTAAATAAATTAAAGTTCCTTTTTTAAGACACGCTGCTTTCTCTGCAGTAAGATATATTATTAATAAAAATAAAAAAATGAATGGCATCTGAAAAAGAGTCAGTCAGAAAGTACATTCTTCAAAACAAAAAGCAACATTTTAATTTGTCCGTTTCACATTGAATATTTATTCTAAGTTCATGTAAAATTGTAGTATTTAGTACTTTTTTGGGGGGGTTTGCTCTGTGGGTCTGCACAATTGGATCTACAGTGTGTCAGTTCTGGTGTTCACCATCAAGGTTGACTATGGACATGAGCTGTGACTACAGTGATCGCCAATAAATCTCCAAAATGGCCCACATCAGTCATAGTGAAAATGTTCAAAATATTTGTGTGAAAATGCTAAACATCATTTGAAAAGTGCACTCCAGCAGATTACATCATGAGCATGGGGAAGCCAAGGTGGCACAACGTAAGCCAAGGCAGTATGGTGTTGGTGGAGGAGGGCAACAGAGAAAAGAGCAAGGACTAGAATACAGTTTTGCAAGCTGCATACAAGAAAACTGGCCAAACGATATGTCTTGCTGGTCACTTAATCACAAAAACTTGGAATTTAGTGAGACTGCATTTAAAAATGTACTTATTTTATCACAATTTCGCTGGTTCTCACAAGCTGAAGCCCAATGGTGCACAACTGTGACTCAAAAAGACTTTCTAAAAATGAAAAATTAACCAAACTGAGTGTTTCTGGTCCCCAAATGGGACAAAATTGGCTCAATATGTCAGTGCCAATAAGAGCAACAATCCCTGGATGGGGACATGAATATTAATAGAAAATAATCAGATTAGGCTACTAGAATGTGACATTTGGAGATGGGCACTTTATCTTCAGGAATGGAGAGAGTAAAGACTGCCTGCGCACAAATCAGAGAACACTGCTTAATTGCATGTTATCACCCTCGGATTGCCTTGGCATTATATAAAACAGTATGGTAATTACTTCACAGATAGTGATGTAAATAGCCTCAGGCTGCTTCTTCCATAAGAGGGAGTGGAGAGAGGGCACAGGGCTGAACATCTGGGCGCAGAGGTAGCGAGATTAGATGTGTATAGTTAGGTGATTATCACGCAGACATTAGCAGAAACATATATTTGACAGCATCAATCACACTTCCCAGTGAACGCTCAAATTTATTAGAACAGAAATGTAAAAAAAAACCCCGCAATTTATAGTAGAATCTAAGTGGTCCTCACGGTGTCAGTGCTGGCCAACCTAGTGAACAGATGCGTCATATGCATTTTAGGCCAGCTGGAGCTCCTCCACCCCTCTGAGGAGACCTCCCACCCCTCCCCTCACCTCTTTCTAGCCCTCGAGGAAACACAGCTTTGAGAGCTGCCGTCATATGTTTTCAGCATTTGTACAACAGCTGATAAATGTAATGTAAAAGGAGCTTTGTGTGTGGGGGTTGACTGTGATTGCTGGTAATAACTGACTAATAGAATAAAGCAATAACGTGCAGCCTCGGGGCTCTGAGCTCTGTATTGACAATTTCATACCGCAAATTTATCATCGTGCAGACATTAGCATTTCAGTCTGTTCACTTTCCCATCTGATGGAGCCTGGTTTCAAGCTTAAAGATGCTTTTCCAACTCAGTTCTCCAGTGCAGCGTAACTTTGCAAAGCTGTGTCGGAGTTGAACGAAAACAGCGGCGATGCTGATTTCCAGCATGACATTTGCAGACAATTCATAAACAATGAAAAAATATCAGTTTGCATACAAACAACGATTCAAAAACAAAATTTAAACCGGTAGATCAATATAATATAGCAGCCAACAGACATGCTTTTTGTGTATTTTTTTAAACAACATAAGAGAACAAACAAAATCCAAAAGTGTTGCTTTTTACTGGAAAAGTACTTTACTGTATTTGCAAGAAAGCTAAGACTTGTCAGACATTTATTGTCTAGATTTATATATACATACATGTACATATTTATATATACATACATACATACATATATAAATATACTGTATGTCTATATAAATGTACAGGTAGTCCTCGACTTACGACGTAAATCCTTTTTCACGTGGCGTCGTAAACCGAATTTGACGTAAGTCGGGACGTACGTAAATACATGTGACGTACCTGTTTTACCAAGCGCGTAAAACGATTTTCGACGTAAGTCCATGGTGATGGCCTTCCTTTTCCTTGATGTACTGCCATCAGAAGAGTCCTCCTTGCGTTTGGGAGCCATAATGAAGGGCCATTGGCCTACTGGGATGCTAGTGACGCCGTCCTCCTCCGTACAGTACTGTATTCCTCCGCCGCTGCACCGCGGAACTGTATTCTTCCACCGCTGCGCCGCCACGTACGACGTTTAACGTTGTAAAACTGTCGTAGAACCGATGTAAAACCGATGTAACGTGAATAAGGGAGATGCGTCGTAACCTTGAAACGTCGTAAGACGAGACCGTCGTAACCCGAGACCGTCGTAACCCGAGACCGTCGTAACCCGAGGACTACCTGTATTAAAAAAATAAAATCCTGAAATCTGCATGTGAGTAGAGCCCCCTAGCGGTCGACCACAGTATGAAAAAAATGAAACAGTATGCACTAATATTGGTTCACTACAGTCTTTTTACCTCCATCTTTGGGCTCTGGAAGCTCCTCCAGCTTCAGTTTAAAGTCGTTGTCCTTTGGAAAGCCATCAAAGTGTTTGACCAGAGTCCATGATTTAGCCTGGACCATGATTATTACCTCAGGGCTGCTGGGGGAAATGTTAAGCTGTTATTAAACACATGTGACCCACCAATGTCTCATCTAGTGCTGTGGAGAATTTGAGGCCATTCTAACCTGTTAATATAGTTATTTTACCAGAAAACTGGTGAAGAAATTATCTCTGCAAACTGAGGCTATATAATACACATGCAGAGTGATAAAATCAAATCATAACCACACATTTGCAAGACTTCAGAATTATTTCAATACTGTACACTTATTACTGACAGACTCAAAGGTTGTTATAAAAACAGTTGTTATGCCTTCAATTTCCAGGTTATACTCTTAAAAGTTCTCTTTTAAATCTACTTTTGCAAACAAAGCAGCTCACTTCAAGTAAAGCTTCTGATGATACACATATGAATAAGTGAACTAACAACAATTTACGACCTGTTTATGAGGTCCTCGAAAAACAAAACCGAAATTAAAAAAAAAAAGGAAATGTGAACTAAACTGCTAAATTTCTCCATGTTGGCGCGTCTGAGTGAAATTGCGCGTTACGCGGTTTGTTTGACTCACCGTCTGTCTCTGTCCACTAAAACAACACGCTGGACATGAAAAACTTCGATTGTTTGAACCCTGAGCAGCGCACGAGGGCTCATAAAAGATGAGAGAGAGGGGGAGGAGCGAGGTGCTGGTGAACGTCCGACGTAAAATCTGATTGGTTGAAATAAGAGTGTAGCGACTGACGTCAGGCGTAGTAGCCATTACAGTACAGTACAGTATTCTGTTTTTTTTATTTTTTTATTTAATTTAAAAAATATATATATATATATTATTATTCTGTTTAGACTAAACAAATTTAAGTCACATATAATGAGTCTAAAAGAAAATGCAAATATTGCTCATCTTTAATAATTCATTCTTTTCTTCAGACAAACTATTTATAATAAATCTAATTGTTATTTTGGCAAAATATTATATACACAAAATGAAGTTGAATGAAAAAAATACCCTCTTTTAATAATTTTAAAGAAACTGACCTAAAAATATATTTTGCCTCTATTGATAAGCTTAATTTTAACAATAAGAAACTTATAAGAATAAAAAACACTTTTTCAAAAATTTAATTTTACCGTATAAGCATACCCCTTTGTTGTTTTGCTGTTTAGAATTATTTTTCTCTTTGTATTGCTTTTATTGGTTTATTGTTTCAGACCCACTGCTATTTATACTTGAGTTTTATTTTTGTATATTTGCTGAGATCGTTGCATTTAAATTTAGTTAAGAAATGGGAGGTCTAGTTTAATACGCTTTGTGATAGTTATGTATCTTTTGTGTGTGTGTGTATTTTGTTGCTTTTGGTTTGGAAGAACTTTGTAATGTTATCTGGTTGAAATAAAGTTTATTAAAAAAATAATAATGAGTCTAAAAGGGTGATAAAGAAGAGTAATTTAGAATATAATAATTTTCATTTACAAGCAAATTTAAGGTTTCAATAAAATTACAACTAAGTTTTTGGTATTTTAGTGTAGAAAGCAGCTCGACTTTAAATGGAAATAATATTTGCTGTCAGTCTGCTGGACAGAAACATAAAACAAATCCTGCGTTTCTTCCAATTTCAATGAATCCTCTTTGATTCTTGTTGTGGTATTTTTTTTTTTTTTGTAATTTTTTTTTTCTGAGCTAAGTTATCATTTCAGAGAGTCAGAGAATCTTTATTGTTGTTCGCACCTCATGTGGTACATGTGGTGGAACGAAATTATGTACACAGGGTCCCAGTTACAGCCAACAATAAAATGTAAAAGAAAAA
>JARVGQ010000760.1:18459874-18472119 GCA_031762355.1 Hypsolebias martinsi | reverse complement strand
TATATATATATATATATATATATATATATATATATATATATATATATATACTTTGTGAAATCAAACATTACAAAAAACACGTTAATTTTATAGTCATGGTAACAAATTTGATCACAAAAAAAAATACTTTGTCATGTTTCCTCTAAATGAAGCGACAGTTCATTCTTATCATTCTTAATATTTACATGCTTTTCGGGCCTTGCTTTATAGAAACACTTCTCAAGGCCTTAATGCAATAATGGTGGTGAAGTTGCAAAAACATATTATTTGCCTGACCCTGTAAAACAAAGTTGTATTTAATAACATTAATCATTGTCAAGGGAATTAGGTGAAGGTTTATGGATGTTTTGTCACTAACTAATGTTAAATTAATGTGCATGTTAGAGAGTTGTTTTTCCTCTCTGAGAGGAGCCTGCAGGTGCAATTGATAAACTCCAAGGACGGCTCCAAGTCTGTAAGCTGTGAAGCTGAGGTTGTCTTGACCTGCCTCTGATAAGGATTATTAAAAACACTTCTTGTCTCCCTGTACGGCACAGATTCTCACTGATGAGGCTCTAAGCATGTAACTTTTGCACATCTGTGAAAGCCTTTTCATGACCCTAGCAAGTAAAAGGCCGTTTAAAAAAAAATCTTCTTGTGTCCTCTGAGTGGCTTATTTGAGTAAACAGATGATGAAAGGATATTTATTTATCCAACAATCATTATGATTTTTTTTTTACCAAAATATAACCCTGTTTTGTCTTTTGCTGCTGCCATTTAGTCATCAGACTAAATTTAAAGGGAAATAAAACTGCCTTAAAATACAGTTAATTCACAACAAATTAGCAGCCCCAGTCTTATAATAATAATAATAATAATTAAAAAAAAATTGACAGAAACCTTTTTTTTTATTTCCTGGAGTTTCATAAATTTTAAGATATCTTGTGTATTGCTTGGTTTGACATGACTTTTGTATCTGGCATTTCAAAAACACAAAGATCCTTTGTTTTCTGTGAATTAATACTGAAAATGGAATTGTCTGCCATTTTGTTCATAAACATAATTCAAAGTTACAGGAGTTACAAACAAAACCTTGACGTGCCTGAAGCAACATTTCTTTAGAATTAACTCCCTGGAGAGTTTTTGTCCCGAATCAATCCATCACCCCCATCCCCCCTAAAAATTAAACATTTCTGAACTGAGTCAAAGAGGCATTTTGTCTCCTCATTTCAGGAGCGCTTAGTGTTGTGTTAGAATCTCTGGGCTGGCAGGCATGTGGCTTGTGGCAGTACACTGCGGTGAATGTGTTAAATCAGCCTCTTGTGAACTCGACCTGATGACATCACTAAAAGGAAAGAGACCAAACACTCACGCAATGGGAGTAATCCAGCAGTGAACCAGTGTGCCAGTGCTGATTCTTGCTGGTCCCACAAAGGCCCATATAATTCTCCTGTGCAGCCAAGGAAAAGAGAGGATGCACATTAGAGAGGGGGAAGCAGGAAGTTAAATAAGTGGATTTATCTGTTAAAATGTTGCTTCTGCAGCTTCCACGAAGCTGCTTTACCGCTATCAATTCTGCCAATAGAGGCAGAACTGTGGAGGTGACGGGTCTGTGCACCATCTGCTATCAGACTGATTAATTACTGGAATTCTTAGAAGGGCCAGCTCTTGTTCTGTCATACACTAAATTCCTACAATTTTGTTTGTAATTTCAACCTCAAAGTCCAAACAAGCTGGCACAAGGCTATAAAAAAGTTCACTAATAGCCCCAAATGTTTGTATTGCACTAATGGGCCTACAGTTTGTTGATATGATAGAGATGTTGGTTTCTCAGATCATGCTGTTGGTTGGTTTTCTAACTATCTCTCAGATCTGAGGCAATGTGTTCGACACAATGGTACTATAACTATTTGATTGTTACTAATGGTGTGCCACAAGGCTCTGTTGTAGGATCCACTCTTTTTACAATAAGTAATGTAGGTCAAAACATTCCTGACATATCTTTGCATCGCTATGCTGACGATACAATTATTTATTGTCGAGCTGAGAGTTGCTAAGGTTTTCCAGCTTCTACAGTCTGCATTTAACGTCATTCAGTCAGACTTGTTCCATCTCAAACTGGAGCTAAATGGCACAAGGTTTGTTGCAAATACTTGGGAATTTTAATTGATGCACATCTCTCTTTTAAGCCACATGTTGAAAGCTTGATAAAGAAACTGAAGTTAAAACCGAGTTTCTTTTTCAGAAATAGATCTTAACACTGAATGTCAGGAAACACTTTGTAGTTGCAATTTTCCTACAGCTATCGATTATGGTGACATGACGTACATGAATGTCCCTGCCAGCTGCTTGCAGATGTTGGATGCTGTCTACCATGGCGCGCTGAGTCATTGGTTGTAACTACCGTACTCATGCACTCTGTACTCTTTCGTCAGTTGGTCATCATTATCTGTATGCATGCTCTCACACTGGTACATCTTCATCTATAAATCACTCCTTGGTCTGCTGCCTTCATATATCTCCTCCTACATGTCAAATCATCAGTGCAGTTACAGCGTGCGCTCTCAGACCTTCATTCCCTGTAGCGTTCCCTCAGTGAAAACTGAACTTGGCAAAAAGGCCTTTTCTGCTCCTGAAACCTGGAACACCTTGCAAAAAGATCTGAAGCTGTCCAATTTGATTTCCTTAAGGGATTTTAAACATTTGCTAATGTCAATCTAAAAATCGACGCAAATATGTTCTTGTTTTTAGTATTTTCTCTTGTTTTATATGGCACCTTGATTTGACTGTATTTATGACTACGTTAATTTGATTTAATTGCTTTTTGTTGAATTATTGTTGTCTGTACTTTAAATGCTGTCTAGGTCTCTTGAAAAGGAGGGTTCGCGACTCAATGTGACTAACCTGTACAAATAAAGGTTGAATGAATGAATGAATGAATGAATGAATGAATGAATGAATGAATGAATGAACAGTTTATTGAGTTATAATTTGTATCTGTTGGTTTCTGTACGTTGCCTGGCTGTCCTCTATCTAAGACGAGTCAAACTGAGAGCATTACTGCTGTCCAGCATTAAAATAGAAGCTTTTGCAGCGTGATGGACATTGGACATCTGATTGCACTGACCAGCAGTCACCACCTGCTTTGCTTTTTTGTGCTTTTATTGGTGCACCCTCATTTTTTGGGTGCACGCCGAGTCTTAAAGAGTTTAGCTATGCCTTTGATGCCTCCTTTGATTTTTTTTTTTTTTTTAGAATATGCTGGAGATCAATGAGAAGAGGACATACTTCAAAGCTCAGGCACCCTTCACCTGCTGCTGGTCACCATTTCTGAAGTGTTTCCAATCACGCAGAGAGACTAAAAAAACAGTTAGGAGGGGCTGGGGGGAAGCTGACTTCATGATCAATAAAAAGTAGAACCATATGTAAAGAAGACTAAACACAATGCTAAAGCCACTGAAGGTGGTAAGATATATTTTATGGAAAATTAAACAAGGAAGGAAAGAGCAGAAAATCTCTGAGTGGTAGTATACAAGACTTTCTTAGACATAATTTACAGAAATAGCCTTATTTTATGAACCGAGATGTGTGCTTTTAATTCCGCCCTTGAAACACACTCACACACTTCAAAGTGCTCAGATTAATGCATAATAATCTCCAAGAGGCACAACGCTTGAATAACTCACTCAGATGTCTCTAATATGCCACTCAAGTCTCAAACACTAAACATTAGATTTTTTTTCTCCTCTACCCCCCCTTCTTCAAATCTAACTTAAGTGGCAGCAAAGTTCAAAGAAGCAGACTGTAATGCATGTTATGGAAATAAACCCATGGATGATTATCCTTTAAATCTCTGACTGCCCCAACCCCCCTCAAAAAATGTCTGACACGATGAAATGACTATCCTTTACTTCCATTCTTCTCTCCTAATCCTCCTCAATTTATTAAAGGGGGGAGTGCCTCAGCAAAACAATGCCAAAACTCTTTTTCATGGGAGCTCACACGGCATGATGTCCAAGAAGGGAGAGACAACTGATTTCCTATGCAAAGGGTTCTTTTGAAAGACAGGTGGAAAGACAACAGACAACTTATTTTATTGCAAATGACTTCAGTGTTTTGTTTAGGGGAGCTGAGGGCAGTGAAGCCAGCAGGACTTCTGCTCACACTTTAACGCAGCCTTTGCAGGTGCATCGCTGATTGCTAGGCGTGGCATGGTGGTCAGCCTTCTTGTTGGTAGCTCTTCAACCACACAGGGCGCTCTTTCACGAACCAGTTCTGCAAAGTGGCTGCACAGACATGATTGTCTTTGAGCCGCCTTTGGCCGTGTAAAAATTACCAATGGAGGCGACCATGTCCTGCGTAGACTTGAATTTTCAGGGAAAAGGGAGCATTGCGGAACCGAACATGGACCAGAATTTAGACATTGACATGAAGCAAGATGCATTTCGGTGTGTAACTGATGTCTTCCTTGTCCACCTATTTTGCGTGCATGATCTCCTCAGATCCTAAGATTGACAAAGAGATTGACAGCAGATTGGCCAAAGTGAGCAGCATTTTTGGCAGAATCCACAAGAGAGTGTGGTTAAAAAAGATCAGTGTGGAAAGAGCCACTATAGTGACAACCCTCCTGTATGGCTCCGAATCATGGGTCACCTACTGCTGCCATATACAACTCCTTGAGTGCTTCTCCAACACTGTCTCCACTCCATCCCCAACTTCCACTGGAGTGACTTCGTATCCAACATGGAGGTAGGTCCTCCAGCATGCATAGATCACCAGCATCGAAGCAATGCTGCTCAAGGTTCGCTTATGTTGGGCAGGGCTCATGTCCAGGATGGAGGACCACCGCCTACCAAAGATTGTGTTGTATGGTGAGCTGTCTTCTGGGTAGTGCAAGAGAGGTGTGCCACAGAAATGCTACAAAGACCTCATCAAGGCCTCCCTGAACATGAGCCATTTCGACCCCCAAAACTGGTCCACGCTCTCCGCGGACTGCGACGCCTGGTGGTCAACCATCCACGAGGCGGTGGACTCCTTTGAGACAGAAAGACATGCCAGCCTGGAGGACAAGCAAAGCAAGAGAAAGAACAGAGCACCCACTCCCACCCCTGACCAGGCATTCACATTCATTAGCAGCCACTGTGGCTGAGGCTGCAGCTCCAGGATCGGTTTCATAGCCACCAGAGGGCCTGTAGTCGTGGACACCCTTCATGATCTTCAGAGACAAAGCCAAGCCAGAAGATGTCGTTCTTGTTTGTTTTTGAAATGATGATTAACTGTTTAGTGATCCATTACATACAAATAAGGAACTTACATACAACAGTGCTGCATGTCATCATCTACGTTCACTTGGTAATAAACTAATTTGTTATTTAATTCCATGAACGGGTGGTCACAGAGATGTCATCTCATCGTCATAAATATTAAGTCATGACACCAGTTTACCTTTTCACATGCTGGCCATTTTGCCTGTGTTACTACCTTGCTTTGTGTCACAAAGGTGCAAGAGGAGTGAGGTGGCTTCTAACCCCTGATGTGCCTCCATTCAGAAATCCCATTGAGGTGGTGAGAAGGGAGCCAAATCTCAGCTTGAGGTGTCTCGTGGAAGTGCCTTTAAAGAGACAGACACTCAGACGCTTGACTCCCTGCAAAGAAATTTACCAGGCAATGCGAGAAAATATCAGTAATCAACATTTTTAAATATTTTGCCTTCCAAACTACGTTGCAAGTCTTAAGAATCAAAACACATTTATTTTTCCAAACAAGTTATAAAAAAATGATTGCTTATAACTCATTGAATGGCTTCAATTAGAAGAAATAGAGTCCAGTCTAACAAGCAAACAGTTCGTCTAAGCAGGACCAGGACCAAAGTGGATTGCTGCCTGTTTTGTTTTGCAACTACTGTACTGTATTCACATAAATCCTATGTGTCTTCAAAAACAAATGACAGCAGCAGGTAGCTGTAGCATTTCTAGTTCAGCTTGGGATGCTTCGCGCAAGAATATCATAGTATTTCTGTTGGAAAAATTATGTAATGAAAAACAGTGAAGTGCATAGGTTTTAAAAATAGCATCCACATGAGCTCTGAGGAAATTTTAGATTTAGTTGTTTTAGGTCGACACCCAGATCAAACGTCCTTCGTAATTCATAAGAAGATATTACAATATGAAAAAAAAAGCTAACTTTTGTTCTGCGACACCAAAATTTACAGAACATTCTAATTTACTCTCTCTGAAAGGGAATTAAAACATGAAAAAGCGTTCAGTAGTCTCAAAAAAAAAAAAAAAAAAAACTGTATTTTTTTAGAAAGCTTATCATTCTTTAATTCCATCCCCCTGAATGGAATTCCTTTTCATTCTGTCAGTTAAACAAAAATTTACCCACTCAATTTTTAATTTTACTCTTTTTAACCTTTAATCTTTTTTTCCCACTACGCCATCATTTTCCCCCTCCCTCAAACCTCTTTTTTCTTTCTTCAATTATGCTCTTAAGAAAAGGAGATGTGAAAAATACCAGAAAAATGAGAGCAAGAGGGAAAAAGTATAAATTGAACCCCCACCCCCAACCCTTTCTCTTTTTCTCTCTCAAAATCCCAAATGAGAGGAAATTACTCATCAAGTGATTATGAAACTGTTGGCATTATAGAAATCAGAGTGAAAGAATAGAGTCAGGAGGAAAGAGGGGAGGGGATTGGCAATTTGTTCTCAATGGACAGCGGATGAAGAGGTGGCAAGTTAAAGTCTCCAGTCTGAAGGGTCTCCTTGTAAAGCTAATTCCAGTTAATGGCAAAAGAACAAGCCTCCACTGGATCTGACGCCCTGACTCCAGGTAATCAGCCTGACATTAATGCAGGCTCCAAAAGGGACACCTCGTCATCAGGAATTTTCCTCATTGGCACCGAAAATGCCAGGCTGCACACCTCTGACTGCGTGGCCCCCACATCTATTAACCTTATTGATTTGAAGCCCTGCTGAGCCCCTCCAGAGCTCCCGCCCCCCGCTGCTGGACTGAAGTGGATCAATCCTACGCCGGGGGCCACAACTCGATAACAACCCAGTGCTCAGACTACTGTTTACATCCTGAAATGAATACAGAGGTGCTGCACTGTACATTCACTATTCCTGTTCAGGACAGGCTTTTTTTTTTTCACATGCAAATTATGTTTGTTCAGACAATTATCCAGTAATTAACTGACATGTTCAGATTATTTTAATGTTGTTTCTGTGGAGATGGTGTGAACAATTAATACCTTACCTGTTGCCTGATGCTTCTTTGAGAAGATAAGTTAAATTCTAACTAAATCGTTATCAGAGTGTGTCCAAAACCAAAGTTTGATTCCAGACAACTTAAAACAACACCACACTTAAAATAATTAAAACTTTTTTTTTTTTTTTTTTGCAAATACTATTTCCAAACTTTACACCATAACTGGTTTGAGTAACAATTTTGGTCTGGTAGAAATATTATGATATTCCTTATAGAAGTACCCAACCTTAGACAGGAAGTGCAAAAGCTAGCTGCTGCCACCATTTGTAGTTTTAAACGACTGTTACCATATTTTTTGCCCTACAAGTCACATTTTTTGCACAATTTGCATGCCCTGTGACTTATACGCCGAAGCGACACATTTATGGATTTTTTCCCATATTTATAAACCAATTTTTGACTGAGATATGACCGTTTTTCATTAATTCTGACTGAAATATTCAACATTACCATTTTCAGCCACCATGGCACCAGAGTAGTTTGGCATGTGGCTATTAATGACACAATCGTCTTGCCATAGCCTGCCACCTTCGTCCAGCTCGCCTGGAGCAACAGTCAAATCAGCTTCATTTCGCTGCACCGCCCTGACGAAATGCAGCTAATTTCACCACTGAAGTGCATTTTTAAGTAAAAGTTCAACTGAGACACACCTTTGCCATAATGTTGAGCAAACACATAATTGTTTTAGGTGTTTATCTTGTTAAATTTCTAAAAAAATGTGCAGCGTTCCTCCTTCCTGATTTCCTCCCTCTGCACGCTCCCAGAGCACCAAGGCAGCAAATACGTTTGAAATACAGCTGATTTGACCATTGAAGTCCTTTTCTTGAGTAAAAGTACTGAAACACACCTTTATTATAGAGTCGAGCTAACAAATTATTATATTCTACTAATACTAACAAATAATTGTTTTTAGGTATTTATCTTGTTAAATTTGCACAGCAACTCGTCCTGTGCATGCACTTGCTTCTGCGTATCGGCTTTTGAAATACAGCTGATTTGACTGTCAAAGTGCATTTATTAAACAAAAGTTAGACTGAGACACACCTTTACTATAATTTAGAGCAAACAAATAATTGTTTTTAAGTGTTAATCTTATTAATTTCTTGTTAAAGTCCTCCTGTGCACGTTCCAGCTGCCGCCATTTGGCAGCCAATCGATTTTTGGCACAACACCATCCCACATTTCCAGGTTGTCAGTGGTGATGCGTAACAAACGCGATGCATCAGCGGTGATGTATAATAGATGCGACGTATGCGGCAAAGTGACATTTTTATGTATTTTTCCACTTTATTAGCCATATTTGGACTGATGCAACTTATAGGGCGGATTGACGTTTACGGCGGAAAATACGGTAAATATAATGTAATCAACCGTGTGACACAAATTTGACTGCAAACTATTAAAAACGAATCATTACGGAAAATTAGAAATTGGAGATGAACAAAGTTGAAAGCATCGCACTTTGGGTTTAGCTCTGTTAGAGCCGTTAGCTTGTCCAGTCAGTCAAAACAATTTCTCCAAAACAAGGTTTTTGAAGGAACGATACGTTTTTCAAAAACATTCTGATGATCCAAACAGTTCTCTTCATCGACATATTTCATATCAGATTATTTTTACTTTCCAGGTACCTTTGAAAGCAAATTTTTCGCATCAAACACTTGACACAATCAGCAAACTCTGCCCCACAATCGTACCTTGAAAGTTTAATCAGAGTAAATTGCTCTCAACAAACTACTTATTATTTTACGAAGCACTTTTGAGACAATGACTGTAGACGCTAATCACTCTTTAGGGTTGTGTACAATGAGATTATTGTTCTGTAGGATCATCTGTCACGCTGCTTCTGCTTCCACAAACAACATATGTAAAAGCGTATGCATCCATAAAAAAGCCAACATAAAGAAAATCTGCACGCCTCTATTTCGGTTTCAGCAATTCACATGCATTAAACCCAAGCTTCACTCTTAAATGAGCCAGATTTCTTTTTTGAAGTGGAGCTTCAAGGGGAAAAAAGCATCTGTGAAAACAATCCAGTGTGATTTTAAACTTTGAGCGCATTCTTACAGACCAGCTGTAACAACTCCAGCGGTACAACAACACTAGGGTACATTGATGTCCATTGTAGCGCCACAGGACTATTGGTCTAACAAGGCTTATGATGTTTGGTTTTTTGAGTTTCACCTTCAGAACAAGCAACGAGTGCAGCAAGACATTCAAAACAGCGCATTTTCTGCAAATGTGAAAAGTGCTAATGCTGAACCATTTCCTATATCAGAGTGGTAAGCCACTTGCAAGCTATGTGCAATGGCGACATAAGCATCAGTGTCGAGAACGGTTGGTCTCATCTGCGACTCATCATCAGCCAGTGGATCTCAGCAGGAGGAAAAAATGTACACCCAGGGCAAATCTGTAAACACCAATTTAATCTGCAAGGAGAAAGTTGCTGTCATCAGCGGTGACAGAAAAAGCTTCTGGGCCACGTCAACATGCGAAGAGTCACTCTTCTCTCCCCGATATCTCTGTCAAACGCAGACATTAAGCCATTATGGATGTCAAAAGCTGCCATCGAGAAGTTCTTTTCTCTCTGTCAGTCAAAGCTGCAGAATGGATTTTGGAAGGTCACAGTGGAAAATGATTTGGATGCCCTGCAGCTCCTTATTTACATTAATTGCTCACAAATTGCTTTGTAGCCTTTAGAAGTAGAATCAGAACATTTTGGCTGTAATCACCATAAGATTATTCATCTTTCACAAGCGTTAATTCAAGTTTTCTTTTAATTATGTTAAAAGGAGGAGGAAAAAATTGCAACACTTTATGGTCAAAAAGTGTTGTAATTAATTTAGGGTCATACACAGACTTGGATCATAGATTAATCTCTAAAGCTGTCTGTGAGCATCATAGACATTTTGTTCCTTGGCAGCAGCGCTGCACCAAGGCAACACCAGCGACGGTGAACATTTAACAATAATGAGAATTACTTGCGGTACCGCCCCTATTTTTCATACCCTAACATCCTGATTTCATGGGTGACACTTTAGGGACCCCCCAGGCTCCCTAATGTGCACTTTGGGACCTATGTGCAAGTCTAAAGCTGCTTTTGCAGGCACAAACAAGTGAAGGGAAATGCAGAGTTCTTTGGATTTTTATGCTGAAAATCTGGTGCAAATGATTTGTAAAGGATTTTCCTTAACTATAAAATGTGATTTACACCAAAATCAGACACTGTAGTCATTGTAAAGTTGGAATTCTATTACTGAATATCACTGTAAACCCAAATCTTTCATCGTCTTCACATGATGCTGTCAGTTTTCCTCCCACCAGCAGAAAGTGATGTCAGTGGACTGGTGGCCCAGCGTCTACGGTCTGTGATATGTCAATCCCATTTGGGGTCACTCGTGTTTGCGGTGGCAGGGGCTTATACGGTTCAGCTAGCTTGAGCTCAGTGACAAGAAGGGGACAGGCCGCTGGGCGGGCTATCACACCGCCCCCTGGGGTGGCTCCTGACAGACTAGAAACATCAGGACATATTTGGGAAGGCAGTGCCGATGGGGGAGTGAGGATGCAGTGATGGAGCAGCCATGCAGCAGGGTAGTTTCCCAGAATTCATCACTTGCAGCTGTTTTACAAACAAGAAGAAAGGCCTGGCTTTAACATAGACTTCAGCTTGTGGATTTTTGCTCCTCATATGATTTTCAAATCATCTGCCTCTGTTGCACCTGAAATTAACCATATCAAATTTCTATGTGTTGATGGAGGCAAACAGGGATTTTTTTGTTTGCTGCCGCCTTGAATCCACTGACCTGCTTCTGAGAGGAGAGAATCCTGTGCAAAGTCAGGCTCACAGTCGTATCATAAATGTTCATTTAAAAATAATTTGATTTAATTTACCTTACACCTATACATTCTATCTAATGAAATGTTATTCCTGCAGGTCCATGATTCACTTTAAAGATGCTAGATGTTGGGGATGTCTCCAGGAGAGGCTCATTTTTTATCACCCCTGCTGGTTTAACCCATTTACTCCACATCATCAAGCCATGTCCAGGGACTCCAGCGTTGGTGAGGTTTCATGTAGTGCTGGGATAAAATAATTAGATGACTCCTTCAATCGTCAAGTCACCTTCTTTTACCACGACACTCACAGCTGCTAATTGAATGAACTGAAGGTGCGGACAATTCTGGTGACTTGTAAATCTTCCATAAACGTTATTTGCTGTGACGGGGAAAAAAAAAGGTGAATGACATGCTGTTAAATTCCTCTGGCCCGCTGCTGTCGATTAAAAGGACAGTCAGCTGGACACCTCTGTCCCACTGTGTAATGGTCAGTGGTCAAACCATCCACCCCTGCTGCTTTGAGTAAATTAACACTGGAGCAGGACTTTCTGTTGTTTTAAATCACCATACAAATACATGGGCAACGACCTCGGGAGGCCATGTCAACTCAAACAGGAAAAGAAGACAAAAAGAAAGAGATTGGCAATTTTACATAGTATTTCCCTGATAATGCTAACTCTAAGTCTGTCAGCAGATATTGATGGATTCAAAGTAGCAAAGATTATGGACATATTACATTTGTAGACCAAGTGTCCTGCCTTCTCTGTTGGAAATTTAACCCAGCAGGAAATATTTTACAGCGGCTGCCATGTTGTATTTTTGGAACTTAATTTTGTGCACTAGTGGTGTGGAGCTTTAAGTCTCACCCACACCCCCTCCCACCCACACACACACACAGTCATGTGTCACATGACCTTTCTTTTTAGCTAAGAGTGAAATAACTGATGAAAAGCTACGACAACAGGGAAAAACTATAATATTTTACCAAATAACAGCAAGTTAAGAACTATGGGAATTTAAGTCCTTTTTTGCTGGATGTAAATCACTTTTATTGGATAACTGTTTCCTCTGGTATCAGGTGCTGTGCAGCTGGAAGGATTTTTACTAAAACTTTTTTTTAGTTTGGGACATTTGTTATGATGCGTAACCATGACTACAAGTTTTTT
>JARVGQ010000760.1:18281216-18300391 GCA_031762355.1 Hypsolebias martinsi | reverse complement strand
AAACTTTATTTATTCCTCTCAAAGTGCACTTCGGCAGTTTGAGCAGTTCTCTGAATTTTTTTTTTTTTTGCAACTGTGCCGACAAAGATGGGCGACTATTGACTGCCGCACTGACAACTCCAGGTTATTGCTCGGTCACCGTTTGAAAGCGTGTTTGTTAATGTTAACAAAAGTCTTCAGATAGTCCTATCACTTCTTGGAGTGTTGTTCGCCATTGATCTATGGCTACTGAAATTAAACATGGTGAAGCAGAGACTCTGTGCCAAGTGAAAAGAGAAGCCCCTCTTATTGTTCTCGATAGAAAGGTCCTCTTTGTAGAGAGAAGAGACGATGGCAGCTGGTAGGTTCTTCCCTTCTATGGAAGATAAAGCACTTTCACAGAGTTGTGGAGTGCATTTGAATGGAAATCTAAAGAGGTAGGCGTGAACCATTTGTTTTGCTATGTTTGTGTTTGCTGTCAACATGTCCATCTCTGTTCTGGGGGAGCCACTTTTTACTACACAGTGGCTAACTCCCCCACAAAAAAAACCCCACAGACACAACCTTACAAACTCTAGATCCCCCTATACCCCCTCCCTGACAAAACCAAGACACAATCACTGGGAAGGAAGAGATACTCTAAAAAAAGAGTGGAGGAGCCATCTTTGTCACAATGACAGATGTTGTAATTGCCAACTGATGGATCACTTGTCAAGGACGTCATTAGGAGTTTGGTAGCCAAGCCCACTGGAAGAAGAAGAAGAAAAGGGGTTAAAAAGAACAAGTGGCGAAAGAGCGCTGGCTCAGGCGGCAATAAATGGCAGATCAGGTCACGTATATTAGCCTATTGACTAATAATGTGATTGGCCACGCATTAACGAAGACACCACGGAGAATAAAAGAGCCTCCATTGCTGCCTTCTTGTGATGGCATGAAAAGTCCTAAAGACGGGGCGTGGAAACAAAACCAACCTTCTGCTTTTTTTTTCCTTGAACCCCTCTCTTGCATACCGGCATTGTGCAGCAAGCTAGCCAACTTTGCGTGACAAATGATGTGCACATGTAGACTCTCCCACAAATATCGTTCATGATACTGTGATGGGAATCCCCCCACCCCACCCCAACATTTCAAAACTTTCTCTTTAAAGTGAAAAAAGCACTTTCTCTTTTAGAGCAGGATGAGGATCTTTTCAGTGTCACATGAGTGTCACCATGTTCGACAAAGCATCACTCTGCACCAAAGTAAATTGTCAGTTTGTTTATACTTGCCATTTGATTGTGCAAGGCACCCTGCCCGCCACCACCGTCATCCCAGTCCAAACACACATGCACACCCACGCACACATATTCACACACCAAAAGCTCCCCAGAGGTCAATTAGGACAGACAAGGGGCTTTCAAACAAAGGGTGCTAGTGGCCCAGAGCAACCAAGGGAGCTACATAATTAACAGTTATAAAGTACTTTGCTCCGTTAATTTAATTAGTTAATCCTTTTATCATTGATGCTTTGTTGAAGTGAGTCATTACAGGGCTCCTCTTCCACTGTTGGGGCTGAATGGTTGGTAATGGAGCTTTACGAGTGATCAGATCTGTGAATGGCCACAATGACACTCAGAGGGCCAAGTATTGAGGATATCACAGGGCAAATGAAGTCATTTCCTTTACCCAAGTACTGCCATGGTGGAATTTAGAAATTGAAATACAAATCATAAGTTGAGGAGTACTTGTCTTGTCATATCATGGATCAAAAAGCAGTTGCGTGTATAAATTATAAGCGTTCTGCGTCTAATTAAATGTGGATGTTTGAAGTTCTTTTCAAGTCCTGCCAAGTCAGATCTCTTGTTCGCTCTTGACGTACCACCCCCTTCGCTCAAAAAATGTGTATCTGATCTTACACTCTGGAAATTATTCAAAAAAAAGCTAAACTTTCAAACGTGTTTATTTCATGCTATCACTTGAAGCATTCCCAGTAATGTGCATGCAATACCTGTAGATGGACTCGCTGTGTTTCAGGTGCAGTCTTCAAACATCAAATCCTTTTTTTTTTTTTTTTATCGCCGCCTCCCATCATGCAGTAATTTCAGCACCTGGGTTGAAGCGACTAGTTTTTGCCATGCTGTACTTACAAACATTTAACTCCCGCACAAGGATAACATTACAAGGTTACTTTAGATTACTCCTCAAAACATGCACGGAAGAAAGAAAAAAAAAAAAACATCAACCAGCTCTGTGTGTGCCCTCGCCCCCTGTTCTGGATTAAAGTGGAACACAGTGTCCTGCTGATTACTACAAGCTTTACAGTCACAGCATAAAGCCATTACCAATGCATGTTCAGGGCTGCAGATAGATTTCACAGCCACTGTATGTAAATATTCTGCCACACAGTTTGTGCAACACCTTCACATTTGCTGCAGTGCAATTTGCAGATGGAAAGAGGGAAGGGGCGATTTTTTTTTTTTTTTGGATCAACTCTTCCGTTTGCCGTGACTTTGATATTCATGTGAACAAGTCACAGAATTCAAGGACATGGAATTTGCCACATTCCTCTGTGAAGTCATCAATTGATCTTGTTTGAGGGGCAGGGGGGGCTAACGCCAGGAAAACAGGTGTGGAAGTTAAAAAAAGGCATGAAACGAGCAGTATGTCTTGTTATGTAGTAGTGTTTAACACCTAGTCTTAACTATCACATTTTTTTTAAGAGAACTTTGCAAAATTATGAAAACGCTGCCACAAATCTATTTATTTCTTATTAATGTTAACTCAAACGTTATGCATCTTTTCAGTATATCACGATAAAGTCCAAATATGTGTTATTCCGAAGCTGGAAAATGATCATCTGGTTAATTAGCCGCACTTGCTGGAACTTCCTCCTACTGTCAGTTCTGCATTATCTGCTTAACAAAAGTGATGAGCGTCAAACAAACTTCCTCTGTTCGTGTTTCTGTCTTAAATAACTCACAAAAGCAACGACAAGAGGTTCTGAGGCAATGGGTAAATGTTTTATGTTTGGGGAAATAGCATGTCTTTGCCTCATACTGTAGGAGCACAACTAAAATAATGAAAAGGCTACAAGGCTAATAAAAATGTGTCTTTTTGTTGGAATATAAAGCAACAGTTCCAGTGTTTTGAAGTTGGGTTCCATAGAAATGTTTTGAACAATTAATACATTTTATGTTGTAGAAGGCACGTGAAAAAGCCTGGGTTTGGAGGAAGTGTTGAATTCTGACTGCACATGAGCTAACAATTTTAGCATGGTAGACAAAAAAAACGTTTAGGGTTTTGGGTATTTTATAAACTTTGCCTCATACGACTTAAATAGCTATGTGCCATTTAGCTTACTGCAGCTGCTGCACTTGCAAATAACCACAGAATGAATGTAAAATGTAATGCAAACCTAACTGTGATAAAAATGTTCAAACGTTTGGGCTTAAAGTTGTCATAGGATGAAAGCAATTCACTTTGATTTGATTATAGCTATCTATTTATAAACTGATGTCATTAAAATATGACACAATATCAAATGTTCATAGTCTATTTTATGAAAGAGCTGACGTGTCATCTTAATTTAATGTTAAAACAGTAAGGTACATTATTGAGAGTCATCATGAAGCATTTCCTTTTTGCTTGAACAAATACATTTTAAATGGCTAATCCATCTCCATCATCAGCCTGTTTCATTAAACACTATATATTTTTACAAAGCATTTTTCCCATATACAGTACTGTGCTTATTTACATTGCCATGTAAAACGATTAAGTTGAAATTATACTAATTGTCTCCTATGGTTCTTAAAATGTGTAATATGTTAACAATTGAATTTTGCAGACCAGTTTAATTGATATGCATTTTAATGTTTACACATTTTCCTCACTTCATTAAGAATTCTGGATCTAATTGAATATTTAATTGACTACGTGCATTAAAAAAAGAAAAAAACAATTGCTCTCATGCAGTACACTAACCAACGTAACTATAGAATATACAATCAAGTTTACAGACCCCCGCCCCCCCCACACACACACTGCATGAAGAAATAGTTTTCTATAATTTCTGGCAGTCTTTGATGGGGATTTGTGCCCAAATGAAAATGCATTTGAAATGAGCAGCCCTCTGAGGTTCCCACAGTGTGCAAAGATGGCATACAGCAATAATCTTAAAAAAATGTAATTAAACACAGATAAGATTAATACAATCAGGGAGAGATGATTGAAAGATGCTGTTGTTGTGTAGGAGGGTGGTCAGGCCCCCGGGCCCCCGGGCCCCCAAAACGAGGCGGCTAGCTGTGGGGAAGGGGGCCCTTCGTATTGGGATTAGCTCATCCAGGTGGGGGAGCTTCGTGGTTGGAGCATTTAAATTAGCGGTGAGATGACAACCCCCATTAGGAGGGATTAAAGGCCTGCTGGCAGGCAGAAATGCACTGGCACTGGCAGGGGCATCCGTCATGGAAAACCCAAGGCAATGTGGCACAAGTCAGTCACTCGACAGCTGCTGTGGTCCTCATTACAATCACACACGATGATGTAAAGCAAATTTATGAAGTTTAAATTGCTTTTTTTTTTTTCAACTTGTAATCGTGCAATCAAAGCAGTGCGACTTGTTTCAAAGACAAAGGTAAACATCAAGTGAGTTACGCACAAGAAGTACACAAAGTTGGTTTCTCACTTTGCCTTTGACGGGCTTAGCCGCTTCATTTCAAAAGCGAACACCGCAGAAGGCCTCCTCCTTAAGGTTAATTTCAAAGGACGCCGCTCAGGTTCAGGGGTGAGGCTGCAGACAAGTCCAGCCATCACACAGGAAACCTGCGGAGAATCTGTCCGTCAGCGAAGCTGCGCTAATGTCAAAAAGCTGCGAGAGGAATTGTTGGCTTACTGCCACCGCACAACGGCACCTTTTGTTCCAGATTTTTGTTCCCAAGTTCTGAAGGCAAAAAAAGAAGGAAAAAAAAATAGCAATCCGATTAAAAACATCTTTTTGTGTCCTGATTAGCATAAATCTGCATGAGAATAACCCTCTGTGATCAAACAGTGGTAGGTGAGTGCAGCACGCTATGTGGTGTTGTGGCCCCCTCAAACGGACGCCCACAATCCATGCCACGAGCGGGGAGCCGTCCCTGTCTGGATGCACGCAGGCTCTCCGGCCTGCGTTGCTCGTCGTAAATGTGTCATCTCTGCCGCAGCAGCTTACAAACAAGAAGTTTTAAAGCCCACCGCCCGCTGACCTAAGAGCTGGGATCAGTATGTGAGGGGATCTCTGTGCAAACGAACCCATGGCAGGTTCCAGATAGGCCCCAAAACAACTGAGGGAACGCAATAAATAAAAGGAAAATATTCTATTTAAATATGATTCAGCTTTTTTAAGGTTTTTTTTGGGGGGGTAATGCAAACATGAGTGTTGTCTATTCAGTGCAGGTAGAGATGGGAAACAATGGACGGATCCTTGGCAAATTGTCAGCAACAGCTTGAGGTGGTGCAGAGGGGGGGAAAAGATAAAAAAATAAATAAAAAAATCTTCAATGAACTGGAGACAGAGAACGCTGGATGTCACTTTTTTTTGGTGTTTCCACAAAGCTCATGAGGGAACGGCTTGCCTGAAGCCATCACAGTGTTTGAGACAAATAAAGTGTGTGAGCTCCTGTTTCTGTGCCAACCTGGCCAATCTTATTTGATTCTCCACAGAGTGCCGAGCTCTCCAGCGGCAACAGGAAATCAAACAATTAGCAGGAGGGAACTAAAAGGTTCCTTCATGCCCTCTGGGTCTTTGCAGTATAGTGACTTGGAAAAATCTTAGAAAATGTTGCATCATCAAGATAAGTTCTGACCTGGCAAAAAATAACAAATGAAAAGAAGACACATGGTTTCACATTTACTGCTATGGGGGATAAAGGTGTTTATTGGGGGTACATTTTTAAATCTATATGTTTTATTATAAAAAAGTGACACTTTCTAACAGACACAAAGTATTTGATAAAAGAAGAAATGTAGGTTTATATGTTGAAGGGAAAAAATAAAAACGGTTCCAGTAATTATTCCAGTAAAAACTGTTATTAAATGTTTTTTTTTTATGTATGTGAATGTTTCTGTCCAGTGCCCTGAGACGACTTCTGTGAATTGGCGCTGTATAGGTCAAGGTTCTTTACTGTCATTCACATCGCATGTGGTACATGTGATGGAATGAAATTGTGTACATGGTCCCAGTTATATCCAATAAATGTATAAACTGTAGAGAAAAATAATATTAAGATCTAAGATATGAACTAAGAAATATGACAAACTCAGAATATGCTGAACACTTAATGGTACAAAAACAATACGCCAAACAACAGCAGCACGAACATGAGTCTGTGTGAGCGATGAGTACAGTGAAGACATCAGCATGAATTAAATCAGCAGCATGGATAATCAGCAGCACATATCACCACAGTGATAATCCTGATTAGAGATACATTTTTTAAATAAAAAAAATATATATTTATATATAAATAAACCGAATTGAATTGAATTAATTAAACCAAAAAAAAAAAGCAAAACAAAACTAACAAAAGGATGCTCAACAATAAAATAAAATCCAATATAAGATGAACTTTATTTATTTTTTGTTGTTATATACAATTATATTTTTCTTTACATAAATTTATATGAGCATCTGATGTAATAAAAGGTTTTTAAAATGAATGTTATGGAAACCGACAACGTCATGACTCAACATATAGTTTTATTGCCCTTCTCCTCAGCCAGCTGGGTATTGGAGCTACATTTAGAGCTACATGAAGTCTCTTTAGAACAGCAGAGCGATAACATGACTCTCCCCGCACTGCAGCAGAGTTCAGCGAGCTCTCTAAGTGGAAATCTTAACTATGGGACCCCTTCACAGCAAGGAGGTTCTGTTTACATAAAAGAGCCGGGCGACGCCTGGGACATTGCACTCGGGACTGGACCATCCCAGTCCTCGTGTCTGAGTGGAACAGAGACAACATGGACACTAATGTAAAAGCAGGGAACAAGAAAAGTGTATTTTCCACCAAAGATGAAAGTTATTAAGCTGGTTTGTTTCTGGTCAACTACTGTAAGTCTATTACAACGTAGAACGTAGAGAAACGTGTCAAACCCAGTGTTACTATTATTGCTATTTTCTAAATTTATGTGGTTTTGTATTTGCGTCCTTGTTTAGCAGTTTACTGAATGATTTATTAATTGCATAAATTTTGTAGCAGGGATTTTATGATACCACTAAATGTTTAAAATGTGTAACACTTTAGAAAACTGTTACACTGACACTATCCTTTAATGCTATTTTGCAAAACATGATTTGAATTATTGTTTGTATTTTAAATATGTGGAGTGCTTAGAAAACAGTTTCAGTTTTTTACCGTACACATAATTTTACAGTGTGCTTTACAGCTCAGATTGTATTGAAAAATAGCCTTTATTAAATATTAATGGCCCTTATTTTTGCTTTTTCTGCGCAAGTGTGAAAGGTTCTCTAAGTTGAAACATCCATATGACATTTATTCATTTTACACTGATCATGTTTGTGCACAATTTAAATCTGGGACTATCAATTAACTGCATGTATTTTAAATATTATATGTGAGAACCAAAATAATGAATAACAACTTTTATCTTAACTTTAATTGTTATTGCAGAAACGGTTAAGATGGAGTTTCTCCAGTGAACATGATGGAGGTAAGTTTGAGTTTTTTCCTCAAATTGTATGTATTGAAGTGCATTTATTGGTTCTGGTTGAATTAGAATACGTGTTGTTTGTCCTGCAAAAAAAAAATGATAGTTTGCTATTTGTTCAAAGGAAGTGGGAGATAACTTTTTTTGTTCTAGAGCTTTAATGCTAGCTCTGATTAATTTAGATTAGATTAACTTCTATTTTGAAGCTGATTTTTCAGCTTTTGCAAAAGTATTTTATTTGCTTAACTAATTACGAGATGAAAGCACGTTTTCCTATTTTTAACTGCTAAAATTGCATAGAAGACTGTGCAGTTTTGATTGTGACTGTTTACTTTCCTTTGTTCCAATTATTTCCCCGGACTCCCTCCACTGCTTTCATCCCGTCTCCTCCCGTGAAACTGAGCACACATAGTGCTCACATCGAGCCGCTGGAGTCCAGTGTTGGCCTGACCTGTCCACATTTCCCCCCAGCCTGTCTCTGTGCTCCCAACATCCCTCTAAAGTAGTGCTTCACACTATTTACAAGGGGCCCCCGTGCCGATGGAGATGGATGTTCTGGTGCTGCACTGCCCTCAAACGGCAACAGCCACACTTACACTCAGCACCTTCTCTGCTCTTCCCTCCAGTTCTGGCCAGTTAGTGCTCAGTGCTCAGTGGAGATTAGAAGACTGACCACAGCGAGGCCAAAGGAGAGACGCCTCCACCCAGGAAAAACAGCTCAAGCAGATGATGCCATGCAGGAAAGGCATGCAGCGGAAGGCTGTAAACAGTGGCGAAGAAGCAGGCTTCCGCGATGGATGCTAAAACGATGGTCGCTTCCCGATGCATTCACGACCAGTGATCGTTTAGAAAGCTATAGGTTAATTTCATTTTCTGAGTAAGAGTACTGCAGAAAACTATACAAATGTATGAAAAGATGCACACAAAGCTGCATATAGTTCAAAAAGATAAATCTAGACAGTGTGCTGAGGCCCAGATGGCTCAGTCACAATGGCGGTGCAGGGCAGCCTTTGATGGGTGTGAGTGATTGATTTCAGGCTTGACTGGCTCTGATAGAGTCACCTCAGGAGGCGCCTGGCAACCACAGGCTTGCTCCAGAGCCTTTCTGCAAGAAACAAGATGGAGCTGAAATTTGCCGGATGCCCAGCAGCTTCATTCCCGTCTCCATAGAAGTCCAATACATTCTGGGTACTTAGAACCACTGGAATTGGATAGATTTTGTCACTAGCTTCAGCTTTTAATAGCGAAGCAGTTTACAGTGGAGTAATTGGTCATTCATTGTGTCCCAGCGTGTTCTCCTAGACACAAAGCACGTCTATTTTTGAGTGTTTCGTCTTCAAAATTTGAACTTTACTTCCCTCTTTTTATCCTTCAGGAAGCGTGAATGCAACGGTGAAGCCGTGAATAACGATGCAATTCGGAGATACGACACAATTGGTGTGGTATGGGGTTCTCGCAGAAATAATTCTGGTTGGTTTTATATCCATATGGCTTTTCCTTTGTTACTTTATGCTCTGTTGAAACGCTGTAATTTGCCCTGCATGAAGATATTGAGCGATAGCTGTAATGGAATATGACTGTCATCTCGGGGTGACACTTTCAGCACTGCCACTGTGCTGCGACCGACTCTGCTGAGCTCGCTGGGCAGGAGGGCACCGCGTTCATGAGTAACATATTTGCCCCGGAGTCATCTCAGTTACTCGCTACAGTGTGACATGATTTGACAATCAATTAACCGTCCCCTCGCCAAACAAGACCCCCTGATTAGAGCCGGTCCATGACGTAAGGAAAGGTTTTCCTCTGCAGGAAGTTTTAACTTGGTGGATTATTAGCGTTGTGGTTGCGCATAAGCTACATAAATTACAAAACTCATCAAGGAATACACAAAAATTATTAGCTCTGAAACTATTTCTCACATTTATATTTTTTGTTTGAGTATGTACACAGTGGATTCTTAAGAAGCAGTGAAAAAAGCTGCTGTTAAAAAAAATACATACAAGGAGATATTTAAAAATGTGTGTATGAAAGAAAAATCAGTTTTAATTAGCATTTATATATACAGTATATTTTTCCTAATCTCATCACCTAATTGCTTTACCTAAATAAACCCCACTCCGGTTCACTGTGGCAGTAGAATTTCCCTGACAATAATTATTACCGTGATGACACTGACACCAGGAAGGTACACTTGGCCTCATTTGAATAATTAACGTCTTAAGACACGCCGCTCTTTCTCCCTTTCCCTTCTTTTTCTCAATCATCTTCTGTTTCTGCTTCTAATTGTGATTTTATTAGGGATGGGATTGCTGAGGCCTGTGCATAATTTGCCAATTAGTTTTACACATGTATAAAATGGAAGCTTTATAATAACAGTGTCACATTTATTTAAGCTTAAAGTTTAATGTGCTCTGTACTGATGACAGATGAATTAATTTGTATAAGAACATCCTCAAGCTATTTTGCTAGAAAATGCATTGAATGTTGAAATAGAGAGACGTGCAGAAGAGCTAAACATTGCCAAGCAAAGCTTTTTGGGGGTAAATATGTGCCTTTGACAATATACTTGTAAAAACAACATCATATTTCAGATGCAGAAGTTGTTTTATGTGAGAACACAGAAGAGCGGTGTAGCTGCCACTCATACAGGCCTGGATCCAAACAGACATATATCTAACTGGAGACAGAGAGGGCAGGACAGCTTTGCCCGCCTGGGGAGTTTGGCATGTGCCCTCCCCAGGCCTCCTGTGGACCTGGGGTCAAAGTAAATAATGGGGCGATGTGGACCGCCTCCAGCAACCCCCTTTCCTACCCTTCATCTACAACCTAGTAACAGGAATCGGGCTCTTTATGCAGTCGCCACGCCCTCCCAAAGCTATCCATACCTCTTCTGCCACATGCCGTCTTTTCCGTTAGGTCTTTCTTACCAGTTCTGCAACAATCTAACACTGTTGAACTATGAAACATGACGCTTTAAGGGACAATACAGATCTTTAAAGAGGTATTTTTTGCGGGGAAATATTATTGTATGGACATTTAACATTGACATCTACGTGGTTTCAAATAACTGCTAAGTTCATGGCAAAAATCAATGCAGACTGTTTTTAGTGTTCTACTATTCTACATTACATAATAGCTATTTTTTTGTTGAGTCTTTTTGATACCAATTTCTTTCTTTTTTTTATTTATTCTTCTCAATTTACATGTTTTCTTTTATGACTGTCTGTTGATGAGCTTGCTGTCTACTCATGGCATCATTCTTTGTTAAAAAAACAAAAAGAACTTAAGGTCTTTCTTGTAAATGAGACCCCAAGGCTCAATGAGACTAATCTGTATAAATAAAGGTTGAATGAAAAAAAAAAAAAAACTGTCAAGGATATTGCTTTGAACAAGCTACTCCAAAATGTTGAGTTTGACAAACCGTTTAACACCCGATCAGAGTAAGATCAAGACCAAAATGAACTGTTGCAGTCTAGTATATAATTCCAATTGTAATTTTCATTTCAACGGCTTATTAAAATAGTATTTTTATCACACCTTACACCATTTTGAGCTTTGCTTTGTGCAGCTGTTCTTGCAGAAATATTAAGATTTGTGCAGCTGGAAATCTCGCAGGCCACAGAAACGTGCTAGCTGCTGCCGCCCCATATTTTTTCCAGCAAGTTCTATGCAATGAACTGTGTAATGCAAAAATGGACATTGATGTTAAGGTATAATCAAATAGTGTTTGCATTATTGTGACATTTTTAAGCATGGAGTTATTTCAAAATGGTTGCTATCCACCTTGGCTTAGGCGTTAGCTCATCAGTTTCATCAGAATTAGACCATTTTATCTCCAAGATGAGACTTTTCAAAGAACTACAACAAGAACGATTATTTGTTTACAAATTGTATACAACCTTTCCACAGTATCCTTCTTCCCAAAATTCTAAATTATTGCTTTAAGGGGTTGAGAGTTGACTCTCCAAATGTATACACTAAACAGAAATGCACATTACAAGTGCTATGCAATGGTGCCGCGTCCGATGGACTTGGGACATTGCACAGTTGACTAAAACTGAAGTTATCTTCTCCATCTTGCACACATTGACCAGAAGCACTCATAAGCACAAACACATGCACATGTGGATTCATTTCTCTAATAACAATTAAAAAAAAAAGTCCAAAAGTGCATTTCATGCAACTTGGGTGGAGAACAAACAGAAACGGACTCTGAGTTGATGATGTGGCGGACAAAGAGCTCCCATTCCCTGCACATAGATTTAGATAGTGGAACAAGTGCTTTACACGTAATAAAAAACAATAGGTAGCCATAGAGCTTGCTGAGCTCATGGCAGGAAACTCAGGCTTCGCAGTGTGAGCTGAGAGCTCATGTTAAATGTCTGCTGATGTATGGTTGTTCAAGAGGAAAACAGCCACACCGGTGGGCAAGGTTTGTATTGTGCCACTGTTTTATTGGTTTATTTGTGGAATTTTTGTGAAGACAACTACCGGTATTAAGAGAAAACTGAATCCAAAACCAATTTTACTGATGGAACAATAAAGTATACAGTACTGTGTTGTTTTGTTTTGGATTTTATCATTATAAACCATTCATATTGTTGCCTCCAGTCTAAAGACCGTATATCATCGGGAGCTTCAAAACGTCTCTGAAATCATATTCAACAAGACGCACATCACAAAAGAACACAACATGGTCTCCAAGTTAATGTCAGGGCACAGAAGACACATGGAGAAGGACTCCCTTTCTCCTCCGCCTCTTCCACCTTTTCCCGTCCCTCCCGCTGGAGGAATTCCCAACCCTCTCCGCAGGTAGCCAGCCAGCCAAGACCAGCAGAACATGTGTTTTCCTGCCCTGTCCGGGTCAAAGCGGGGTCGTTCATTCATCCCAAGTGATATAGCGGCCCGACTTGCCTGCTTTTACTCTTGTATCATGTGCCGTGTCCTCACAACAGATGATGGATTCCACTCATCTTCTATGAATGGACAGAAAAGAAGAGGAAAAGATAGAGGAGAAAGATGGTGATGGAGAAAGAGCGAGACTCCCCCCTGATGCCTCCAGACGCGTCTCGTCTCGAACAGTTTGCAACTCAATCAGAGACATGTGCGACGTTTGGAGAGGATTTGTATGTTATGCTTTTTTTTTTTTTTTTTTTTTTTTTCAGATGTTCAAGCCGGGGGATGGTTTTTGAACTTTGACCACAAACTTATGATTTTTTTTTTCCAAGGCTCAAAAGGAACGTAAGAAAAACATTTTCAGAACAATGTACACAGGATGTTCAACTTTCAAAACAAGTTGGGATCGTACATGTCAGTTTGGCTTTTAACCATGCTGTTTCCACAAGTTGGATATTCATTTGTTGGAACACTCATAATATTGTTTTAAGAAGTTCAGACAACCCAGACACACCAAGGGTACACTGCTGACCACTACACAGGATTGTTACTAGCTAATGAATGTCATTTAGACATAATAATATGTAAATTCAAAATACCGTACTTTCCGCCATACAAGTTGCACCGCATGTAAGTTGCATCAGTCCAAAAATGCCTAACAAAATGGAAAAATACATAAATAAGTTGTTTCGCTGTATAAGTCACATCTATAACGCATCACCGCTGATGCATCGTGTTTGTTATGCATCACCGCTGACCACCCAGAAACGTGGGCTAGCTTTAACATAACCCGCCCATCCGCCCACAAAGCCATAATAATAACATAACACCGTAATAATAACATAAACACTGAAGAAGTCTTTCGGATGAAAGACAAAATGTTTGTAAGTTTTTGTTTTGGTTTGTTTTTTGTATGTCCAGAGGACCAGACTTAACTTTTTTAGATTTTTTTTTTCTACCTGGATTATTGAGCATCCATCAGGAAACATAAACAGCAATTTATTTTATTATTTTAATTTATTTTTTCATTCAACATCGATGAATCCATTGAATTCTTCATCCTCGGTATTGCTAGTGAAGAGTTCTGCCAACTTCTGAGGGAGATGAAGGGCTGCCTCCTCTTCCTCTTCTTCCCTGCAGCTGTCATCATACTCCTCCGTGTCAGCTCCAGCTCCAGTTCCATCTATTCCGGTCTTCCTGAATCCTGACCGGGTGGTATATTTTGTTACTGAGGTCCACGCTTTGTCAAACCAGTCCAGGACTTGCTTGGATGTAGCATGGCACATCCGTCCGGTTGCAGTGAACAAGTGTTCACTGCTGACCATCCACTCTTACCACAGGCTTCCCAAAGCATAGAGGACCCTCTAGCGCCTCTAGCGGCTGTAAATGGTAATGTTCAATATTTTCCTCGTCAGAATGAACCAAAACGTCAAATGTCAGTCAAAAATAGGGTTATAAATATGGAGGTGGGGAGGTGGGATATGTTAGTCGCTTTGGTGTAAAAGTCACAGGACTTGCAAATTTATGCAAAAAGATGCAATTTATATTCTGGAAAATATGGTACATTCTTAATAATCAGGAAAATGTGGTACATTCTCAATATTGGGCAATGTCTTTGTTTTATTAAAAAAAAAAAAGTAAGTTGCTCCAGAGTCAGCAGCTCTTCTGGTGGTGCATCTTCTGTGGTGCTTACATTTGCAGCAACTCATGCATAGGTCCAGTGTTTAACTTCAAGTCCAGTAATTACCAACTCATCTCGTCCTGTGTATTGTTCCCAATCGTCTACTTTTTTTTTTCCATTTCAGCTATCTTTTTTGTCTGTCACTTATCAGAACTTTCAACAGCTTCACTACCTCAGTCAGACTGATCAGGAGTTCTTGCTGAGATGCTAATTTTGTCAGTTCTAAAGTCATGAAAATCTTTTTTTTTTTTTTTTTTAAATTTCCTCCATATTGTCTGAACTATCTTCCACTGACTCTACTCTTCTTTGTCCATGTTTATTCGGCATGACTCACGTTACTCCTCGGCCTGGCAGTAGCAGCTCTCCGGTCCGACAGCAGCAGCCCCAGGGCCCGGCCACAACAGACCCCAGGTACAACGACGGCAGCTTGGCGGCAGCAGATAGGGTTTGTTAATTAGTACCTATAACTATGGCAAATATTTTTTATTTTTGTTTTTGCATGTAAATAAGCATGCACAAAAGTTATTACTGAGGAGAGTGTTGGTTGGCTTGAGAGAGTTGTCTTCTCCTTGATTTGGAAAAAAAAGAGTAGGAACCAAAACGATTATCTACCAAGATTTTAAAGATCTGTCTGCACATTTTGTTGGATACAAGAACTATATAATAAAATCTTCAAATTACACTTGTGTAAAACATGTTGATAAGTCTTAGTGAATTTGCTAATAGCATCCAACAAGTCTTCTTTCATTTGGATTCTGGGCTAGAAACGCCCTTTTACTTGCTCCTCAGATCCAAAGAAAAGTGATCTTGCGTGCCAGATTTTATGCGACCAAGACCAGTTCCTAGCATGCAAATCCCTGTTAGAACAGCTGCAGACAAGCTGGGGTGGCTGTTGCACTAATGAGACATAAAGTGAATAAACAACAATAATAACAGTTAGGTATCGCAGCCTGTGCTTAATGTTTATCAGGTGTCGTGGCGCCCATGACACAATGCTGAGTAAGATCCGCGACAGGAGGCCTCCTCTTGGCCCCGTTACCAGCATGTGGGCACCGACTGGAGCTGAAAAGCCGAGACAAGAGATTAAGGAGGCAAAAAGCTTTGTCTGTGTGCCCTCTTTGCCTTTTTCCCTCCACAACGCACACATACACACAAACCTCACAGCCCCATTTTTTCTTATTACCGTAAGCACGAATGGAAAAAAAAAAAAAAAAGAGTGAAATAGTACTTACTAATGGACCAAAAATGTGCCCAACTCCTACCTTTTCACTTTCCAAAAGCCTGAAAACCCACTCACCAAATCTGCTCTCTGTCCCATTGTTAAGGACTACATTTAGTCAATCATACAGAGCCCTATAAGGGCTGGATTTTGGGACATCTTGCAAGACTGGATGAAATGTGAGTTAATGGGGAGGAGAGTTGGTGGCTGAGTGAAGAAGCCAGGCAGAGTAGGCAGTTAAGGAGCAGAACAGTGCCTTAGGGGTACTCAGTGTATCCGGACTCACACTGGGAAAAGTGTATTTATCAACTTAATAGCAGGTGTCTGATTGAACATGACTATGATTACAGTAAGTTGTTCCTTCTCTTGGCTCCTCTTCTTCCTCATCATACCCATTCCCCCCCTCTTCGCTCCCTCCTACTTTCCACCTCGCCATCCTCTACCTGCTTTTCACAAATAGGCTACGGCAGGTCTCATTGCCAACACAAACAAATTCAATCATTTGTCCGCAGCATAAAATAACTTAAAGTAATTTAAAAGTTAGGTTGTGACAAATGGCAATGGCATTTAAAAAAAATGCACTAAATTCAGCAGGTTCACCAAATTCAAATGATCTACAACAATGATGTAGTGCAGAAAATAGTCACCATAAGTACAAAAATACTAAAAAACAGCATTAAAACAGGAAAAGCCAAGCGGCAACATTAATTTTTATGATATTTTCTCAAGATAATGAGCCATTTATCTCATTATGCCAACAGAAAAATGCATTCTTTCTAAAGCTAAAAAATAAAATAAATCATCTGGAAAAAACAAATGTTGTTTACAAGTATTTTCAAGTTCAAGTTCAAGTATCTTTATTGTTCATTTTGCTTTATTTCTGCTTATAAATGTTTTTATTCTCATGATAATGATAAACTTTTTCAAAATTACACTTGATCAAAAGTTTTTTTTATTTTTATTACGTTTTTTCCACAAATATTAATATAGTTATGCTCGTAAATGATAAAAGCTGAAAATGTCCAATGAAGGAGCATCTGTCAATAATCGATATATTACAGATCAACTCAAGTCATGACAGAAAACTGCTCAGTTTATAAATATTTGATAAATAAAGCTATTTTATTTAATAGAACATGGTATCTTGAGAAAATAGAGCTAATTTTATCAAGATAACGGGATAAAACTAACTTGGTTATTCTGAAATCGCACAAACAGGATCTTAGGAGAAAAACACGTCAAAATCAAAAGTTGACACAAACTTCTCGCCTATAAGGAGCAAATTTAGAAAAAATTATATAATCCAGGACAACACAATAAAACAAATGCAGCGTTGATGTTGAGTTTTCTGTTACTGTTTTTGTATGATCCATTTCCATTTTGTGTTTTCTGTGAAGTTTTAAAACATCTGCATGACTTTATTGTGTTTTTGCTTTTGTCCAGTGTTATGTTGTGTTTTCAAATGAGATAAGGCAGACTTTGAGGACAAAAAAAAATAAAAAAATAAATAAATAAACGTGTTTCAGAGGTAGAAATGGCTTTATGAGAGAAAAATGTTTGAATAAACAAAACTAACTCGTGGAATGGGGGGAGTGGGAGCCATTTAGCTGATAAGGCAGAGAAGGCCCTTCAGGTGTCTCCTGCTCCACTGCTGTGTAAATGAGCTCCAATTAAACAGGCGGCCCCTTGCTCCGGGTCTCCCCGCAGCCCTCCCCAGCCTCCTCCATCGCCGATGCCTCCCCCAGCCCCTTGCTGCTCGCCGTAAGGCCCAACCCACCCCATGGCTCCTGCAGCTGCTCACTCACTCCCAGTCTCTGTTTTTCACTCACACTGTGTGACCCAAAGGCCTGCTTGTCTCGTGCATGAGTGTGTGTGCGCGTGAACAGTTGTCTTTTGCTTGTCTTTGCATTTCTCTGTATTTTGGAGCCCTGCAGCATTTCAGCGTGTCGTCAGCTCCTGATAAGTGACAGCACGAATCAAGCTCAGCATCGCTAAGTCGAGTTACTTTGTGTATTTTGCCGTAATTGTTCTGGAAGCAAAAACTCACTGCAGATATTCAACATTAAATGAAAAAAAAAAAAAATAGTTTTACCCTGCCGATGCAAACCATCTCCATCTAATGACCTTTATGCACCAGTTGTTAGAAGTGCCTGCGACCGAGCAGTAACAGTTAGCAAACATCGTCTGATTTCTTAGAAGGCCTTTGCCATGTCGCAGCGGGGGCTTGAGAGCAGCGGGCGATTTGGCCAATTAGACGAGGTGGTGATTTAGGTGACCAGATTGGGAGACTCACTGTTGGCTTCTGGCCAGGACACTGGGTTGCAACCCAGACTCAAGAAACCATGCCATGAGTCCTCAGCGGACCACAGCAAGCACAGAGAATACTGCATACACGCTATTGCACAGAAGCTTGCATTGAAGATCCTTCTTCATCAAAGCTGTGTTGTTTTCCTTTTTCTTTATTTTTTTCTTTTTTTTAACCTTTTAGGATTTGTTTAGTCTTTAAACAGCTAAAAATGCACATATTATAACAGCTTTTGTGATGTTTGAAATTTGATTTCCTTTGTTCAGCCACAATCTGTATTATTTTATGAATGCGTTTGAATTGTGATCCATTTTTCTTCTGTACGTGATTTTCATCCTGCAGTTGTCAAGCTATTTCGACAAAACATGTATCAAAACGTTCAGCTCTTTCAGGACAATCCTGCTATGACTTTTGGTATTGGTGCAACTTTAGCTTTTTTGAAAATATTTAGCACTTTCTGACATTTTTTTTTCACATAGAAAATGAATTGTGCACATTTTACATCCTTCAACTCTTTAGATCTGTTTACAACCTTTTAATGCTCATTTCACATTTTGTTTTGATTCAGCTTCTTGCAGATTCCTTGTGCAAATGTAAACTTTTTTCAGCAGCTTTCAACAACTTTCAGCTGTTTTTTTTTTTTTCAGATATTTTGCACTCCTTTCTGATTATTTCTGCTAAATACAACATGCTTCTTTAAACTTATTTTGCTAATTAAAGCTTGTTACGCTCCTATCAGCCAGTATCTGCTAATTTCAGATTCAACTACTATTCATCTTTTTTTTTTTTTTTTTTTTTTTTTTTTTTTTTTTTTTTTTTTTTTAATGCTACTTGCTTTTTATCTAATTTTTCATTTTTGGCACTTATTTAAACTTTTTTCAGCATAAAAATGTGCTTTCTCGACTTCCTTCTGCCAGTTGAAGTGTTTTTCTTTCTGTATTTTTAGCTTCGTTTCACCTTTCAGCTGTTTTTATTCATTTATTTATTTATTTGGTGCTGATTTCATCTTTTTTCCCCAGATAATTTTCACTTTTTGTGCTCATTTCTGCTTCTTTCAGTGTACTTGCACAAACATGTTCTTTATGCTTTCTTCTGCAAATTTAAGCTCGTTTCAGCTAGGTTTTTAGCATTTTTAGCTACTTTCAGCTGTTTTCAGATACATTCATGTTAATTGCTGCTACTTTCAGCCTAATTAACTTATTTCTGCTAATTTCAGCTTGTTATGCTTCTTTCAGCTTTTTCCTGCTAGTTCCAGCTTGTTTTGCTATTTCAGCTACTATTTAGCTTTTTTTTTGGCTGAATTTAGCTTTTTAAGCTAATCTCTCTCTCTCTCTCTCTCTCTCTCTCTTTCTCTCTCTCTCTCTCTTTCTCTCTCTCTCTCTCTCTCTCTCTCTATCTCTCTCTCTCTCTCTCTCTCT
>JARVGQ010000760.1:18268829-18279291 GCA_031762355.1 Hypsolebias martinsi | reverse complement strand
CCCATCAGCTGCTTCCAGGGTCCCACAGGCCAAAAAGGCCCAATAGGACTCCTTCTTCAGCCTGACAGCATCCCTCATCGCCGGTGTCCACCACTGGGTTCGAGGGTTACTGCCACGACAGGCACTGACAACCTTGCAGCCACAGATCCAATAAGCTGCCTCGACAATAGAGGCACGGGACATGGCCCACTCAGACTCAATGCCCCCCTCCCCAGAATGTGTTCAAAGCTCTCCCAGAGGTGGGAGTTAAACCTCCGTCTCACGGGAGACTGCCAGACATTCCCAGCAGACCCTCACAATACATTTGGGCCTGCCAGGTCTGACCGGTATCCTCCCCCACCATCGGAGCCAACTCACCACCAGGTAGTGGTCAGTGGACAGCTCAGCCCCTCTCTTCACCCGAGTGTCCAAGACATGCGGCCGCAGATCAGATGAGATGACAATAAAGTTGATCATTGAACTGCAGCCTAGGGTGTTCTGGTGCCAAGAGCATATATGAATACCCTTATGATTGAACATGGTGTTTGTTATGGACAATCCATGACGAGCACAGAAGTCCAACAACGGAACACCACTCTGGTTCAGATCAGGGGGGGCGTTCCTCCCAACCACACCCCTTCAGGTCTCACTGTCATTGTCCAAGTGAGCATTGATGTCCCCAGTAGAACAAGGAAGTCCCCAGGAGGCGCACTCTCCTGTACCGCCTCCAAGGACTCCAAAAATGGTGGGTAATCTGAGCTGCTGTTTGGCGCATAAGTACAAACAACAGTCAGAACCCGTCCCCCCACGTGTAGGTGGAGGGAGGCTACCCTCTTGTTCACTGGGGTGAACCCCAATGTACAGGCACCAAGATAGGGAGCAACAAGTATGCCCACTCCATGTTGTAACATAATATATATCAAATGAAATTGCTACTTTACCTCAAGATGAAAGTGACATTGAGCGCGGCAACGAAAGAGACTGAGGACATGTGCGATGAAGTTTTAGCGTTCTATGGCTTTTCCTCTTAGGTTACTGTATTTTTTTTGTTATGCTTACCAGCTGTGTTACAGCCACTGTTCAGAAATAAAACATTTACTGTACATATGTGTGCATGTTACTGGTACGTATTTAATTAAAGGTTAAAAAAAAATATGTGTAACATCTTTATGTGTAAATATATTATGTTACAACATGGACACCTGCAGCTTAAACACAAGTGTGTCCTATTACAGTATGTACAACAACAACAACAAAAAAAAAAAATTCTAATTTAGTGAGTGTGGCTTTTACCCAGGTGTGCTCTCCTATTCCACTCCTGCTTCCTGGAACATCTTACAAAAAGATCTGAAGCTCTCAATCTTGACTTATCTAAATGGCTTTAAGAATCTGTTGGGATCCTGGCAAAAACCAATGCAGACATGTTCCTGTTTTTGATTTTCTACTTCTGCCTTAAAATCTATCTGTCTTTGTTACTTTGACATCTTTGTTTTAACTTGTTAAAAAAAAATCTTTATGCCTCTCTTATGATTGTCTATTGTTGAATGTCCAAGGAAAGTCTACTGTTGCTGTTGTCATCATTCTTTGTTTGTAGCCAGGTCTCTCTTGTAAATGAGTCCTCGAGGCTCAATGGGATTAACCTGCCTTAATAAAGGTTGAATGAAAAAAAAAAAAGAACAACTTGAACAAAAAATGCAATACAGGCTTCAGACAAAATACATAAAATAACACTTTGTCAAGTTGCCTTTATCTCTTATGTTTTACTTAAAAATCATCCTAGAATCTTAGTTTATGACAAAAACAAGATTAATCATAAAAAATAAAAAATAAAAAACTTCTTTGAAGCCCTTTGAGGACCATTTAGATTACTTTATCTCAGATCAATGTGAGCAGGGTGGACTTTTTTTCTTCACTTTGTGCAATTCACCTCACCAGAAGAATGTGGTTTGAATGTTGGAATAAAAACCTGTAAGCTTGCACTTTCTGCAAGCTATCATGCATACAGGGACCCAAGTGCTCAAACATTCAAAGTGCCATGACATGAAAACAAAGGAGGTCTGCGTATCGCCCATGTAAGCTGAGAAATGTCTCTTGTTAGAACGTCATTGTCTCATTTAGCTGCTGACTGCTCTAATACGATTCAAAATGTCGTGCACTGAATCTGAAACATTTTCAGATTTGACTGCCTACTTTATCAAACTTGTTTAGAGTTACAGTAACTTTAACTTTTAATTATGTGAAGTGATTCCTGTTAGTTGCAGAATTTAACACCCCCCCTCCCAATATTGTGCTCAATAATACGACAATTAGGGCCACTTAAAAAAAAAAGGCAAAAAAATTACATTACGTGGAAAATAGACATCAAATGATGAGAATAGTCATATTAATATGACAATAATTCATATGACAATAAAGTCAAAATATTATGAGAATAAAGTCGTGATGGCTCAATGGGATTAAACTGTCCAAATAAAGGCTGAATGAAAATTACTAGAATAAAGTCGTACGAGAATAAAGTTGAAGTATTATGAGAATAAAGTCATAATATTATGAATATTTTCTTAACAATACAACTTTATTCTCATAATAATCTGACTATTCTCGTATAATAATACAACTTTATTCTCATAATATCATATCTATTTTTGTATGACTTTATTCTAGTAATACTATGACTTTATTCTCGTAATAGAAAAAAAGAATAAAAGTATAAAGAATAAAGTTGTACAATAATGAAGTCATAATATTATGAGTATATAGTCATAGTATTACTAGAATAAAGTCATATGAGAATAGACAGATTATTGTGAGAATAAAGTTGTATTATTAAGAGAATAAAGTCATAGTATTATGATAAAAAGTTGTCCAACAATAAAGTCATAATATTATGAAAATAAAGTCATAGTATTACGAAAATAAAGTCATACGAGAATAACGTTGAAGAATTACAAGAATAAAGTTATAATATCCTGAGGCTAAAGTCATAATTTAATGAGAATAAAGTCAAAATATTATGAGAATAGCTGTAGTATTACAGGAATATTAGGAGAATAAAGTTGTACAACAATAAGTCATGATATTACGAGAATAGTAGTAGTATTGCGGTAATTAAGTCAAAATATTATGAAAATAAAGTCAATTACGAGAATAAAGTCATAATATTATGAGAATAAAGCCGTACAAGAATAGTCAAAATATTATGAGAATTAAGTTGTATTATTACAAGAATAAAGTAATTCTATTAAAAGAATAAAGTTGAAATAATACGAGAATAAAGTCGTAGTATGAAATATGCCTCCATCCACATTGTGTGATGACTAAATTTGTCATTGCAGCCATTCATTGCAATGCCATACGGAATCAGTTTATCATAAGAATCCATATGCCACAGTGCATTGGGTCCCCTGCTTTTGTACAGCCAACATTGGAGACTCTGTTCTCACCAAAGTTCAACTCCCACTGGATCCAAAATCTTGATGACCATCCTCATTGTCTGCTGGGGAACAACAATATCTAAAACAGTCGACCACTGCCAGAAAGCTCCTCTTACACCAAAGAAACATCTTCCAAGTCCGTGTGCTTCTTTCTTCAAAGCAGACATGGTCATTTACACAATCGTTTCAAAGTCCTGATACTGATAATAATCTGATGCTGATGTGCTCAAAGACTAAGAATTTCTTTATTTGTTAAACCAATATCAAAGCATAACTTAACAAGATGCTCAACATTCACTAAGACTACGTTTTCGTGTCGGAGTTCTGATAATACAGGTAGTCCTCGACTTACAGCATTTTGGACTTACGGCCCGCCTCCCCAGTGACGTCATCACTCCTCCCATTGACTTTCAATAGCTGCACAGTGCCTATTCTATGTGTTTTTTGAGGGTACTGTGTTAGACAACTGCTTGGAAATACAGTACTGTACATGTTTAAGGTACAGAATGTACACTAGTGTTGTGTTACGTTGAAAAAAAAACGTGTCTAAAAAGCTGTTTACTGTTCTTTTTTTGACTTACGGCCAAAATCCAGACTTGTGTTCGCCACGCGTAAAGAGTTCCGACTTAAGTTCAATTCGAGTTAAGTTCAGCCCGTAGGAACGAACTCGAACCTAAGTCGAGGACTACCTGTATTACAACTTTATTTTGGTAATATTACGACTTTATTCTCACAACATTTAGACTTTATTCTCGTATGACTTTATTGTTGTAATACTATGACTTTATTCTCATAATTGTATGACTTTTTACTCACAATGTAATTTTTTTTTTTCTTAACGTGGCCCTAATACATTGTCATACAATAATACGATATTAAGGAACAAAATATTAACAGGTCACCCAATGGAGGAAACTCATTTCTGCCACTTGCATCTGAGCTCTTTTAGAAACAAAAAACAAAGGTCAAAAGTATAAAACTTCAGGGGTTAGATTTGAACTAAAAAAAGTGAGATATTTTATGTCTAAACACACACAAGAAAGTTGTTCCAAAAAGTTTAAACTTACTGACTCAGCTCTCAGTGACATTTTCTTGCAATCCTGAGTATGGCGATTCATTCATTACCTGAGGCTGTGGGTTTAAGCCTGCGCCGTGTCAGGAAAGGCGTAAAAACAATTTCCCGTTCTTTCATATGATTTTTCTAACTGTGATCCTTGCAGAAGGAAGCAGCTGAAAGAAAAACAACAACAATGATGTTTAGTCCTACTGCATGGTGCAGGGTTGCATGTGAACAGATTTAAAAACAATATATGTTTAATCACATGAAAGAACCCTGCATTTGTTACTTGAATGGATATTAATAAACTTGCCTGGCAAAATGACTTTTAGTGTTTTAAGACTGACTGTTTGATCAGGAAAATAAGACCTGTATTGGATATTTTGCACATGAACGCTCCTGCAAGCACCCTGAAGATGCCGGACGCTGTCTATCATGGTGCGCTAAGATTCATAACTGGATGTAACTGCTGTACCCATCACTGCACCCTGTATTCACTGGTTAACTGGTAATCATCTTCACACAGACTCTCTAACTGGTACATCTTCATCTTTAAATCACTCTTTGGTCTGTTGCCTTCAAATATCTCCTCATGTCTCTACATGAGTGCAGCTACAGCGTGCGCTCTCAGAACATTTTTACATGCAGTGTTCCCTCAGTGCGGACCGAACTAGGCAAAAGGGACTTTTCCCTACTCCGCTCCCGTTTCTTGGAATATCTTGCAAAAAGACCTGAAGCTCTTGACCTTGACCTCTCTAAGGGATTTTAAACAATTGTTAAGTTCATGGCAAAAACCAACACAGACATGTTCCTGTTTTTAGTGTTTTATACCGCTTTATATTGTAGCTGTTTTTTTTTTTTTTTTTTCATTTTATATGCTTTGTATATAGCTGTTTATTGTTTTCTGTACCTCATCTGTGCTTTTTGTTTAAAGCAGGTCTCTCTTGTAAATGAGTACTCAAGACTCAATGAGACTAACCTGTATAAATAAAGGTTGAATGAAAAGTAAATTAATTTTGAGCTTTGTAGTGACCAAAATAACATAATTGTGGCTACAGGCAGCTGAACTGAGTTTCGTCCACAGGGTAGCTGGACTCTCCTTTAGAGATAAGGTGAGAAGTTCAGTTATCTGGGAGCGACTCGGAGTAGAACCGCTGCTCCTCCACATCGAGAGGAGCCAGTTGAGGTGGTTCAGGTATTTGGTAAGAATGCTCCTTGGCCGCCTCCCTAGGGAGGTGCTTCGGGCATGTCTGACCAGGAGAAGACCCAGGACACGCTGGAGAGACTATGTCTCTCGGTTGGCCTCAGAATGCCTTGCAATCCTCCCAGAAGGGCTGGAAGAGGTGCCTGCGCAAAGAGAAGTCTGGACCTCCCTGCTCAAGCTGCTGCCCCTATGACCCAACTTTGGAACAAGTGGAAGATAATGGATGGATGGATGAATTTTACGTTCTGGTAGTACAAAATAAAACTTTTTTTCTTGCATTCAGCTCCAAATTTTAAAGAAGTTCTCACTTCTACTGCTTTGCAACTCTCTAATAAACTATGTAACTTGCTTGAATGATTGTTAAACAAAACTCATCCAGCTGCATGCACTGGCTTTTTTCAACTCACATTGACACTCTGCATTTCTTCTTAAATAATGATCAAATTAGTTTTTGAAATGCAGACTTGTAACCCAAAAAGTAATTTAATCTAGTTTAAAAATATCTACAGGAAAATGTTATTATATCAAAACAGTATGAGTTAGAATGACCACATCTTATTGTTCTTACAGTGCACAGTTCACTAGTAAGGCCTCACTCCAAACACACCTGGAACTAGCTAACTAATGCTAACAGGGCTAACTCATGTTGTTTCATGGACCCAGACCAAAACCAAGTGATCTTACAATGGCATATTACCGGTATGAAGCAGAGGTTCTGTGGCGTCTGATTTTCTGTTTGAAAATGACAAATTGTAAAGAATAATGAGGCTTATTTCCAAACCTGCTGCTGAGCAACAATCTCTGAAACAACGTTTGGCCAAACTAATGTAAACTATGACCCAAGACATTCTCCTTGGCTGAGATGCTCAAATGAAGATGCATTTGTCACTTGTTCATGTCAGACAGTGAAACTCAGCTCTCCATAACTCATTTTAATAATTTGCCATTTCATCAAAACAGCCCAGCAGATTCAAGCGAGCACTCTCAACTAAACGGCAAAAGTTTAAATAACTGCAGAACATGAAACTAAATTAGGTAAAGCTCACACTGTCAAAAAAAAAAAAAAAAAAAAAATCATGCTTTTTTTTTTTTTTTAAATTGACATTCTGCATGGGCAACAAGTTGACTGCTGTTTGTCATTTGTTAATATTGTCGCATCACATTTTTTAATCTGCTTACACGATGATTTGCTGATGCACCTCCACAGCAGCTAATTGTTGTTGCACAGGCAGCGCGCAGTCAAACAGTGGCCCCTCAGCTGAGATGCTCAAATCAAGATATAATTGTCACCCAGAGTTATTCATGGTAGGCAGAGCAGCTCCATACCCAAATCAGCAGTGTAACATCCCTGCACACAATCACTGAGCGACATGGGCCTCTTTTCTTCAGCGCCATGACCCGTTTAAAAGATCAGCACCAGCCCATGAACATGCACCCAGCAGTTGTCCTCACGCTGAATGTTATTACAGAAGGAAGGTCAGACTGCAGACTTGATGATACATAGGAAGCACTTTTGGAATTAAAAAAAAAAAAAGTCTCTGTTTTGCTGCTGTGTCACATATTGACCTTGGCGTTTCTGACAATAGCATCCATCACACACGTAAAACCTTTTCCAACAGGCAACACGGGTCTGCTGAGCATCCAAGTGGATCAGATTAAGGAATAACACCAGTAGATGGATGCTTGACGTCAAAGCAGCAGAGGGATCAGCCTTCCCGTTCCTCGTGCATTCCACTTCCTCTGCGGCCCCCCCACATACCCACAGCCTGGCTGGGTTATGTTTCTCTGATTTTGACACTAATGAATAACGGCCGTAGGATGACTGTATTTTTGATCCATACTGCAGCGTTGTAAGGGTAATTAATTTAGACAAGTGTTGAGAGGTTGTCGACCACATGGTTTATCAGTTTAGAAAACACGAAATGTTTTTTTCAGCATAGTCATTAACGTGTAAATTAGTTTACTTCAAAATTTGGATCATTTTCCACAACATATTATAATTTAAAAAGCTTGTTTTGCAATTAGTGATAATGAGGACTCAATACTTCCTTTATGGTATAAAATACCTCCTTTTCAAATACTAAAAATGTCTGCTTTTGTTTTTCTGAACCTCAATAGCACCATTATTGTGAAATTAAAAAAACAAAATATATTACAAAGAGTGGCTCATGCAATCACCCGAAAGTGAGATATCAAGCTGAAAGCTTCTTGGCTCCAGAGGAATAAACTTTTTTTTTTTTACATTTTGATCCCATTAGAGGGCAACAACAGCTTTTTGAAAAATAACTTGACATAATCTCAGACTTAATAAAAAAAAAAAAAAAAAAAAAAACGGGGAGAGAAATGTAAGTTTGACTTGGAAGACAAAGTTAGACTATTTGTGTAAAACGTTATTTGATTTATTGCAAAACAGGGGTGAAACATTCAGGCCACACTGAAGCTAACGTTTTGTGCAGAATGCATGGAAAAAGACATTTACAGTGTGTATGTTGGGGAGGAGTGTGAGTGCGTGTGTTTCAGAAGTGCTCAGCTGGGAGCATCCAGTCAGTGACCCCTCTCTTTCCAACTGTGTGGGTAGATCTCTTCGACGTGCATGCAAGTGTGTGTGCAGGACAGAAAGAGCAACATGGATCGGAGCGGTGGTGAGAAAGGAGTACGGCACAAAGAACAGAGGAGCATTGTGCACCGTTGAGCCTCCTCGGGTCATCTCCGAGCACTGACGTGCGCTCCGTGCTCAGCCTGAGGAAAAGTCCTGAACCACGCTGGCCTTTGCTCTTTGCACTGACTCTGACTCGCACGAGGCAATATGGCGGGCTCGCTGTGTTTGTCTGGCCTGGTCAAGTTCGACACACTCCTGCAAGTGTGTCGACGACAGACCGCTCTCTGTGTGTGTGCTTGGAGACAATCCTCATTTAACTTTTTGTGCTTGTCCGTTATTCTCAGCACTTTTCATCTAATTTCATTTTTTTTTTCTCGATGACGTGTGCTTTCTTCAATTTAGAAAAAGAAATGTTGCAAATTGGGAATCATCTCATTATCTATATGTGCACATTTACTTTTAAACAGTTGCAGTTGTTCACTATAAAAATTAAAACTTTAATTAAAAAAAATGCTTACTGCAAAATTATTGAATGCATTTGGATTATTTATTTTGCTGTTAATTTCCATAAGCAGTTACTTGGGCATAGTAGAAAATAAAATGTGAGCATGGAATAAACAGACTAATGTGTGATGGGTGCAAATTAAGGAAAGCTTCTGCAGTCTGTCCGACGCTAATTGGCATTAATCGAAAATAGGCCTTAAAAATAGTAAAAGCAGCATTTGCAAAACAATTTCTTTCCTCCTTTGCTGTTGCAACCAAATTTAAAAATAAAAGCTTCTCCTATTTTTCTCCCCTTTATCAGTCCCAGCATGACGGTGTTTTCCACAATCAAGTTTTACTGTGGTGCCAGCGGGACACCGTGTCCACAGGGACTCTGTGGAGAAAGAGGTGAGTACCAGGTGCTGCACATACCCTCTCATGCTATTACCACCACCCAGTCATGGCTTTCTGTCCCATTTTACCTCTTGTTTGTCCTCCCCCTGACGTGCAAGACAACAGGATGGCACCACAACAAACATGATCTGCAGCTTTGACCATTTATAACTCATTTCACGTAGACTTCATGGAGGCTTTTCTTTTGTGTGTGTGTGTGTGTGAAACAAAAACCACAGAGTAGAACAAAACACAAAGCAGTTCCATTTTGTGGACACCTTAAGATGGTCAGGAGGCTTTATCTTTTAAAGGCAGGGCATGGGGTAGTGAAATAAAAGAAAGCAATGTCCTAAACAGCAGTCTAGTCAAACATGGAGTTGGAGCACCCTCTACTCCTCACAAATCAAAATGCAGGATCAGCTCCTGAATGTGGAACGGAGCCAGGCCACGGCCCCACGGCCCCACACTCCAAAATTTTAACAGAAACCATGAGAAGGGAAGCTGCTTTCAAGACTTCATCAACTGTGACCAACCACCGTCAGAAGTAACCCATGTTATACAGGCCGCTGTTATGACACCCTCAAAGGGCTGCCCCTGGGGAGGCAGGCGACAGGGAGGGGGCTACAAGGGGAACAGGGCCTCAGAAGTTTTCCACCTTTCCTTGAACCACAGCCACATACCCACGGCAGGAGGTGGACAGGGCCAGCTTTGAAAAATAACACCTTTGTGTTCCCCTGTGTTTGGGGATGGATCGTGGGCTGCAGATGGCTCCGGATCCTCTCTGTGCGCATGGATAAGAAGGCAGAGAGGGGAAGGACTGAGCTGAACTCTGTGCTAGCCTCATTTTCATTTTTTTTTTATTCCACTAGAAGATCGTCATATTACCTTGATAGTTAATATTAGTACATGTATATTCATGTACCCTGAAGTTTTAGGCGCTTTGTTCTTTCATTCAACTTTATTTATACAGGTTAATCCCATTGAGCATCGGAGACTCATTTAGAAGAGAGACCTGATATTAACAAAGAGTGATGACAACAGTGGAACAACAAAGACAACAGCAGACAATCTTAAAAGGAAGCATACAAATTGAGAAGAACAGGTGAAAGAATGTAGTATTATAAAATGAAACAAAAACAGTTAGGTTGTAAGACAATGTAGAAATGTATACAGGTAGTCCTCGACTTAAGGCGCCCTCGCCTTACAGCAACTCGGACTTAAGAACGGGTGTGCAGAGCAGCGTTAACATACATTTTACATGTATTTCCTCGACTTACGGCAAAAATCCGGACTTACGAACGGGTTTGCGGCGC
>JARVGQ010000760.1:18256627-18268729 GCA_031762355.1 Hypsolebias martinsi | reverse complement strand
TAAAACTATTTTGTTGAAGAGATATATTTAAGTTGATTCTAATTTAATAAATCCTAATAGGTAATTTGATGAGACTACATACTTTTTGCATTACAATAAGCAAATTAATGTTTGAATTGATTGTTTCATAAGGAGCAGATTTGATAAAAAAATGTTTTCTTCTTCTGCTTCCTTTCATTTTATGTTTTTTCTTCTGTATATAAAATTGTCATTGTTTTTATATGAAATGAATAAAATTATACAATACAAATTATACAATACAATACAAATTTATACAGGTTCGTCTCATTGAGCCTCGAGGACTCATTTACAAGAAAGAACTGTTTTTAACAAAGGATGATAACAGTAGACAATCTTAAAAGAAGGAATACAAATTGAAAAAATATATAAATGGAAGAAAATTATGTAAAAAAAACAACCAAACAGTTAGGTTGTAAAGCAATATGAAAAAAAAAAAAACCCTAAAAACAGGAACATGTCTGCATTGGTTCTTGCCATGAACTTCGCATATGTTTAAAACCACTTAGAGAGGTCAAGGTCGAGAGCTTCAGATCTTTTTGCAAGATATTCCAGGAAACAGGAGCGAAGTAGGAGAAGGCCCTTTGCCTAGTTCAGTCCGCACTGAGGGGACACTGCAGGTAATGATTTCCTGAGAGTGCACACTGTAGCTGCACTCACATTGACATGTAGGAGGAGATGTAAGCAAGTAGCAAACCAAGAAGTGATTAAAAGATAAAAATTTACCAATGAGAGAGAGTCTGCGAGAAGTTAATGATGTCCAGTTAACAGTGAATACTGGGTGCAGTGGTGGTAGTTACAGCCAGTTATGAATCTTAGTGCGCCATGATATTGACTTGCACATGACTTCCACCCAGATACTAAAGAACAAACAGTAAAAAAAAAAGAAATCACTGTAGTAACACATACAGTACACACTACAAATACAGCTATACTACTAGTTTCACAACATACCTCTCCTAATGACAAATGTAGCTGACACAAAAAATTGAATAAAATTTGCTATAAGACAAAAGGGTCATGTGTTCTGACTTTAATGGCTTTGAGCTGACACATAAACAGGGAGCAAAACCAGTTTGATGCTGTGGGAGATAAATAATAATAGGCCATGCATTACTGACAGTGTCAGGAGAAAATAGCGAGCTGAACTTATAACACTGCGTTTTGAAATAAATTGGTTCAGTTGACTATCAGAAAAATCAAACAGGTTTAAAAAGACTGCTGACAATTTTCAGCAGGTCTGTCTCAGTAAAACTGACCTCTATTCGTTTATTTTATATCATATATGATAAAGAATTGGTTTGAATGAGATTTTTTTCCCCATGTCTTTCAAGTATCATATTTAGTTTAATTTGACTCTTAATAATACTTGAGCTGGGATAGTGTACATAAAAAAAAGAGTGTACAACTGTTATTCTACATAAAGGACTTCTTCCTGTTGTTAAATGTTAAAATCCCTTTGGGCTGTTGAAGAAACCAAAACTTCTTAAGTATCAATACAGAAGTGTGATAATAATAATAATAATAATAATAATAATAATAATAATAATAATAATAATAATAATAATAATAATAACTAAAATGTAAATTAAAGTGATAGTAATTAATGCACACAACAAAAACGTACAAAAATACATAAATGATTAAATACTTAAATAAACCAGAAACAAGAATACACATACAAAAGTAATTATTATTTAAACTGGTGTTCTAATGTTTGTTCAAGCCCTTATTTACTCCACAGCTAAAAAGTCTAAAATTTGTCATAGGAAAATGACTATTAATCTCATAACGTCTGAATACAAAGGGATATTGTTTACATGATTTATTGCCGTTTGTTTAAAGACTACATTTACTGCTTTACTTCTAAAACATACAAACAAAACCACTGGCACACTTAAAAATCAATTTTTTGAATTAAAATTTTTGACGTGTTTTCTGTATTTTGCAGTTCTGACATTTTATTGGTTTCAATCTCAGACTTTCAGAACTAGTTTGTATGACAGTTTCACAGTCTTTAGGACTGATTCGGTTGATTGGTCCCAATCACATTCACAACAAGAAAAGCGCAATAATATTGCAGTCAGAACTAAGCAGACAAAAGCAGCTTAGATTTGTATTTATACATGTTTCTAACTGGAACTTAACATTTAAAGTTCATGTTAGAAAGCATTTTTTTTAAACCACATCAATTACATTTAATTGTAAAGCTTAATTACAATATTTCTGTAAAATTAAAAGACCACCGCAATGCTTTCAACATCTGCATGCTTAATACTGTGGTCTGTTGCAAAGTTCTTTCTGATACATACATTACAACATCATTAAGCATTTAGAACTGAATATCTTAACAAATTTTAGCTGGTTCCCTAATGTATAGCCAACAAAAAGTAATGGGCCCTAAAACAGATCCTTGTGATTTGCCCATTTTGTAATTTGGAAAAGTTGATTTCGACTTGCAACCTGTAGAGGTTGTAACCCAGTGGTGTAGTGTACGTGGTATGTGTACTATGTGGGTATACAGAGTCTACCCACTAGAAAGGCTTAAGAATTTCAATATGCCCACATAAAAATGCCCAGTGATACATGACATATCATTGGGCACATGTCATTGATATGTTGAATGGCAATTAAAAGCTTCCGTAACAATCTATCTGCATGCAGTGCTTGTTTATTACACCCGCTTATTCAGCACATTATTGTATACTTAATACTTATGTACTTACTACTTAATACTTGAACATGTTTTGCTTTGATACTGTTGTATAAATTCTACGATGTTTGTAGTACAAAGCCAACTCTTGCACAAAGTTTGTTGTTCATTTATTCAAATACAGTACTGTACATATAAGCATCAGAGAAATTTGGAAATGTTCAATACACTTACAAATCAAAGTAAATTGATGATTACATTGTACTGACCGGTGTACTGGTGTCTAAGCACAGTATACCCACTACAAAAATGTAGACTACACCACGGGTGTACCCCACCTCTTGCACAGTGACTACTGGATATGGGCAGCACTGCTGTGAGACCCATGACCCAAAAAGGAAGAAACGGGTAAAGATGATGGATGGATGGATGGATGGATGGATGGATGGATGGATGGATGGAAAAGCTGACTCCATGTCATGTTTCAGTAACTTTCTTACATGGTAAATCTTCATTTGTATAAAAGCAACAAAAAAAGTAAAAAGAGTTGCATGATTCAGCTCAAAATCAATAAACATCTCAACACATTTACTGATCCTAACCATACATTTAAATTCCTGACTGCATTACCACATTCATTTTTTTATACTGGTAAGTTATAATTGCATTTAAAAGACACTGTTTCTTCTGGGAGAAGACAGTGTCTCATGAGGACTTGTGTTGCTTCCAAACAGCTGTGGTGCCTCTTTTGTGTTATTTGGAGGGCCTGTTGCCCCTTCTCTATTCACAGCTTTCAAACCAGCCTCACTCACTTCTCGCTCCCTGGGTTCCTCCTCACAGGTCATAAATTAAGCTGAGGGAGGGGAGGCTTGCGATCAGAGGTAAAAAGATCAGTCAGGGCCTTGTTTCTGTTCAATTTTACCACATATTTTGAGATTAAACAATATATAAAAAAGAGTCAAAGTTTTCTCAAAATCGTGTAAAAGCAATTTTATTCTTAGGAAAGATTTCTCCTGATCATGTTTGAAGATAAAAAAAAATGCAGCTTTGGGTTCATCCACTTGGGGCCCACACTGCTGTTGACACTATATGTTATTTTAATGAGAGTTGCAGCATTGTGGTTAATGTGGCCACGATTGCGGCACAGGGGTGATGCAAAGCCGCACATATGTGTGTGTGCAGGAGAGATATGGAGCTGGTGGGGGTTGCAATATGGTTATGGTGATGAGGATCACTCACATTGTCTCCCCTGTCAAAACAAAGACCACTTGAAGTCTGTGAAGCCAGCAGCAACACAACCTTTTGTTGCCATTTTATTTTTGCTTCAAGTGCACAAATGGACCTAATTCTCATTTTATTTTTATTATTTTTTTTTTGTTATTTTTTTCATAGACATGATGGACACATTATAGTCAGTAAAGTTGCCATATTTAACCTAGCAGTACACACTGTGACAATGACTTAATGACATGAATAGGAGAAATATTGCACAGTTCAGTGCCTTGAATTGCATGCTATTATTCCTTTGTGAAACAGAAAGATCCAAAATTATGAAATATCATGCGGCACATGTGGGATCCATTCAGCCGCATCACAAAACTCCCATTGAACAACCGTTAAATGGCTTTGCATGGCTGTGTACGGAACCATATGGACACCTCCACATCTCCTCATTTCATACATGTTTCTTTTGACATCAATAATGCCTCGGTATCCAGTGGCGTTTGGAACACGTCCAAAACAATTATAAAGTTGCCGTGGAAACTGAGGTCCTGTGCCAGGGCGAGGCATACTGTCTCCGCTCAGATAACCACATGGAAAGTCACAGCAAACAAAGCACTTGATAGGGGTGCAGAAATGAGAGAAATGAAGAGAAGGAGGGGAGGTGAGGGATGGGCAGAGGTGGAGAGACAAAGATGGAATAACAAAAGCAGTCTTTTTTGGACATAGAATACACATCTAACTTATGTTCGCAACGGTGTAAGGATTTCAGACACATTCTACAAGAAAGGAACTGCAATGTGAACATTTGAAGGACTTTTTTTTATTGAAACAAGACTGGAAAAAGCCTATTTGTGGACTCAGGACTGAGGTTAAGCTTTGGCTCAATTTTGTGTGTGCAACATAAGGGCTGGATGTATTGTAACCTTATGCTTAACCTAATGAACACGAGAATGAAAGTGGTGTAATGGAGGCATTTTTACATTCATCTTTAGGCTCCTCATTATGCAGTGAGTCTGACAACCTCGTTAGGAGTGCACGAAAGATTACCCAAGCGGATAAAGAGAACTACCTTCATGAAAAAAAAAAAAAAAAAAGCAAGAAACAAATTGTAGAATAGGTAGAATGTCAAGAGCAGAGATTCTGATTGCACAAACACACACACACACACACACAAACACACACACACACACACACACACACACACACACACACACACAGATACTGCCCTAATGTTGAACACCCCAGAGTCTTTAGAGTCTGGGAGTCAGAAAGACTATCTGACTGGCTTTCAAAGACCCCTGACTGTCCAGTCTGTTTATTCAGATGAGAGTGGAGAACACCACTTTGTCAAAGTCAGATTGATAAAGAACATATGTTTTGTTGATCTGTATGGGACGTTGAGATACTACAGAAAAGAGACTAGATGCATCCAATCAAATATTTTTATGATTTTTTTCCCATATGATTTAAAGTATCCAATAACAGATTTTCCTTTTTTTTATATATATTTTTTTTATTTTGCAGCAAAAGTAACAACAACATACCAACAAATGTTGTTTTCTTGCATGCACCAGGTCACTATAATCAACTGACAAAGCATGAATCAATTAAAACACATGTTTAGATCTTTGCGCCTGAAGTGTCAGCAGATCCACGTGCGAGTCATCATTTGTTCTCATTAGTGTTGCTCGGAGAAATCAGTAGCGCTTGAGAAAATCAGGTAATTTGTATTCGCAAATAAGGAGACTCGACCCAACGACGGCGTGTCATTTATAAAAACGGCAGCAAGTGCATTTGTGTGGTTCAACATATCCACTCCTGGTACAGAGGCAACTCCTGCAATGGACCAACATTGCCCAGCATCGTTAGCTCAACACTGCTCTCCAGTGGATAGAAAATAAAAGAAAGTTCAAGTAATCTGATGCAGAAGTTTGCATTAGAGCAAGTTGTTACATAATATTTCAACACATTTAGGGTTTCTACGCCTATGTGCAGCTAATTTTCGTTCAAATTAATTTGGAAGTCATTGCAGGTGGCTCAAACCAATCTTGAACCCTCTCCAATTATGTTGTGCATATTTCCAACTCATTCAAAGGCACACAAGCTCTGTTCTGATGGAAAACAGTATGTTAGGGTCTTAAAACAACACTAATGATAACATTATGTTTCAAATGGTCCAAATCTGTCCACTTCATTTCAAAAGAGAACTTCAGCAGATTAAATCAAAAAAAGTTGAAATGGCTGCTAAGGCAGGGGGCAAAATGAGCTGAGGTGGGCACAATGTGGATGGATGTGAACAACAAATTAATAACAGGGAATGTAGTTTTGCACATGGAAATGGGCTGGGATGTTTCAAAAACCACTCATAGAAAAACACTGATGGAAAAATCGAATTTCTTGGTCGCAGATGCTCAGAATTCTGCAACAACTGCAACAGAAATTTTACTTTTTTTCTACACGTTTGAGTTGTTAACTGGTTTCCCAATAGCTGAAGCCCAGTGAGATACCATCTTTATCAAATTTCTACTGTCTGGGACATTCACTTATGAGTTTCTTATTGGGAGCTTTGTTCCTGATGTTATCCTTAATCTTAGTCAGTTCATCCTGTGTAATAATAATAATAATAATAATAATAATAATAATAATAATAATAATAATAATAATAATAATAATAATAATACATTTTATTTGAAGACTCCTTTCATGGCATTCAAGGACACGCACAATAAAATACAATATAAAATGCAGTAAAGACCAAAAAAAAAAAAAAAATAACAAATAACAAATGAAAAATAACAATATAACACACATAACAGAATTTAAAAATTTGTAGTGTGATAAGGAGGTGAAAGTGAGTAAACCTGTTTAAAGAGTTTCGATTTGGGATTTGAAAATGGAGATTGAGGGAGAGTTTCTGATGTCCAGCATGAGATAGTTCTACAGGTGGGGTGCTGAGTGACTGAACGCTTGTGAGCCCACAGTGACCGGATGAGCAGGTGGTTGGGTGGAGGAGGAGGATCTGAGGGTGTAGTGTGTGAATGTGGAGAAGTTCTGTGAGATAATGAGGTGTGAGGTTGTTGAGGGCTTTGACGATGAGGAGCAGGATTTTGTAAGAAATGCAGTATTTAATGGGGAGCCGTGCTTCAAGACAGGGTGGAAGGGGCTCTGGAAATGATGCAAGTAGTAGAGTTCTGGACCAGTTGGAGTTTATGGATGGATTTTATAGGTGGCCCAAAAAGAAGAATTACGGTAATCTAGACAGGATGTGACCAAAGACTGAACAAAGCTATTAGGATTGACAGAGATGGGTGATGTTATGGATATGGGGTTTAAAATGATATTGTGTTGTCTAGGATGACAGCCAGACCGTGCCAGTGCGAAGTTCTGTCTTGTCCTTGTTTGGTTTGAGGAATTGGTGAACCAGGATTTGACCATCATCATAAAGGCAGTCAAAGAGTGAGGTGGGAGATTGGAGGTAGGGGTGGTGGATAGATAAGAGTTGGGTGTCATCCACGTAACAGTGGAATTGGATATTGTGCTTTCAAAAGATATTGCCAAGTGGAAGAAAATAAATGATAAAATGGAAAGGCTGAGGACAGAAACTTGTGGAACACCAGAACAGAAAGCGGATGGATGAGAGGTACAAGACTTTAGTTGAATAAACTGTGTGTGGTTAGAAAGTTAAGGTATGTGTTTGAAATACCAATACAGTACATGAAAAACTGTCAACACTGTGGTGATGGGTTCAGTGTAAAAAGGAAACACTGAAAAAAACGTGTCAGTGTACATTATTCATCAATTTATTTAGCTAAATATCATCATTAACATAACAAACATAAATATTCAGATGGTTGTCTTTTCAGCTTCATACCTTGAAACAAATACAAAGTCACATAAATAGGATTAATAAATCTTAAAAATGTTTTTATTTTCAAAAAATGATCAACTTTAAATACGTCTTTGGACTGTTAACATGAAGCTAATTCAGATTTCACCTATTAGAACCAGCTTTGTTCTTTAAATCTTGAAAATAACACTTGTGAATCTGTAAAAGTTAAACTATATACTTTAGTTCTGCCTTTTTTTTTTTTTTTGGCAAGTTTAGTTCATTAAGTCCTGTGTCTGTTTGACAAATTTGGCTAGGTTCTGTTAGTAGCACACATTTAATGATTGTGTTTTCCCTCAAATCATTCAAACATATCTGCTGTAAATAGCATTGAGAAAAAATATTTTTATGAAAAGAGTCAGACATTGTTTTAAGTTTGTATTTTACAGTATTTCTAGAAATAAAAACCATGGACTTTTTGTTACTGGATTTTGGTGGACTTTCTTTTTCTGAAAGCTTCTAGTCAATACTGTATTTGGGTTAAGATGTAGGTTGCACTGTTTAAAAATGTGATGGTATTTCAATAAAAAAAAATTAGAAGATGAAATTGATTAATGCATGGTATTGAGCCAAATTTCTTAAATTATAAATTATAATCTTAGCTTTGATAACAGCAATATGATGTCAAAATGCCTCATCATTTGAAAAATAAAACATAAAAACTAACTGGAGACAAGTAGTGATATTATTTTTTCTCTTAATTTTAGTATTGTAAAATAAAATGTTTGACAAACTACTAAATAAGCATGTTGAAAAAAACAATAGTTGTTATAATAATTTTAAATATTATTTTTTACAATATAAACGGTCACTATATCTATTTGATGTGGCACTAATACAAACAACTGTTGGTGAAAGTGCAGGTCAGTTGTAGAAAAAACATCAAAGAACATTTAAACAACTTTGTCAGTCTGAAAGGATGTTTTAAAAAAAGCAAGCAAATTAACAAAAATGAAAAAGAACAACATAAGTGGACTATCTATTCTGCTATAAAGCTTCTTCGCCATTTCTGCCATTGAAAGTGCTTAATATGAAAAGAGTTGTAAATTTACACAAAACTTTCAGATCTCAATGCATTGTTGAATTACTGACTGTTTTAAAAAAATGTCTTGGGCTAAATGGTTTTGTTTAGTTTTTATTTATTAATATTTTATTTTTCAAATTGACTAATAAAATAAAAAGCGGAATATGGTTGCAATAAATATTTACAGGCTGCCGTTTTGTACAATGTTTCAATAATAAAGAATTAATTATGATGGAAAAAAGTTAGGAACTTTTTTTTTCAGGATTTTGTAAAAAATATTTTAAATAATCTGAAAAAATATTATTTAATTTTAAATTTTTAGGTAAACACTTTTTCAGTAACCTTAGTTTGGGAGTCTTCTATGAGCAAGTTTCTTTTATAATCCCAATAGTAAATATATTTTGGCTAACATTTTCTTGAATTTTGTGACCAACAAATTATCACCAACAGTAAAGTCATATGCTATTATCTTAAAGGACTTTTTGAAATTAATTAGACCTATTCTAAAATATATCCAAAAGAGATACCCAGCACAGTGAATTCTAATGCCTAGGTATGAACCATGAATCACAGGAATGAAGTGAAAAATGGCTAACCAGTATTTACAGAAAAATGTTAGGTCATACTGTAGTAGTTTTACAAAATGTCCTTTCTTTAGATCTGGTGACAGTTGTCTTCTCTATGATGTAATTCCTGCATTAAGTAGTCTGATCAAAACGAGCTTCTGAACATTTTAAAGCTTCTTACAATTCAATTGTGTCACTGCAAACACTCAGGGCATCAATTTGTCTGCACACATCAACAAACTCTGCTTGTACAGCTGTATCCCATTCCAGCTGCTTGCTTTCACTTAGTTGTTTAGCCCCTGCTAATCGACCAGAGCCCCGACTCTTCTGGGAGGCCAGGCTCAGTGTTCGGTATCGCCTGTGATAAGACAAGTGGGTGATTGCTCTTGGCAAGTTGCTTGGTGCAAAGTTTTGCCCCCTGTTAGTCCAAGAATTTGAACGTAACTTTCCCATTTCTTTGGGATAACTGCACAAACCCTGTGTGGAGCCAGTAATGCTCCCCTTCCAGTCCTTTTGTTTTGGTGCTGCATGACTACAAGATGTCAAAATGCCACATGGCTGGGAAGCTCTGGAATTTGACAGAGCCTTTTCTTGATCCACTTTTCCACAAGAGGAAGTTCGGTAAATGTTATCTTCAACTGAGCAGGGTCCTTGATTCAATCTACATTGGTTAAGAGAGCTCAAAGAAACACTTGAGGACCCATGGAACAATCTCTGTGGACCAAATATACTGTCAGAGAATAAAGAGTCACTGAACAGAGCTTGGTCAATACTGCGAGACAAGTCTATAGGAGATGGAGGTCGCAGGTCACCGGTTGAGTCAGTCCCTGCACCTACACTCTCCAGAGATGATTGCTGAGACCCATCTGTGTTTTTAGGTTTGTCCTGGGGTTGTAGCGGCATAAGCAGAGGAAAAATACTTTGATTTGGGCTTAGCTTCTTGACATTGTTTACTCCATTTATAGGAGGGTTTTCCACTGCAGAAAGAGGAAGCACATCTGACTGTCTCTTAGTGACACCATCAAAGACCACTTGTTCTCCTTGCTTACTTTGGGTCCAGGACTCATGAGAGGAGAGACCATGAGAATTAGTCCCATCTTGAGAAGTTACATTGAGCTCTCGTAAAGGGGAACTGCAGAAAAGACGAGACCAAGATCCTGGTCTGGGGTTGGCTAAGGTCCTGACTGAGGAGCTGTTTTTACAGAAAACAGGATGTGAGCCAATAATAGACAAACCTAGACACACACCAATCTCACAGAATCTGCACCCTATCTGGTAACCCCACCAGGGCCAGGGCTGGAACCCATAGCCGTTCACGCCCCCAAAACCAAGAACATGTAGTATCCCATAAAGTTGAAGACCTCCACATCCCAGCAAACAGACTGAACTTCCTAGTCCAGCTCCGGCTGCCCTTTCCCAGTCCTCCACTTTGGAAAAGGGACAAAATGAAGGTCGTGTAACTTCAGGTGATCCTCCAGTCTCCCCACTGTCATTCAGCCTGTAAATATGTTTGGAGTTCACTAGTCTTAAGCAGTAGAAGATGAGGTAGGAGCATGACTGAAAGATGGTAAAGCAGACAAACACACCCTGGGGGAATAGAAGGATCACAGTAGGAAGATTGTGGAAAAGCTGAAGGAGGCCAACACACCCTAGAGAGATTAAAAAATGAAATGAACACATGCATAGTAAAATGAAAGGGTTGGGCAAAGCTGAAAATGAGGTAGAAATAGCAAGAGGAAGTGAGAGATGGTTGCGTGAGTTCAAGGAAAGAAGAAGGAAGGCTAGGGAAAACGCTGATATCAAACATGGCAATGGCAGTTCAGAGAGCAGCTGAGTCACCAGTGGAGGGATACGTTCTTGAGAATTGTAAGCATCATAGACCAAATTGAAGGCCTGGATCCCAGCAAATGTCAGGATGAAAAAGTGCAACATTGTGAAATAGGGAAATCCAGGAGGACATCGAATGGGCAAGCCTAGCAGGCAGATTACAGAGATTAGGCCAAACAGACTGAAGACTGCTCCCAGGCCGTAGATGTGGGCTTCCCACGCAAATCCCCATGTACCAAGTGCAGAGTTCCAGTCTGAATACAGGGGGATGAGGAGGCCAGGGTTGAGTGTCAGAAAGGGCCGAAGGGGCTCACTGGATGTAAGATCATCTGGGTAAGTGGGAGTCCAGGTGTCATCTGATGTTTTGCAGGGTGTGGTGAGCAGGTCCATACTACCCCCTGGCAAAAATGTGCCACTGGTCTTGGAGGCATTCAGGCTGCCTGTCCTGGGCTCATCTGTAAAGCAATCATATCAAGATAGTGTCAGACATTTTCATATTTATATTGTTTATACCAGAAAGTAATGAAATACAAAAATAATCAATAGGCAAGAAGTAAAAGATTATAGCTTTGTAAACTAAACAAGAATCTAACAAGGTTGAGTCAGGTCAGGTCCTCTGGACGGAGTCTTCTTTGTTGAAAGGTTTTGTCTTTTATCCAAAAGACTTCAGTCAGCGACTGAAGAAGTCTTTTGAATATTTATCTACCTGGACTTTTAAGCATACATCGGGACACTAAACAAGAATGTTCTTTACAGAACATCAGTTTTAAAAGCATATTAGCATGACAAATATTTGCTAACTGTACTAAAACTACAAGGTTCAAGGTTCTTTATTGTCATTTGCATCACGTGGTATAGGAGGTGGAACGAAATTGTACTCAAGGTCGCAGTTACAACCCAAAAT